>JAABKJ010075445.1:61918520-62450588 GCA_011634705.1 Andricus grossulariae | reverse complement strand
CAGTGAAGTCGTCCATTTTTTTATATTTTGACCAGAAGAATTGTTTAAACAAATGAAAATGGTTAAAAATATATGGATGAGTAAGAGAAAATGTCAAAGTTTTTCGAATCTCTTCAAAAGTGTGAAAAAGTTTGCAAATTATTGTATGGTAGCAAAATGTTAAAAATAAAATCATTTCCCAATATTTGAAATAAAAAATTTTAATTTAAATTTTCCTGTTATCAATAGCGTTAAGGAATATTCATAAATAAATTTTATCTTGAAATGATTTATCCTAAAATAAAAAAATTAATTTATTAATAAAATTAATTTGTAAAAAAATGTAATTAATAAATTAATAAATAATTTATCTTGAAGGATTTTTTAAAGAAAATTGTCTCGGTTGTATTCTTTTTGTAGTCGATTACTAGTAAAGCAGAAGAAAATTATTCTTATTCTATTACAAGCTTGTAGGTCGAGAACTTAATATTCGTATTCTTTTATCCTCGAAGCTGAATAATGGGAAGAGGAGTTGCCTCTAGCTATGTAGTTCTACCAGACTTTTTACGATGAAATTTCTTTGTTAAGGATTCTTTCTTTTTTTGTACTACTTTTTGCATAAATACGTGCATTTGAGAATGTAAAATTATATTCTAGAATGTTCTCTCCTTTAGTAAAGCACATGTATTATTAAAAATTAAAATTTTATTCCTTGCTTAGAGGCCATACTTGAATTACCTAACGGATACAGACATAAGATCTTTTATAAGCGGAATTAATCAATATTTCAGGTACAAATGTAAAGTTTATTTATTCATATAGAAAAGACTTTTCTACCATAAAAGATGATTTCAAACAAAATACTTTAATTTTCAACAAAATAATTAAATTTTCAACAACATGATTGAATTTTCAACCTAAAATGAATTCTCATCGTTAAGTGATAAATTCTTCACAAAGAAGTATAATAGTTGATACTTCAATCAAAAAATATGAAATTGTATTTAAAAAAATCAATTTTAAAACCAAAAAGACGAATTTTTGACAAATAAAAATTTTTTGGCCACGAAAGAAAAAAGTTTCACCTAAATTTTTTAACCTTCAAGCGAAAACAGGAATTTGTTGAATACACATTAAATTTTGAACCAATCAAAAAAAAAACTTTTAGCAACAAAAAAATAACTTTCAATAAAATAGTTAAATTTTCAACCAAAGAGATAAACCTTGATTGAAACAACAAATTTTTTGAAATGGTTCAACTTTAACCCACTCAGTTAAATTTGCAATAAAAAAAGATCAGTTCTGAGCAAAATAGTTCAACTTTCAGCCCACGAGATGAATTTTCAACTAAAAATATGAATCTTCAACATAGAAATGATTTTGAAAAAAAAGTGATTCAAACCAAATTTTCAAACAAAATAGTTGAACCCTAAAGCAAAGAAGATTATTTTTAACAAAACTCAAAAAAGTTACCAAATATTTCGAAAATTTTCATAATTATGTCAATGACATCACAAAGATTTCAAAGAAATTAGAAAGATTGTGCAAATATTTCCAAATATTTCCATGATTTCAGAAAGATTTCGTAAATATTTAGAAAATTTCACAATGATTTCAAAGATTTAATAATATTTTAATGATTGATCAAAGATTTCACAATGATTTCAAAGATATCAAAAAATTACAAAAAAGTTTCAAGATTTCACAAAGATTTTAATGATTCCAAAATTTTTCAAGGATTTCAAAAATGTTACAAAATATTTCGAAAAATTTCACAATTGTGTCAATGATATCCAAAAGATTTCAAAGAAATCATAAAGATTTCAATGATTTCAAGAAGATTTCACAAAGATTTCAAAGATTTCAGAAAGATTTCAAAGATATCAAAAGATGACACATCAATTTCAAGACTTCACAATGATTTTAATGATTCCAAAATTTGTCAAAGATTTCAAACAAGTGACAAAATATTTCGAAAAATTTTGCAATTGTGTCAATGATATTACAAACATTTCAAAGAAATCATAAAGGTTTCAATGATTTCAAGAAGATTTCGTAAATATTTTGAAAATTTCACAAAGATTGTAAAGATTTAAAAATATTTTTAAAATATTTCAATGATTGAACAAAGATTTCAGAAAGATTTCAAAGATATCAAAAAATTATACAAAAGTTTCAAGATCTCACAAAGATTTTAATGATTCCAAAATTTTGCAAGGATTTCAAAAATGTTACAAAATATTTCGAAAAATTTCACAATTATGTCAATGATATCCAACAGATTTCAAAGAAATCATAAAGATTTCAATGATTTCAAGAATATTTTGTAAATATTTCGAAAATTTCACAAAGATTGTAAAGATTTCAAACCATTTCACAAAGATTGTAAATATTTCAAAACATTTCAGAAAATTTGAAAGATTTCATAAAGATTTCAAAGGTTTTAAAATATATTAGAAAATTTCAAAGATATCAAAAGATTACACAAACATTTCAAGATTTCACAAAGATTTCAATGATTCCAAAATTGTTCAAAGATTTCAAAAAAGCTACAAAATATTTCGAAAAATTTCACAGTTATATCAATGACATCGCAAAGATTTCAAAGAAATTATAAAGATTTCAATGATTTCGGGAAGATTTCGTAAATATTTCGAAAATTTTAGAAAGATTTCAAAGATTTAAAAATATTTTAAAAATATTTGAATGATTGAACAAAGATTTCAAATATTTAACAATGATTTCAAAGATATCAAAAAATTACACGAAATTTTCAAGATTTCAATGATTCCAAAATTTTTCAACGATTTAAAAAATGTTACAAAATATTTCGAAAAATTTCACAATTATGCCAATGATATCACAAAAATATCAAAGAAATCATAAAGGCTTCAATGATTTCAAGAATATTTTGTAAATATTTCGAAAATTTCACAAAGATTGTAAAGATTTGAAAATATTTTTTAAATATTTTAATGATTGAACAAAGATTTCAAAACATTTCAGAAGATTTGAAAAATTTCATAAAGATTTCAAAAGTTTTTAAATATATTAGAAAATTTTAAAGATATCAAAAGATTACACAAAAATTTCAAGATTTCACAAAGATTTTAATGATTCCAAAAATTTTCAAAGATTTCAAAAAAGCTACAAAATATATAATATTCAGCTTGAACCAAAGAAACATTTTATCATTTTGTTTTTTCGGAAAAAAAACTTTTGTCGTGATTTAGGATTTTTGAGATTTAATTTTTTTTTGCGATTTTGAAACGTTATAAACACCACGAAAAAAAAATGTATCCCATGAATATATCCAATTTAAAAAAAATTCTTGAATTGCAGAAATCATTAAAAAATCATTGAAAATTATTTTAAAATATAACATTTTTTATAGAAAAATTGTTCTTTTCGACATGTAAAAATAAATTTTTAATCTTTTCCCTATTTTCCCCTTTTTAAAATAATTCCTCTTTTTCCTTTTTTTTTTCAAGGAAATTTTTCCTTTTCTCGTTTTTTCGATTAAATGCGAACTGAATTGATTGAACCCAATAAGAAAGTTTAACTATTTTTTTAAAGGTGATCTTTTTTGGCTGAAAATTTAACTATTTAGTTGAAAATTGGTCTTTTTCTTTTTTGTTACTTGGTTGAAAGTTGAACTACTTTGTTAAAAATTCGTTTTATTGGTTGAAGATATAACTATTTTGTTGAAAATTAGTTTTTTTGAGTTGAAAATGATTTTTTGTTTACGGAAAATTTAAATATTCTATTTTTGGTTGAAAATTGATCGGTTCCAGTTAAATCTTCAACTATTAAAGTTATCATCGAGAAATCATCTTTTTTGGGTGAAAATTGAGCTACTTTATTAAAATTGTATTTTATTGGTTGAAGATTCAACATATTTTGTTGAAAATTTGTGTTAGTAGAAACCTTATCTTTATTGGTTAAAAATGCATCTTTTTTGTGAAATGTTCATCTTTTCGGGTTAAAAATTCTAATATTTTGGTAGAAATTTTCACAATTTGGTTGATATTTTTTTCTCTCTTTACTGTAAAATCTTTCTGGTTTGAAAATTGAACTCTTTTGTTGAAAATTCGTATTTTTGGTTTGTAAATTCATCTCTTTTGGTAAAAATTTTCTTATTATTATTATATTCATCTTTTTTGGTTGAATTCACTTATTTTTTATTTAAAATAAAAATCTTTTTTGGTTGAATTTTACAGTCTTTTATTTAAAACTAAAGTATATCTTTTGGTAAAAATGTGACCTATAACGATTTAGTTTAAAATTGATCTCTTTGATTGAAAATTAGTTTTTTTTGTTAAAAATTAATGTTTTTTAACTGAAAATTTAATTATCATACAATAAATGTACACTGTGCAAATGGATTTGACCTACCTCGATAAACTACTGTGTGCCATCGAAAAAAGGTAGGTATGTGCCATCAGCGAAAGTTTTTAAATTAAAAACGATAATGGCAATTTGTTCGCAAATGAGGTATTTTTGAAATTTCTCAATTTCAAAAAAATCACATCCTTCTGCCGGTATTTCCACAAGCGCATTACGCGTCAGATCTCGTGCTAATACCGTCTGAAGTATGGAATTTTGTCCACGAACAGCATGCCATTCTGCATTTTTCCCCCCATTTTTTAATTGGCCCCGTTCCCTATAAATTTTACCTGGAACAATCGCCCGAGGGAGACATAAGTTATCGCGATTCTCCATCGTTAAAACTGATCTTTTTTTGACTGCATTAATATTTAAAAATCCCCAAGCGCCACCCGTAGGATTACGTACACAATCAATGGTCATCTTAAAACTATCATCTATCAGAAACTTTGCGACACTCTGTGTGACAATGAAAATTGAATTCCGAAGGTCTTCAAAGTGACAATCACGTACGTAACGAAAAGATATCGCTGCGTCGTCTTGTGTAAAACTATCCGCGATAAATTTAATACCGATAAAATCGAGAGGAGCATAAGATGTTATCAAATATTGAAAAACCTCTTTAACCGCAGATTCGAGCCACTCGATAGGGCGAACTGTTTCATCCGAATTAAACCGGAAACGCAATTCTATCTCTGTACCATCTAGGTCAAAACGCAGGTAATGTTTTGACCCTTTGCTTATAATTACAAATTTAGAATTTTCAGGCATTTCACCACCCTGATTTGAAAGATTACTATGATCATTTGTTTCGTGGTCCACAAGCGTGTGTGAAAGATTTCCTTTATCGCCATCATGATTATTATCATCATTATTTGGCTCTAGATGATCGTCATTATCATTTGAACGACATTTCTTCCGTCCTCCCCCTAGTTGAATATGCATTGGTAATTAATAATTGGTGTTAATTATTAATAATTATTTATCGTTATTAATTATTATTATCAATAATTGATTGTTGTTAATTATTATGATTTATTGATTGCTATTAATAATTATTAATTTTGGATTGTTAATAATCATTATTAATTAATTAATGGTTATTAATTATTATTAATAAATAATTATTGCTAATAATAATGATTATTAATTATTAATAATTAATATTCATTGAATATTATTAATTTTTATAAATGATTGAATATTGTTACTTAATAATGATTATAAATAATAATAATTATTTAATAATAATTATGAATAATCATTATTTAATAATAATTATTGAATTTTTAATGATGTGATAAATTATTTCATTTATTAATTTTAAACTCTATTGCCTTTATTTTCCTCCGCAAAAAGATGTTCTAAACATAATATAGCTTTCAATTTTGCATTTTGGATACTCTAAAAACTCAATATGTATTTTTTTTATTAATTTAGTTGAATGGAGGGTGCAAAATACTTTTAAAAGATTTTCGCGAGTCCATTTAAAAGAAAAGAAGACATTAAAAACAGATTTTCAGCATTATAACTAACGAAATGATTTGAAATTAATAATGTTTAACAATTAACATACTATATTTATCGTTGGGAAACGTACTTCCAGACTAATTCTTAAAAACAATACAAGTAGCTAAATAATGCATTATATCAACAGTTTTTTAACAGAAAATAGTAACGTGAATAGTTCAAAGATATCTTGCAGCGTAAATTATTTTTCTTGATAATGTTATATGCATTATATAAAACATTTAGAAATCTCTTGTCCACAACGATTTTAAAGTAATGTAATACCCTCCATTTAAAAAGTGTCATGCTATAGAAATTAAATATTTTACAACTTATCAATTGGATAATCCCATTCCTCAAGTGATCGTTTTCTCGCCTCCATCATAAATTCGTCGTTCCTGTTATCACTAATCTCTTCTTCTTTTTCTTCTTCTTCTTCCTCCTCATCCCTCTTCTCCACAGAACCGTGTTCGCTGGCCGACATCTCCTGATCCATCTCCTCATCCTCGTCAAAAAACGTTTCGTCGTCGTTGTTATCGTCATTATCACTCGCACACAAGTCCACCAACTCACACACGCATTCACCAATGTTCCTTTCAAGGAGCACACTTTCCGAAGCACTCGTTGATACACTTTGTAGTAGTGGTGTAGTAGTAACACACATAACATCCTCGTCGTCATCAATGACGATGACGTCGGGAGCCGATGGTGTTGCTGTATCTGTGGGCACTGCTGATGATTGTGGTGTTGGGTTAATGATCACCACATTATCATCCCCTTCATTCGAACCATTGGAAGAGGTTGAGTGAGCTGCAGAAGCTGGTGACGACAAGGGATGAGGTGAACTATCTTGTTCAATCCCATCGTTTGAGATTTCTCCAACTGCTAGAAAAAATAATGAAATATTAGTGTCACTATGTCATCACGACTATACGCATGGATAAAAATCAAAATATTGAGAAACAATATGATAATTATCGTGACTTACCGTCTGCGAAATATTCTCGAAGTGTTTCGAGTCGACGTTCCCGCTCGATGAATTCCGATTTTCGGGCCATCAGGAGTTCTCGCCCTACCACGTTGTCGCCAGCTAAACTTAGGGTCCGATCGATGCCAACACCTGTGAGAAGGTCAGGAGGAATTTTAAGATTAATCTTAATTCGCATTCCTGTAAATCTCCTGACCCTTCACCCATCATGATGCAAGAAGGAGAATACAGAAGAGGGAGAGGTGGATCAAGGAGAATCAATAGTTTCTCGCTGACCCATCTCGCATCTTTAGTAAACACCCTGTTTCTGTCAAAAATCCACCCAAGCCCAACGAGGTAGAGACTTTTTGGAGAGGGGTATACTGTAGAGCCCCGCATGCAAGGATAAGGCTGCATACTCTGAGAGGTCGCCCGGTATCCCAGAGTCACCGTTTGAGACATTTTTTTGAACTAAGAAACAATGTTATTCAGAAAAAAAATCAAAACGTAATTTACTAACCGACAATAAATTTTTCTCGCTGAACAGCTTTGGCCCCTGAAGGCTTTTGAAACAAGTTTCGAATTGCAACTTCAAAATACATATTACCGATTCTTATAAAGAAAATTCAAACGCGCATTTTTTTTCTGTGGACAGAAATGTGGTAGCGTTTTTCGTTTTCAAAATAAACCAAAGAAAACTATTTTAAAAAAGTATACAGGAAATATACTTTCTGATATTTTAAGACTGCTAGAGTAAGTGAACTATGAACCTTTTTGTTTAATAAAAAGTTGTTAATTTTCTACCTCATACATTGCATAAATTATGCAGCTTGAAGCTCACGCGGTTCACGCTAAAGACGAAGTTCTCTGTATTAGTCGGAATTTAATTAACTAAGGTGTTAAATATAAATTATATTTCTTTAAAATAATTTTTGATTGATAAGGCATATAGGGTTAAAAGAAGAAGTAGAAGAAAGAAGCTACACACAAATTATTACATATTTCTATGTATTATTATTTTATTCATTTTTCTTTTTTTCATATTTATTTCAATTCCGAAAAATAAGTAGTACGTTCTCTCAACCGACTTATTAAATTTCTTTTTATTCTCCTGATAAAAATTCTGCAATCCTTCGTTTTTCTTAATATTAACTCCTTCGGATTGAATTTGACAGTGGTAATTTTTATTTTGTATTGATGGTGCAAATGTGGGAACTAATTTTATTGTTAATTTTTTTTTAAATAAAATGATAATGAAGATAGTATGGAAATTTTTCATTTTTGTCAACTAACAATTTATACAGTAGATAGAATATGAAATTGTCTGTCTTCTTTCACCTTCAAGACGCGTGAAGGAGAATAAATAGAAATTTAATTTCAACCGAGGTTTATTCATGTTTATTTAAGTTTATAATAATATTAATATTTTTTGACAATATATTTCTTCTGTCAGAAACTATTTTTATTTATCTGAGTCTTAGTTACTTCATTTCTGCAGATTCATGATTAATTCCTTACCTACGTCAGAAGCGTCCAAATACTGATAATTCACGAAAAAGCCAACCAAGTTAATAACAATTTATGGCTTTATTGTACTATTTTCAACTAAAAATGTGTGCATTATTTTGGCCATTTACACCTGTATTTAAATAAGAAGTATAAATTATGACTCACATAAGTAATCTTTTTTAAATCCCTACGCCTCATCAACTGAAAAATCTTCTTTGGTCGGAAATTTGTCATTTTTATTTAAAAATTCATTGTTTTTATTGGTAGCAGTTTATTCTTTTGTTTAAAATGAATCTTTTTTCAATGCAAATTAGCATCAGCTGAGACTTGTGGTAAAGTTTTTTTTCTGTTCTTTTTGGGAATCGCTGTTTACGCAACTGATCCTAAATTTTTATATATCAGGTTTCATTCCTATTGAATTTATTCAGTAATTTAGTAACAGAAATTTATATTTTTCCCAGGACGATATGTTAATTTTCGATAAAAATACATGAAAAATAATATAAAGATGTGGTGGGCAGACAAAATTTTTAATTTTGCAAACTAGTGTATAAACTAAATCGAGTTAGAACTTAACATTTCTCAGTAAATTAGCTATGGAAAAAAGTGAATCACTTTTTGAATATCACCCCCATAATTCTGTTTTATAGGGTCCCAAAAAAACCCCATGAGTGAAAAATTAAGTTTTGAGAGTTTTCAACTTTAAATTATTTGTTTAAAAAATTCATTATCGTTCTTATCAATTTTGTCTTAGAGTAGATTTAAAAAGTCGTGATTCTTCGCGAACTTTTGAACTTGTTTTCAACTTTTCAGTTTCACAAATCTATTATTATTTATAATAATATTCTCCAATAATAATAATGGAAAGTTGCAGTTTTTTCTAAAGTTTTACATATTTTAAAGAAACTAATATTACTAGATAGTCGTGGGTTTTTCCGAATTTTTCAGCTTATTTTTAAGATTTCAATTAGATCAAGGCAATAATGAATTAGGTTTAAGAGAAATAATAGTTTCAACCATTTATTATTATTTATGACAATATTCTCTTGGAATTATGCTAGAAAGTTGCAGTTTCTTGAACATTTCTATACTTTTTGTCCACTTTTTCATCAGCGTGAGGTAAATTGAGTCAATAAAAATAATAACTCAAACACTTTATTATTATTATTACCAAAGCTCTCTTTAAATAGTGCTAGAAAGTTGCGATTTTTTCTGAAATATTGAAATTTTGGTCCACTTTTCACTTAAAGCGAGTTCATTGATGAACTTTAACAATTATAATTGTCTAAACAAATTATTATCGTTGATAACTATTTTCTCGTATATTAATCCTTCATGATTCCAAGGAGAGAACGTGAGGGAGGGGCATGTAGGTGGAGCAGGGGAGGGAAAGTATGAAAGGGGGAGGTTTGAACGATTCAACAAAGTTTTTTTCAAGGGAAATAATTTCAGAAAGTAATGAAAAAGAAAAATTTCGAAAAATAAAAAAGATTTTTTTTTGAAAATTTGGTACCAAAATTTGTTTAAAAATTATTTTTCAATTAAAAAAATATTTCGTGATCTTGTTTTCAAAGATCCTATTGAGAATTAAGGCCATATGACGAGTGGGTCACGTGACCGGCTTCCTACCTTAGTGTGCCTGCATCCACCTACTCCAAGGAAGACTAGAAACTACATCATCGCGTGACGGCCAGGATGTTCAAATCATAGGCGGAAATACCATTCAACATCTTGGTAATGGAGAAACATATACATATCTTGGAATACCTTTGATCAAAAAGGAGGACATATTGTGGGTTTTGCACAGTTTAGGAGGACAGGAGGACAAGCAAGCGAAAAGGAGGATATGTCCTCCAAAAGGAAGACGTCTGGTCACCCTACGCTTCCATGAATAAGCCAAAATCAAGTCTACTTTGTCACATTTTGATTGTGGATCACTATTCCAAATGATGTCAGATAAGTGCTGATATTTTATTCTGTATTCCATGTTAAAAAATACTTCGAATGTTTCCCTCAATATCTCCGTAGAAAAACGCAGTGTATTTATGAACGCCTTCGATGAAACAAAATAAAGCAAAAGAAGAAAAATAAATCAACAACGACTTGAAATTGCTGCTAAAACTTCAAGAATAAAAAATCAGCACTTATGTGACATCATTTGGAATAATGATCCACAATCAAAATGTAACAAAGTAGATTTTATTTTGGGTAATATTAAGGCTACGTCTTCTTTTGATGAATCTCATTTAATGGTTATAAGAACAAAATTGGTTGACTCTTTAATGTTTTTGTATAATAAAAAATGGAAAAGTGTCTGTAGGAAGAAAGCATTTTTTGTTCAAAATCGTGCTAAATTCTTAAAAGGAGAGTTCAAAGTAACTTTTCTTGTCCACCTATCAAATAGAAAGTTGACTAATGTTTTAAAGAGAGGAAGAGCAAGGAGTCTTCGGCAAAACATTTTAAGTTGATTCCGCAAAAAAAATTCAGCATTTTCATCAAAAAATGGTCAAAATATGCACTTGTTTATGAAAATTGTTTAAATAATTGACAATCATTAGCTATTCTTGACTTATTGTAAGTGCAAATCATTATCTGTGATACCATATACAAAAGCTATGGGTTAAAAATAGCTAATAATCGCGATTCACGAAAAAATGACTTTTGTTAATTAATTTTTTCTTAGCATTATTAACCAATTTGTTGTTACTATTACCTAATAAAAATTATTTTTAATCAGTTACTAAATTGACTTATGACCCTTTTTTTAACGAATTTGAAAGTCTTAGAAGAATTCGCAGTTACACGTTATACCTGGAAGCCTTACTGTTATTTCTAAAAAACAACATCAAAATCCGTTAAGAATTGCACTATCAGTCGATTTTTATCCAAAGAGGCTGATTGGAAGATACTTGTATATCCAAAGGACTGTGAATTTAGGCGGAATCCTCCGTTACTTGATTGAATAAAATCATGGAACCGAAGAATTAGATTGTGAGTTAGTAAACAGTTACTTGTTAAAACGAATTATTCTGAAACGATGAATTTTAGTTTACTAAAATTGAAATTATTAGTAGGTTGATGAAAGTCATTAAAAACACTCATGAAACATCCAGATTCTTTGTAGAGATTCACATATTGCAACGATTTCGCACTTTTTCAGTTCAAAATACTAAAGTTGAGTTGCACAAATAGTTATTATTAGTAAATAATAATAACTATTTCCAGTAAGAATTTTGCCGATGTCGCCAACGCGATTCGATTTTTAAGTTTGTTCTAAGTTAAATTTTACAAATTTTAAGATTATGCTCTATGACGGGATAATTCTCCGGCCTATTGTGAGATTACACCCTTCATTGCAAAATTTTATCTTATTCAATATTCTAAATTTATTAATCGAGAATCAAACTCTTAACTTTTATTCGGACAAAAGAAATCAAAATTTATTGCGTCACAATTTCCATCGGCCGGTTATTCTGCTCGGAAAATGACCAAAATTACCCACAATCTTACCACTCATTACTTTAAAACCCAACAGCTGAATAATAACCTGCTTAACTGTAAAGTTAGAAATTTGCAGGTAGTGAGGCTGCACTTTACATAATAAATTCACGAAGTCTCAAAAAGAAAATGCCGATAGGAAACACTTAAGGGATGGATGAAATTCATGATTGGATCGAGTTGCCAGAAAAAAATATCATACCTGAGTTCGCTTCGACCCTTTATTGGATTTTTATATCCGTATATACTTAGTAAAAACGTTCTCCGGAATTTCGTCTTCGGAATGCGCCATTCTATGTAGTGACGACAGAGCAAGAGTGACAGGTCAATATTGCAGCGGAAACACATGAATATCGAGATTTATAAGTCGATGGTTGCCAACCAATCAACGCCATCGCCGGGATCACGCGGACAGGTATCGCAGGCTAATCGAGTTTGAAACCTAACGTACACTTTTGAGTATTTCGGGAAAAAAATTATAAGCTTTTGAAATATTTTGAAAGAATACAACAATTTTCTTAAGATTTTGGGAGTGTGTGTATGTGGGGATTGCGTGGGTAGGGCGTGTGTATTTTTAATTTTCAGGTTTTCAAAATTTCGTCAAGTGTTTTCGATCACTGCGAATACCGGGACTGTCCAAATATTCAATCGGAAGAAATAAGACTATTTTTTTTTCCTGCAGAATAAGACCCAAGATGCAAAGCCTGGATTACAAATTCAGGTCAGTGTCATCATCTCCAATAATGATTGAATTTTTTTTAATCCGTTTATTATATAAGTTACATAAATATGAATTTCATTCTTAAAAGATGCAAAATTTAATGTGTATTATAAATTTCTCAAATAAAAAATCATTAAAAATTTTTCCATGAATGTTAAGAAATGTTACAATTTTAAAAAATGCAATCATATTCCTACTTTTTTTTTTGTTTAAAACTTTTGAACCATCAAACTATAAAAAATTAATTAAGCCATCAAATTTTCCCTATATATATATTTTTTTGAAAACTTGAAACAAGTGCCAGCAAGTAACGTTCTGGTGTTTTCTGTGGATAGCTTCGATGCAGAAAATCCATACCCGTGTGGAAATTGCCAAATGTTTGCCCAGTTACAAGTTTGGCCCCAACTTGGAAAATTATTTTATGACTACAACAGGGTTAATACAGCGTGGCTGCCAAGGCTGCAGTATTGAAACATTGGACAATCACTATACCATCTGAGCCACGATGACTCCCTAAAGGACAAGTTTGTTAGCCAGCTATTTTGGATGAAAATTCAAAAAGTTGGAACATTTTGAAAATTCAAAAAAAAAACGAAAATGTTAAGCCAAACAACGCATGATAGGAAAAAAATGTCAAGAACAGAAAAACGTTGCTCTTTGAAAGCCTTACAAGATTTTCTGAAGAACTTTTGGATTTTCTTGAAAAATCGGAAATTCTAATTTTGATCGCACAAAAAAATAATGAAAAATTCCACTTTGCGGTCAAACTATGCAAGATACGTAAAAATGATTCAACGAAAATTATTCACCCTAAAAAGATCTGCAAATATTTTAGCATTCACTTTTTTACAGGACACGTAGTTTTTGTTTTATTCGTAAAAAACAACATTAAAAATGAAAAAATAAAAAATTTTGTACAAACGACACAAACTATGAAAAAAAAATGAAACGAAGGTTGTTCACCCAAAAAAGAGCTACACAATTTTTTATAAACCATTTTTTAATAGGATGTGTAGTTTTTGTTTTATTCGTAAAAAAACGACATTAACAATATTAATTAAATTTTTGGACAAACGGCACAAGCTATGAAAAAAATGAATAAACTAAATTTCCTCTTCGAGAAAAGAGTGAAAACTCATCAAATCTTGTCATTAAAAATTGTTGTATGAGACGCGCAGTTTTTGTATTAATCGTAAAAAATAACATTCAAAATAAAAAGATTAAATTTTTTGAAAAACGACACAAGGTACGAAAAAAAATAATAGACAAAAGTTGATCACCCGTAAAGGATCTATTAATTTGTTATTAGTTATTTTCAGATAGGAGGAGTAGATTTTCTTTTAATCGTAAAAAATAAGATTAAAAATAAAATAATTAAATTTTTGAAGAAACGACACAAGAGACGAAAAAAATTAAAAGACAAAAGTTGTTCAACCAAAAATATCTACAAATTTGTTTTATACTCTTGTTATTAAAATATAATAAAAATAAAAAAATTAACTATTTGGAAAAAGGACACAAGCTAGAATAACATTTTATTTAACCAATTTTTCTCCTAAATTATATCTACAAATTGGCTTGGAACCACATTACGCTATAATGCGTATTTTCAGTTTAAATCGTAAAGAGTAACATTGAAAATTAACCAATTAAATTAATGGAAAAACGACACAAGTTGCAATAAAATGTATAATGGAAGATTTTTCTTAATAAGATGCGCACTTTTTTCAATTATAAAAAAAAAAACAAGGAAAATATTTTTGTTCCAATACCAATGCATATTATGAAATGTAATAATATAAATTTATTGAAATTATACATTTTGCAGGGTAGTTGAAAATTGAATGGAATGAAAAATAAGAAACAAATAATAAAGTAATCATTAAAAATAAAATTTGTATTTTATTTTGTAATATCCGAATAAGCAGCCACAGACTGAGGTACAGAAATAAATATAATATACATTTGATATAATAGAGTTGATAATGAAGTCAATTCATGTGCGAATGTTTTATTTTGGCCATACGGTCCATCAAAAATAATAGTGGATTCAGTTGTAAAGAATCAAGCTTTATTCGTCAATTTCATTAAAAACCAACATACGTTTGTGATATTAATTAAATCATCCAAGTCATTTCAATTTGTGGTTATTTTGCAATAGAATAAACACATCCTTTTTTTTGGAATGAACCAAAATTATATGTTTCTTTTTGTATCATTAAAGATTGAAATTTGTAAATAACATGATTTAAATAGTGTCCTTTAAAACATTTTAAAATTGAAAGATCCAAATTCCGAGGCTAATACTGTGATTTTACTACATTTTGAATAAATAAAACGAACACAAGGTGTTTTGATTTGAACGGACAAACATGAAATAACGAAATACATTATTACTATGTGAATTTTCTTAAGTTTTAATTTTTTAACATATCTGAAAGTCAAAAAAGTCTTTGCAATTTTTTTGCGGATTTTAATAAATTATTTTCTAAGACATAGTTCCTATTTAATTCACCCATTTTTCCAGAAAGAAAATCTTAACGCCTTTGTAAATTCGTGAAGAATTTAAAAAATTTTGATTACCAAATTCCAAATTTGGAAAATTTACTGTAATTTCAATTTCGATACCACGGTCTTGCCGATTTTTTAGTGTACTCGTATTTTTGTGCTGAAAAATCCCACACATGCTCATACAAAATTGTAACCCACGAATTATGAAGATAATTTTATTAAATATCAAACATAAAAAATTTAATAATTCGTTGTTTTTACAATTGACCTGCCGGATGCAAGAACCAGCCCGACGCTCGAAAACGCGTAAAAGTATTGTTCGATCGTCTCAAAAACAGAAAATTTTCAAAATCGAAAAATCAATTTTTTGGAAATGTAGAATTGTAGAGAATAAGGATATGAAACTTTTTCCCATTGTAATTTTTTTGACAAACCTTTATTTTTAATAATAAAAACAAAATATTGAAAAAAGTTGCTCCCTGATTTAATTAAGTTCTAAAACTTAAATCGTTCTAACTTGGCCAGATATTATTGAAATGAGTTCATACTTGCAGGACATATTCAAAATACCCTAGCGATGCCTAGAAAATTAAAAAAAAGTTATTTATCGCTAATTGGTTATTAATGTTTAATTTCACAATGAGGTCAATCGATAATTGTGCTTTCACGGTTTCGTCGGTAAAAAGTGTCTGCGTAAGTTCGACTTTCGAACAACTTCCAGTGAGTGATTTGTTCAGCAATGTTTATTGAAGTTTTTTGGAAAATTTCATATCGATTCGTTAAAAATTTACTGAGATATTCAGATTTGGAAAAAGTACTCGACGCCAAATATTTCAAGTAATTTCAACTACAAAATTATGTGTTTCTTCAAGAATTGAGAGGGATTTTCCAGAATTTGATGGGACATATAAGGGTTTGGATATTTTAAAATGCTGCAGGAGATTTTCATAGGATATTAACAGAAAAGCAGAAACCTTAAAACAAGTATTTATGATCTTATGCTTTCGAAGCTGAACTTCGAAATTATAAAATTTTTTACACATGATACATATTATTATCACGTGCCTATTATATCATGAAGTATCATTTCAAACTTTATGCGTTAAAAATTAAACAATTCACAAACCATACTATTTTAAAATTGAGCATTCAAAACAATCATTTAAAATATTTTTTCCCCTATATAAGGACATGTACAGACATATTCATGAATTGAAGAATCAATTCAAAATTATAGAAGTGTCCATGAAAAAGGAAATGCTTTTTTCATTGAATACATAAGTGGAACAATTTATCTACCTTATCTGTTTCTGATCATTTATTTCGCAAGTCAACCAACTCATTTCCTTCCAATCATCCTGTGCATTAAACCCAAGCTATAATGAGAATGATGAAAGATGTTTTTCAAAAACTTAAGTTAAAATTTTAAATATTTGAATCCTCAAATAAGCATAGTTATGAATTCTTATCGGATAAAATTGAAGCGTAATAGTATGGAAAATTATTATATTTTTCTGCTTATTTATTTATTAGCAATACAAACTCAGTTGTCAAACTGTTTGCCCTCTTTCACGTGTTCCAACCGAGAAAAGGAGATTGAATATAGATTGGGTGATGAGAACCGAGTATTTTTTCACCGATGCTCAAGGTTTGAAAAATCGTACGTAATAATACAATTCTATTCCGTGAAATTTATTTTTTTATATAAAAAGTAAGATTCTTTTTTACCAGAATCTCAACTTTTGATTAAAATGATGATTATCAGGTTGCTCAGATGTAAGGGGAAGTGCAACCTAATTAAAACTCCACCCCCTCCTTAAAAAACAACGTTGGGTCCACTCCTGCTACTGATTTGAATGAGTTAAATCTGAAATTTTCTGAATGATATTACTGCGAAGTTGTAAATTTCTATCGTGATTGTAAAAAAGAATTATGTCGAATAACTTTCGGATGAGATTTTTCCAAAGCCTGAAGGAGAACACATGAAGGGTTTTAATTTTACCTCACGTTCTTGGAAGAACACTGAATCTTGAAGTATTTTCTCGATTCCACGATTAGTTTAAAAGTTTAATCATTTTGGTCAATCCACGAATCTAACAAATGAACTTTTTTTTCGCTGAAAATAGGAGAAATACTTTCTTGAACCATGTTCTTACTAGGTCAGAGGATGAGCTTACCTGATTTTGAAGCTAAAAAAAGTACATTGTCTGTCCTTAGCCGATATTGTTGCATTCGAGGCCAGAATTTTCCATCTTTTTCTCGCCAAACAATCAACAAAAGAAAGAGCAAAACACCATTCGCAGTAATCAGTGGCTGTATAGTGTGGCTGTCAGTCAGGGAATTTATTGAAACATTTTCTTTCCCAACTAACAAAATGGCATGTTGCACTTTCATCACAAATTGATTAGCCTCTCCTTCCAGTTTTTGTTTATCGATAGTCGACTTTTGTGTCACAGTATACGGTTCACAGTAAACAGTGTGTTGGTGGGTGTAATTTACAAACCTTCTTACGCCTATTATGACAGGGAACTTGAGTCTGACATCTTTGACCTTATTCCCAATATTAATAACATTGTACTCACCGGCGACCTAAACGCAATTCTTAATGCTACCAACGCTGATCATTCTAGTACATGGATTGACCTGATGATTGTTGACGATTTAGACGAGGTGATTTCTTCTACAAAACACTTGATCTCATTCATCTCAAACAATGATATTACCAGCATCCAATGCCAGTTCTCCTTTAATCCCTCCTCTAGTGTCATTTCTCTGTCCATACGCAATATTGAGAATATAAATGTAACTGAATTTCTTGAGCAGCTCTCCACTGCTGAGTTAAATAGCATTCATACTGAGAAGGATATACATAGAAAAATAATTTGTCTGAATGCATTTTTATCTTCGGCTATTGACAAATTTGTGCTTCTCCATACCCTTGAAACCAAGAAGGAGTCAACTCCTTGGATCGCTTCTTATATCAAAGATTTATTATAAAAAAGAGAAAAGACGCTGATTGGCTAGAAAAAACAAAAAATAGTATTATTCAAGCCGAACGTCGTCAATTGAGAAACTAAGTGCAAACCAAAGTCCGGGATTCATACAATAAATATAATTACAATTCTATCAAAAACACGGATAAAAAATGAAATATCTGGCATCTCCTAAGACGGATTGGACTTATTGCTTCTAAACAATTGGCTCATGATAACAATTCTCCCCTTCACACCTTTCAACAGCTTTCACTACAAAATGCACACTCCTTGCAAACAGCAGTCCTTCCTTGCCCTCAGTTCCCTCTACTTTTGATGATACTAAATCTTTTTTTTTCTCATATATCGCAAGAATCCCTAATTGAAAAACTCTTCCAGGTGAAATCAAATGTTCAAGGGTCTGATGGTATTTTAATTAAAATGATTTGCCTTACTTTACCAATTATTGGCCCTATTCTCTCGCATGTCTACAATGCATTACTATAGGTGGGAATATTTCCTGATGCCTAGAATACCTCTGAACTTAGTATCAAACTTCGTTGTTGCAACTATCACAAATATGCTGACGACTTTTAGCTTTACCTTTCCGGGCCTATTGCCTATTTCAAGAGCTTACTTCAAAAAGTACAGGCAGATATTGATCTAGTGGTGCAGTGGGCCTCAACAAGGGGCCTTATTCTCAACCCTGATGAAACTATGGCTATAATCATAGGACCTTCTTCCTTTTTCATTCTTTCAATCTGCAAATGACAGATACGCAATTCAAATTGACTCACTTTCTATCGGTTCTTTTTTCCTGGGCGTGAACTTGTGAAAAAATGACGATTATTAATATTTAGTTCATAAGTATTATTAATAATGCTGTTAATTATTTGGATAAAGTAAAATTGTTGACGTAACTGCTGTTCTTCTTCCAAAAATTCTTCGAGATAAGAGCGCTCTTCATTGCATATCATTGACATCCACAAAAACTAACCTTTAACATCTAGATGGCAGTCCTATATTTAAACATTACATATGTTGACCTGAAATATCAATTCAGGCTCTTTTCTGAACACGTAGTGATTGTGAAATAACCTAATACTTTAAATTTAAAGAGGTTTTGGTAATTTGAAGTATCCAAAAATTTCTGAAATGTCTGGAAATTTTCGATAATTTACAACACCATAAATTTCCAAAATTTAAAATATTATTGGCAATTAAAAACAAAAAAAAACCGTCCCTGTGTCCCAATCATATATCTATAATGATACATTTGTTATAAAAAATATCTTATGCACCACGGTGGAGGGAAAACTTTTTACAACTTATGTATTTTTTTAGCATGAGCCAATGATGGGCATACAAAGCCCTACTTGTCCCTCTTGCTGTATAATATACTATTCCGAATAGTATTATCATTATAATAATATTACTGGATACAACGCAGGAATATACATAGAATACGATTATACCACTAAATGAATTTTGTCTACATTAGCGTATAACGCACTATCATTACCTAAATTTACAAGGTAATAACAGATATGATTTTAACGCGATTCTCGGAATTGTGAAAATTACAGCCTGTGGCATCTTTAATAGATTCGAGGAGCTGTCTCATTTCTCAATAGAGGGTCCCACATATCCCGATAAATGAAGCGGTGAATTATAGTGATAATAGTGATAGTGATAGTGAAGCATCGGTCACATGGGCAGGACTTTAGATTCCAGAAATTCATCGCGTTTCCATAAAAACTCCACCTTTCTGGGATGCTGATCCACAAATGTTGTTTATAAACACGGAGACTCAGTTTACGATTGCTGGTATTAAGTGGGGTGATACCAAATATAATTACGTAGTGATTTCTTTAGATCCTAAGTATTCAGCAGAAGTGCGTGAAATTTTAGTGAATCCTCCTTTCTCGATTACTACCAATTATTTAATCGACATTCATAACAGACGTTTGGTGGACGGCCTCACCTCGCTCTCCGTCAGCGGTTGACTCGCAAAAGGTGAATCAGTGCGAATACGTGCAGTCTCTGGGGATCGAGGGGTTGACAACTCGTGAAGTCAGGTGTACATTTGTAATGAAATCCCTGGAAGTCACTTGAAATCACTTAAAGTCACTTGATTTAATTGAAAGTTACTTGAATTCTCTTGAAATCCTCTGAAATATCTAAGTCATTTAGATTCACATGAAGTCATGTGAATTCACCTAAAGTCACTTGAAATCACCGGAATTCATTTGAAGTCACTTGAAATCACCTAAATTCATTTGGGGCCACCCATATACCACGTGGACAGTTGGGGGGGGGGGGGGGATGGAAAAAGCCCACGGGGACTAAGGGGGTCCATTTTTTTTTTCAATTTTCATGCATATCGACCGCAAATTAGGTGTATCGAGGTGACCCTGAAAAATTTGCTCCATAATCGGCCATAGAATACGAATAAGGAATCACTTTTTAACTTTCACTCCCATAAGTCTGTTTTATACGGTCCCGAATAAACCCCATAAATGAAAAATTGGGTATTGCGAGTTTCTGGCGCTCACTCTTATTTTTTTTAGATTTCTTGTAGTAAGCATTGATTCTAATACACAAAATATTACTTTATACTGATAATTTGATTTTTAAATAAATTGTTTAAACAGTTTATTATTGTGTATATCCATTTTATGTTAGAATAGAGTTAGAAAGTCGCAGTTTTATCTGAATTTTTCAACTGATTTTCAACTTTTCAGTTAGACCGAGGAAATAATCAAATTGATTTAATAGAAATATTTGGTCAAACAATTTATCATTTATAATAATATTCTCTTAGAATAATGCTAGAAAGCTTAAGTTTTTTCTAAAAAATTTCAATTTTGGTCCACTTTCAAATTATAGTAACGTATTAATTAATGAAATTTAACAACCATCATTTTTGACACAAATTATTATTGTTTTAAAGTATCTTCCCCTATAATAATTCTAAGTAGTTGCGGTTTTATCTACAAAAATTCAACTTTTTGTCCACTTTTTACTTAGTAAGACAATAATCATGCAAGTTAACAAACATGACTATTTATACAATTCATTATGGTTTATAACTACCCTTTCTTAGACTAATGCTAAAAATTTGCGGGTTTTTCTGAAATTTTCAGCTTTTCTTTGACTTTCTAGATCTCAGTAACTACTTTAAGGAAAATTTACATTTATAATATCCGTGTAGAAAATTTGAAAAATATTTCAAATATCTGTTTTATTTCAGGAAAATATATTCTCGAAAAGAAAGATTGTTTAAAAAATTATTCTCTCTATTGCTTATTTATTATCTTTTCGTAATTAAAAAGCCCAAGCAAAGTTTAAAATTTAAGAAAAAACCGCAACTTTCTACATGGAAAAAATAAGTTGTCGAAACTTTACTTGACTAGTCACCCATTCTAGGATAAGCCACTTTTTTTTAGAATCTCATATAACTTTTATTAAGGAATCGCAGACTTTATCGAAAAAGTGAAGAAAGTCATAGAATTATTGGAATACAATCTAGGAACATCAGTTATCGAATTTGTATTCAGCAGATTTTGACAAAGTTCTAGACAAGCATTCAATGTTTTATAAAAAGTCCTCCAGATTCCAAAAGATTTTAAATACAATAAGCATAGGGAATAGTCTCATACAGGGCGCTGTCAGCACATAGACTCATATTGAATGGAGGCGTCGATATATATATATAATTAAAAACTATATATATATATATATATTTATATATAGCAATTATATAACGGGGAGGTATAAGGGGCAAGAGTGCGTTGGATTTAGAAGGGTAAGATAGAGAAGAGGGGTAGCGGTATTTGTGTGTATATAGGGGAAAGGAAAAGTTTTACGTAAGGGGTTGCGGGCAAGATAGGAGAGATGAAAGATGTGTGTAGGATTTTATATTTCTTATGTTTATTTTGTTGTTTTAAATTTGATTATAGATATGTTGACACTTAGAAAATAAAAAATTCATAACAGTCAAATCAGGAAACATCAGTAGTGGAAGATTATGAGTAATCTACGAAACGACACTGAAATTACAAGTGATTTGCGAGGGACGATAAATTTTCCGCAAGAATTTGTCTGAAGAGGTACAATAAAAGGAGAGAACAGACGAAAAGAAGGGAGATGATATGGCTGGATAAGGTGAATTCGTCGGAAGTTCTCTTCTACACTTCTCTTACTCATTCCCGAATATCCGTTTCTCCTGTTCTACCAATGAATATGCAGAGGGTGAAGCGGGAAAGTTCCTTTTCCCGTGTTTATTTTATACACGGCCCATTTAACTCTCAAATGCGATAGTGATTTTCTTATCTCTCTTCCGTTTTTTCCCTGCTTTTACCTCCTTCCCTCCCGCCCTTTTTTTTCCTTTTCTGTCTCTCATTTCACCAATCATCAGCACGAAATGCTGTTCGAAAAAAATCCCTCGATTCAGTTTCTTTTTTTGCTTTCAGATTGTAAAGGGCACCCTCGAAGTATTGCATATGGTTCGGTTGATAAAAACTTTATCGATGGATCAACCCAAGATAATGTGATTCAATTGAACTCAATATTTTCAGGAAAAATATTCCACTATAGGTATAAACTAATATTTGCAGAAAGCAGATTTTTACACCGATCTGAAAATTTCTGAGTTGAAGCTTTTTCCGGAAAGTACATTCGCAGTTAACGTTTGAAAATTTCTCATGGCTGTCTCCCGTTTTCTTGGCTCCAATGGTTTCTTAAGTTAAAGAAAGAAAATTATCATAATTTTAACCCTAGAAGTCCACACATATTTGAGCACTCATCGAGTTCACACTGGGGTTCAGTGGCCCCCATCAAATTTAAGGCGTGCCCTACGCCCAAACAAATATTTTGGTCATCACTGATGATGATAATCTTTTCTTGAGGATGTTTAGAGTACTCTAGGAAAAAAGTACTTCTTAAAAAAGTTTGATATAGTTTATACGTTCTGTCAAAGAAGTACCGGGAATTGATCCATGAAACACGAAATATTTATCATACGGTGGTTGTTCGATGATGTTCGTTGACTTTTTGTTCAGAAATTCGTTCAAAATGATAGCCTTGTCAGATGGTGCGTTATCATTCTTTCGGAACTAGTCGAGCAGCAACGCGTTTCATGCCCAAACAATCGTTTAAAATGGTACGAATTGATTCGTGGAACACAGAAAGTTCAGCGGCTATCTCTTTTAAACTAAAATGACAATTTTTAGTCATTATTTCCTTGACATTAGCGATGTTAAGTTCAGTTCAAGACGCTGATGGCCGACCAGACCGAGGCAAATCTTCCACCATATCTCGAACGCTTTTGAATGCACTGTACCACTCATATGCACGTGTTTTTGATAAAGTCGATTCACCGTAAGCCTTCTGTAATATTTTCAGAGATTCCGCGCACGAAATTCGATTTTGCAATCCAAAACTTGAAACAAATTCTTTGTTCGATATTCTTATCAATTGGAAAAATCGCGGAACGCACTTGAGGTAGACTGACAAAATCGAGCACTGTGAACAAACTAATTGACAGATCGCGCTCAAACTCCACGTCAGTATAGAGAACAGTGATGCCAACTTAGCATCAACAAGTTTTTTGACAATCTCTTCAAGCGGGCTTTTTGAATTATCAATTCCCGGTACTTTTTTGACAGAATGTAAACGTAAAATTACGGAAATAGTGTTATTTTTAATTTTTTTCGATTGCACATACCTAAAAAAGTTTACATTGGGTCGAGAGATCGATATTTACATTCACCTAAAAGAGACAGTCAAATAAAAAATTGCTCGATAGTCAGCTTACATACGAGTACCTATATATTATTTTTTGCGTATACAGAAAGGATTTTCACTAACAAAAATAACAAACTGACAGATCCAATGTTTTTCAAGCCTGTTTTTCTGTCTCACCGCAAATTATGTTTCCAGAAAATCACAATCCATCGTTATAGTAACAACAAATAACTTTTTTAAGTACAAATGGTTTAATATTCCAAATATGTATCAAAAATAGTTTTACTTATATGAACAAGGTAAAAAATTATTTGAAAATTTGTAAGTCGGCATTGGTAGGTCAGGAAAAGTCATGAAGGGCATCAGCAGAACAATCAATATTCTGTATAGTTTCGTGAGGTAACAATGGCACGACTTAAAAATATCGCAAAATAAACTTCCCGACACTGTAACATTTCCAAAAGCAAAATTGTTTAAGTAGAAAATGTCCAACACTGAATTATTCCTGACACTTGAAAATTTATGACATTTTCTAATATATAAATAAAATTAAAAATTGGCGACAAAACATTGATGACCAGGGTTGCTAGAAAATCCCAATTTACAAATTCTCTGACTTTCCTGGACCAATTTTTCATTTTCCTTGACCATTAGCAATTTTTTTCTCAGGTAGAAAAACAGCATTACACCAATAATCCATCATGTTCAGTATTATTATATCATTAAGCCGTTTCCCTTTCGGGGTAGGCGTGAATTGCTCGGTTGGAAAGTAGTGATGTGTGGTCCCTCGATTTTTGTCATTTCAGACGTCATTACCGTACGTCTTTTTTTCTAGTAAAATATTGTAGTTACAATTGAGTGACTTTCTATTAATAAAATCTGTTATTTTTCTATAAATATTAAAAGAGGCTAAACTTCATCAATTTTCTCGCATCATTCCCGTACGGTACGGTATAAATATATGCGCGTGCGCGTGGATCAGTTGGGCCGGTTTGTTTTCTGTTTCCTAACCTCTATTTATAAATATACAGGTCTCAAGAATTGAGCTAAATAATTTAATTAGAAAGAAAGAGATGTGTTACAAATTATATTACAGCACAGTAAGGTAGATTTTTATTAATAATATACTGTATATTACTATACTTTATGTAATTTTTATTCACAATTGTTAAAAATTAATGAATTTTGTAAGTTTCAAATTATATATGTAGCCAGTCTCAATCGTCTTAATAAAAAGTAGAACTTCTCTTGAAATAAAAAAAAATAATAATCTACGATAGTTAAATATCTCGTTTTTCCTAAATGGCATGCATGGCAGTATTCGCTTTCGAACTTTTTAAAAGCTTGTGCTCTCTTTCATCAAACTACCAACCTCAAATCCACTTTCCGTATTTCATGTAAGAATTTCATTATTATTTCTTATTCTCAAAACTGCCCCTTTTGGATTTAAAATTTTTAGATGTGCTATGATCGATTTCCGTTATGAAATATTTAATTCCGAATAATAATGTCATTGCCACTGTAGGTGCAAAAATTTGCCTACAATTTGACAATCACCCATATATTGTTTTTATTACTTGTAGGAGCCATCCGTTGACTCCATACTCTTTCAGGACTTTCCAAAGTTTGCTTCTCTCTACCTTGTCAAATGCTTTTTCTAGGTCAAAAAATGCACAGAAAACTTTTTTCTTTACTCTCAATCTTTGTTCTGTGATTTTTCTTAATTTAAATATTTGATCCCTGCATGATCTTCCTGGCATAAATCCACTTTGGACTTCCCATATATTTTCTCCTGCTATTTATTATCACCCTACAAATAGGTATTTTCGAATACATTTTACTTACGATACTCAATAAGCTGATACCTCTGTAATTAATCCAGTTGCTTTTATCGCACTTTCCTTTGTATATTGGTACGATAATCGCTTTTTTCCAGTCATCTGAAACTTCTTTCATCTCGATACGTAAATTTCTCAATTTCGTGAAAAATTAGTCTATTTCTCCTGTTTTGAGATAATTTTGGGCTGTGAAGTCTGAAATTCCCTTAATAGTTGTATTTTGTATTAATTAATATCTCATGTGGTGTCCCGGATTTGAATTAGGGTACTATTTCCTCTAATTGGTAGAGCTGCAAATTTCCCACAAATTGGACCACTTGAGTCGTAATTAGAGATGATTGACATAAAGTAATGATGCTTATAGAAGGCAGTTATTCTATGGATTTTCTTCCTTCGTTAGAGAATTCAACGTTTGTCCATCGGACATATAACTGAGAAGTTTAAACGGTCTTTTCATGTGGGCAAGAGTTCACTAGCTATTAAAGAGATATATTATTGACACTAAAAGAGCTCATAATTTATGATCATGATGAAAAGTTTACGAGAATTTTTCATTTGAATTCTGTAGATGAGATTCATCAGGGACTTTGAAAAAAAAAATGGAAAAAAAATATTTCGCGGACTTCTAGTTTAAATTAAGAGAAGCTTTTTGCAGCTTCTCGCTTTCTTTAACGCTGTGCCAGGAAAAGCTAAATAAGCGCGTAACTCTGGAGTTTCTGTGCTTGAAAGTTGAGCACTTTCTTCAGTTGCCTGAAGGCGACCAAGGGATGTCGAGATGAACTATTATTAAATGGAAAGTTCAAAATTGTCAGCGCTGTTGCCTTTTATAAATGGACATAGTCTCAGACTTTATCCTTTAATTCGTTTATAGTTAAAATGAACAATTTTGTAACCAGAACCCAGGGGCCTATTTCATAAAAATTACAAGTTCACATATTACAATAGAGTGGTCCAAATTAACACCTGTTGAAATTTTTTTTTTTGTGCGCGATCTCCCCCAATCGATTTCCGCATCAAAATGTTTTTCAAGTTGGAGCTTAATCGGTC
The DNA here is from genome assembly GCA_011634705.1 of Andricus grossulariae. Lineage (NCBI taxonomy): Eukaryota > Metazoa > Arthropoda > Insecta > Hymenoptera > Cynipidae > Andricus > Andricus grossulariae. The sequence continues at coordinate 62,423,903 of JAABKJ010075445.1, read as the reverse complement.
AATATCAAACCCTGACCGCGGGCTTTTAAAATTAATATAAGATTTTAAATTGCAAAATCTAAATTTTCGAAAAAATCGGAAAAAGAAGTACTTGTTGCTAACTTTTGGAAATCAAAGTTCAGGCACTTCGTAAGGAATGTTTGAGGAATAATTTCCAACCAATTAATTTTTATTCGGACCCCTTCAACCTACTTGTGTTTTTCACGGAAATTCAAGTGCAACTGGATCCTTTCTTGTATGTTGAAAAGAAAGTTGGAGAAAAAATATTTCGCGGACTTCTAGTCTGAATTAAGAGAATGTTACTGCAGCTTCTTGCTTTCTTCAACATTGTGCCAGGAAAAGCTAAATAAGCGCGTGAGTCCGAAGTTTCTGCGCTTGAAAGTTACGCAACTACTAAAAGTTGCACACTTTCTTCAGTTGCCTCAAGGCGAGTGAGGGATCTCGAGATGAACTATTATTATATGGAAAGTTAAAATTTTTCAGCATGATTGCCTCTTATAAAGGGGCCTAGTCTTAGGCTTTTTCCCCTCAGCCGCATTTTAATTAAAATCAGCCATTTTGGAACCAAGGGCCTATTTAATGAAAATTGCAGTCCAAATGTTACAATAGAGTGCACTGGTTCAGAATTGGATTTTTTTAAGCTAAAGCTGAATAAATTCCCCAGTGATTCCTTGAGGCCGCGATTTTCCATTTTTCGATTTTACAAAATTCTATAAGAGATGAACAAAAGTAAAAGTACAGAACTTGTCAGCATGAGAAACAACAAAGGTGAAATGCTATATGATACAGACGCCCAAGAAAAGCCCTACACTACTTTCTATTTTGTATTTTCCAGGTTTGAGTTTTTACTAAGGGGTTGGTTTTTTTTACATAGGGGTGGTTTTGGAAAAATTTGTTTTGTTCATTCGAGAGCCCAAAGTATGCTCGAAATTCTGTAGCACTTTGTTTTTTTTTCAGATTTAATTTTTTGCAAGGAGGTGGTTTTTCTGTTCACAGGGGGTGGTTTTCTGAATTTTTTTCGTGCATTAAAGAGCCCAAAATGAGTCCAAAATTATGGTGTACTTCGTTTTTTCCCAGTTTGAGTTTGTACATAGACGGTAGTTTTATTTTCAGTAGGGATTGTTTGTGAAAATCGTTTGTCAGCGCATTCAAGAGCCCAGAAAAAGCCCAAAATTCTGTTGTGTTCGATTTAAATTTTTTTTCAATTTTTATATAGTGGAGGTGCTAGCTTGAGTCAAGTCAGCACCTCCATTCCAAATTTGAATTTTCAAAAAAAGTAGTGGAGCCCAAAAATCGGCAATACAGCCCAAAAAAAGCCCAAAATTCGGATACAAATAAATTTGGGAATTTCGATTGTGGAGGTGCTAGCTTGATGGACCTACCGTTAGCTCTGAGAAGACCTCTAGTTATGGTGTGGTGCTTGATTCCTTCTGTTTTGCAGTAATTCTGGAATTCTTCAGACGTGAATGCCGTTCCACGGTCAGAGATTATCCTTGCAGGGATACCAAATACAATCTTCTGTTTTTCTAATCAGTCAATCACTTCTCTAGATGTCGTTGATTTGGTAGGATATAACCACACGAATTTGGTAAAAACATCGATGACTGCTAGTATATGATGATATTTTTTGCTTGTTGTTTCAAGGGGTCCAAGGTAATCGACATGATACGTGTGGAGGAGAATATCGTCTTCGAATAATGGATGGAGAAATCCCTCCTTTTTACCTTGTTTTCTATTACCTAGAATGCAAGGGATGCAATTGGCAATGAATCTTTCTATCTTTCGTCGATGGTCTGGAATGAAATAATCTTGCTTTATGAGATCTTCTGTCCTTTGCAGTCCAAAATGTCCTTGATCATGCGCACTGCAAATGATATCATTTTGCATAACCTTGGGAACCATCAAGACCTCTCGGCCATCCTTCTCAATATAAAGAAGTCCACTTCGCACAAAGAAATCTTTGTAAGCTTTCTCCTTCAAAATTTCGAAGAATAATCTCTTCTCGCTTTCCTCTTGCTGCGCTCTTTTAATACGTGGAGTGATATGATCTATTTTGAAAGTCATCACGGGATGTCGGCTCAAAGCATCGACATGCTTCATCCGAACGCCGGGCCGATGTTCGACCGTGTAGTCAAAAGCTTCTAAAAGGGAGACCCATTTAGCTACTCCGGTCACCAAGTCCTTCTTGTCCATGGTTCGCTGAAAAGCTGCACAATCTGTTATTATTTTGAACTTGATTCCCCACAGATAAATTCTAAATTTCTGAAGACCTGAAACAACAGCTAAAACCTCTAGTTCATAGCTTGTATAATTCTTTTCTTCTGGAGTAGTTTTTCTACTCATAAAGTGAATTGGATGCATCTGAAGATCAGCTGGACACTTCTGCATCAATATGGCCTCGTAACCCTCTCGACTGGCATCAGAGTGTAACTCCGTTTCGTATTTTTGGTTGTAAATCATCAAAACAGGATCCGTGGCCATCATACTTTTTAACTTTTCGAAGGATCTTCTCTCGACTTCAGTAAATTGGAATTTCCCATCTAGCTGTAAAATATTAAAACAGAGCTTAGCGATTAGGGCATACTGAGGAACGAACTTGCGGAAATATCCGGATAACCCCAAAAAGCTTTGCACCTCCTTTGTACTGGTCAGATCGGGATAATTTAGAATTGCTTTGACCTTGTCAGGCGACGGATAAACTTTCCCATCCTCAATCACATGTCCAAGAAATTCAATACGACGTTTCATCAATTGAGCTTTCTTCTTATTCAATTCTAAACCGTACTCAGAAGCCGTGTCCAGAACTCTCTCCAAACGCTTTAAACCTTCTTTATAATCAGGCGCAGGAATTATTATGTCGTCGATTTAAATAAAACATACACCTTCCTTAATCAATAACCTGAATACAGTATTGATAAATCTCTGAAATACAGCAGAAGCGTTACATGAGGTGAACGGAGTCACTAAACATTCAAATTGACCCTTTACTGTTACGTATGCCGTATACTTGCGACTTGAAGAGGATAACGATCTCTATCACGCGATTTAATTTGCGATAATCGATGCAAACTCGTGGAGTTCCATCCTTTTTCTTTGTAACAACTACAGGACTAGCGTAATCGGATGCACAATGCTGAAGTTTGTTTTCTTTGAGCCATTGCTCGTTTTGTTTGCTTACAATTTCAGTTTCTGCTGGCGAAAAACGTCGCGGTCTTTGATAAACAGGTTTTTCATCTTTAAGAATAATTTTTAATTCAACATTCGTCGTTTTTGTTTTGTAGGGAACATATTTGTCTAATAATTTTCTAGTTTCTTCGCGTATTTGAACATCAGGAATATGATCAAGATCCAATAAAGGTTCATCGACAAGGTTAATTCGAGATAAAAATACAGTAGGCTTTAATCTAGTTAATTTTACCCCATCAGGTCCGCTTTCAAGTTTCGCTTGGTGAATTATATCATTGCCAATAATTAAATCATAATCTATCGCACCATCAGGAACTACACAGATAGTGGTAGGGAAATGATCATCGTTAATATCTATAATCGTCTGAAAAAAACCGAAAGTTTCTGTTCCTTGCTGACCAACGCCAATCACGCAAGAATTTTCTCGCCTATAATCAGTCGTGAAATTAAACTTAGGATAAACTGAAACGCGAATTAAACAAACTTGTGCGCCGGTATCCAAACTATGCATTTGTTCATAAAATAAACAAATAATATCAAATGACAATTCTTCTTCACTAAACATCACCACTTATCTCATTTGAAGACGATTAGAAAGAAAAACGATCACTTTTTATCTATAAACGGTCAAGCTATGCATTTGTTTATAACATAAACAAATCATTTTTATTGACAATTCTTCGTGCCTAAATATCACCACTATGTAATTTAAAGACGATTAGAAAGAGAAATGATTAGTTTTTATATATAAATGGTCAATCTATGCATTTGTATATAAGATTTGTTTATAACATGAACAAATAATATCTATTGACAATTATTCGTCACTAAACCTCAATACTTATGTAATTTGGAGACGATTAGAAAGAAAAACTATTACTTTCTGTCTATAAATGACCAAAATGTGCTCTTGTTTATAAAATTTGTTTATAAAATAAACAAATAATATTGAATGACCAATCTTAATCACTAAATATTACCACTCATAGAATTTAAAGGTACTAAGGAAGAAAAGTGATTACTTTCTGCCAAAAAACGCCTAAACTATACATTTGTTTGCATAGTTTGTTTATAAAATGAAAAAATGATACCATACAACAAATTTTCATGATCAAACGTGATCCTGCTGATAAAATCAAGCAATATCAACTCACAAATATACTTGGAAGTAAAGTTTCTAATGTGTTGACATTTTGTTAAAATAATTTGTTTATAACAATTAGTTTCGATATCCTGTAAATTATTTTTTTTCTCTGAATACTCCGTCATTCATTTTCGTCAAAAATGGGCTTAACTAAGTTATTGATTTGAAGATAAAACATAATAATTAAAAAATGTCTCCTTTTCGCTCCTTGTTTATTTATATAAAAATAGAAAATAACCAAAATTAAAAAATCGAATCCATAGACGCTCTTGTGCAACTATCTTTGATCACTTCTAAGCAAAACAATTGAAAATCGTTTGAGGATTGTGGGCTATAGGTGATTTTGAATAGTAAATTCCCGATTCAGCCCACTGTGCGGTGGCCGAGACCGCACGGAGAAAGCTGTGAGTGAAAAATATTCAAACGTAACAAGAGGCTCAATAAATTTATACTCACTATTATGTGTTAATAATCTAATTATTACAAATAATAGACTGGTGACTTGTATGGAATATATAGTCTGTAAATTCGCTTTAAATAATCGATTTTCCCTAAAAAAGCTTGAATTTGGACATCATTTACACTAAAGATGAATAAAAATATTAAAAATAAATTATTTATGTTTTGTAAGTACACCTACGGTAAATATGATACATATCGAGTTTATTTTTTAATTTTTTTTAGGGAAAAGAACTTGCGTTGAATAAATAATTATATTGGAACAACAATTAATAAATATACTCCATAAACTTTGATAAAAAACTTTTAAATGCTTTCACAATTGCGACCTGTAGACTATTTTGACATGTGAATACCCGAGTCAACCCACTGTGCAGCGGGAAAAGTGAACCCCAAAGGATTTATTTTTACTCTGAACTTTTACTGTGCCTCTCGGACAATTCGCGATTTGACCAAGCTGAGTCCGAAGTGAAAGTGCTACTTCGGACTCTGCCTGACACCGCTCAATCAAACCGTGGACGGACCAGGCAGACTGCCGGAAAGCTTTCGATTCTAAATTCAACCTCTCATAGACTTATCATCTATCAGTTGAAAAGCTCGAAGGTGCATCCACACCTAGCGAGATGCATAGAGAGATTGATGTCCCTTTGAAAAACTAGATTTACTATCTCACCTTGAAATTATCTTGTGACAACGAACAACGTCACATTCCAAAGGGGCGTCTTTCCGGGCGATACCATGAGCCTTTTGCTTTTTTGCATCACGCTTCTTCCTCTATCTCTCGCACTGCGAAATTTTTTTGGACACCTCTGTGGCGACACTAACCAGCTCGAGCATGAGGTCACTTTTGTATTTTATATGGATGACCTGAAGATATATGCCTCTGGCAAAACCAAACTTCAAACTGCCATAAACATCATCAAGAAGTACGCAGGAGAGAATGGGATGAACTTTGGATTGGATAAATGTGCCAAAATTCGCCTGAAGAAAGGAAAGATTTTTGCCGTTCCCAAGAACCCTGAGCTTGTGGATATAAGTGTTATTAGACATCTTAACACTGTAGAGACCTATACATACCTGGGCGGGCCTCAAAGCCGCGTTCAGGATGTAACATCAGTGAAGGAGTCTCTCCGAAGCGGTCAATGGTGACCTTCATTTTGACCTTGAAGTTGACCTTTTTGACTTTTTGAAGGTCAACTTTTTTTTTCAATGGAAACCTCCTTTTTCACATCTAAAGTCGATAGAGCAAAAAATACTACGTTCAAGTACGTACCAAATTCATAGGTCAATTGTAACGTTCCAGGTCAGTTAATGGTTATTTGAAATTAACAAAGTTTTCCGAGAGCTCAGTGTAATTCCTTAAGTAAATTTCAACGAGAAATTCATTTGTGAGCTCTGTATTGATCTGGGTGATGATCATTAAGGTTTTTTCAAGGTTTTTTCCAAGCAGTTTACGTTTACGTTCAGTATTACCCAGAAAGAACGACGTCGACATAGTAAATTCTGTTCCCTTTGAGGTGCTTGATTAGCGTCTGTCCTCTTGCCTCTCACGTTTCAGGGTGCTTGATTAGCGTGAGCCCCCTTGCCTCTCACGTTTCGGGGTGCTTGATTAGCGTGAGTCATCTTGCCTCTCACGTTTCGGGTGCTTGATTAGCGTGAGTCCCCTTGCCTCTCACGTTTCGGGGTGCTTGATTAGCGTGAGTCCCCTTGTCTCTCACGCTTCAGTGAAGATGTTCGAACTGAAAACCTTGAGCTTCTTGACAAAAAGCTATGCGATTGTAAAAATGAGGGAGTTAGCCCAATGCAACGTGGCTGACTTCAAGAGCCGTAGCTCTTGGGCGATGGGGTCGCCACATCCCTACGCCGTTGGCGCCCGAACAGGGATATTATTATTATTATTATTATTATTATTATTATGTTAATATTCCTGAAAATAATGAAGAAGCGAAACTGCTTTGGTAAATTGATACTCAAAAAATAATAATTCTACATTTTATCTAGAATGTTTCGGAAAGTATATAAGACTCTGTTCAGTTATCGCTCATATCCGCTACTCTGAATTAGTTCCATAAACCTTATAAAACTTATTTTTTCCGTGTAGTGTTAAAAGTTGCACATATTTCAAACATAATGATGAAATAAAATAAGGTAATTCTCAGTTAACGCAATTTGAAATACAAATGTACCTTTCCTTTAAACTCCTTTTATTGAAATAAAATTAGTCTCATATCCTGAAGGCTCTTTGGCCATCAGGCGAGTCGGCCGATCGTTAGGCTAACTTCCTGTCCTGATCCGCCCGATATACTAACAAAAGGTTCCGCAATAAGCAGTCGCGGACAATTTTCCAGGGATAGTCTCAAAGGAATAACCTCCTAGCGAAGGCGTGACAACCGTGCCGAAAGCTGAATGGTACCTGGGCGAGGCGTATTAGACGGTATCTCTGGGATACCGGGAGACCTCTCAGAGTATGCAGGCTTATCCTTGCATGCGGGCCTGTACAAGGACGGACAAGCCCTTTCCCTAGCTGCTCGTGGGAACAAAAATAACACCATCAAACCACCAAAAAGTTTTGGATGCGGTTCAAAACGATCGAACGCGCCGAGCACCCGACAATCGGTCGGCAAACCGGCGAAACGTCCACATTGAGTGGACGAATCAGCTCAAGGATTACGTGCTAGACTGCTACGATGTCAGCATTATCCCTGTTCGCGGAGGCTTTATGGCGCGCATGCACACTCTGTGGTGCCAGAAACACCCAGAGCTTCAGCACGCTTCGCCAACCGCTGCTTCAACACGCTGCAGACAAAGATGAGGAAGCGACATAAAGACCAACCGCGGGAAGCAGACACTTTCTGAGAAATGGTAGTAATTTCAGGACAAGGAAGAACATTGAGATACTGGTACCTCCTAAGCCCTAAGATCTGGCTGAAATGTATGACTCCCTTCGTAAGGATATCTCGCAGGAGTCCGACCTCTGGACCATCAATTGTTCAGTTTATGGTGCTGCGAGAGCATTGACTGATTTAAATCGAAGGCTAAAACCGACGACGGATCAAAAGACCCTTGTATCAAATGAACAACAAGATTGGACGGGTCAAACAGAATGCGTCCCATATTCAGTGTGTGATTGATTACATAACATCTGGTAGGTCGTTCACGGAAAGGGTTCGAAAGTTCGCTTAAGGACTAAGGATCTTCAATCATACACTAAACAAGTCAAAGCTGCTGACAATCAAGCAGCACATTTTTGACAAAATACGAGTGTTATCTGACACAAGGAACAGAATACAGAAGAGGGAGAGATGGATCAGGGAGAATCAACAGTTTCTCGCTGACCCATCTCGCCTCTTCAGTGATCACCTTGTTTCTGTCAAAAATCCACCCAAGACCAACGAGGTAGAGACTTCTTGGAGAGATGTATATAAGATCCCAAAAACACTGGAGTTGAAAGAAGATACTGATAATATCATCCGCTTCAAGGAGTTCTGTGACAACCTCATAACAGCTGAGGAGGAATGTCCAAGCATCACTGTCGAAGAACAGGATTGTCCGAAGAATTGAGCCTGTGTGGCGAGAGATGTACGAACAACGTGGCGCGAAAAAAGGTGTAGCAAGATGTCGGCGTTGAAGAAAGTATCACACGTAAGATGATTCATATGCATAAAAGCTTGCATATCAATTCGTCTCTTCCGCGATCATACATCTCATTCCGTCAAGGCGGTCGCGGACTTCTCAATCTCCAATGTCTTCATAACCGAATTGTTCTAACTACAGCTCACATCGTTGCAAATGGAAAAGATCCTCTCAGAAAAATGATCAGGAATCACGAGATGATTGGAAAAGAAGAATTCCTTTACAAAGCCGAAGTGAAGAAAGCAGAAGTTGAAAAATTCCACCAACAGCTACTCGACAAGAAAATGCACGGAAATTTTCACAGGAATGTATAAAAACGGTCATTGTCGAAGGAGCAAACTTTTGCTTTTCTCAGATCATCAGGTCTTAATTCAGGTACAGAAGGTTTCATTTGCGCTTGCCAGGACGGTGTCATTTCCACCTTAGTATACCGTGACCGCATTTTATGTCAAGAAGTTCCCAGCGATAGGCGTAGAGCGTGTCATGCACACGCAGAGAACCTAGAACACATACTATCTGGGTGTCCCACCCATGCGGGAACAACGTCTATCTACAGACATATTGCGGTCCTAAAAGTGCTTTATTACCATCTTTGTCGCTCTTACGGTGTTGGCCGCGACCCTGCGCTGCCTAACGCTCCAAGGGAGGTAAAATCAATTGTCCAAAACGAGAAGTGATAAATTTTATGAAATTACGATTTTCGGGCAGCAGTATCCGTTGCACACTCAAGGCCTGACATTGTTCTCCAAGACTTCGAGAAACGAACCATATTCCTGATCAAATTTTCGGCACCGGCCGACTAAAACATCACTGCCAAGGAGAAGGAAAAGGAGGAGAGGTATCAATACCTTAAAAGGAAGTGGCCATAAGTGTGATTTACCGCGGTTCCACTGGGAGCCGATGTCATTTTTAGATGGCAGTTGCTCCCAGTGGGACTGTTCACGCATGCTTTAATTAATTAATAAATACTCAGGTGAAATTACTAATTGATACGAGTGTGTGTGTGTGACGTATGCCTAATTTTCAACTTTATTGATCGACGAAAGCGTTTGTTTGTCGTTTAGTTTTAAATACTTCAAATGAAGAAATCTTCAGCTTTAACAGTTTGAACTTTTGAATTTCAATGCCCGGGAAAATTTTTTTGAACTGGCAAATAACCGGAAAATAACCAAGAATTGTTTTCGTTAAAATTGGCCAGCTCTGATTATTAAACCGAATTTTTAAAAGTGTTCTTTAATTTAATTTAAATTTTCAAAACTCAAAAGTTTGAATTGGGATTATTATTTTCCAATCAGTCGCTTATAAAGTCAAACTTGTCAATGTCAATATTGGGCTTCACAATTCATATCCTTACTATAGGTTTAAATTAAAATATCATGATATATTTGATACTGTTTAATTTATTTTCTCTTATTAAAGATAATTTAAAAATTTCATTCAACTTTATCACAAACTTAAGCTAAGGTAAGGTAAGGCCCACTACTATCAAGCTCGACTTTATAAGCGACTAATTAATAAACAATAATATTATTCGAATTTTTAATATTTAAATTATACTAAGCAATTAATTTAAAAATATTATTATTATTCATAATGATTTTTTTCAAAAATCACCTGATAAATTATTGTAACTTTGGTCTTAAATTGTTTGAAAGATGCCAAACAACTGTAAGCAAAATCAAATTCCTATCTGTAAATAACTTTTAGTTAAAAGAGGTAAAAATCAGTTAAAACCGGTTCCGCTTTTATTTTTTTAATATTGTACAAAAATATCATAGGATACAATTGAGGGTCCGGATACAAAAAAGGAACGAGCGCTCGAAAACGCGAAAAAGTATTGTCCAAACGTCTTGTGATATGCAAATTTTAAAGTCAAAAAAATTCAATTAAAAAAAAATATGTGCTTATAGAGAATGACAAGACGGAACTTTTTTTTATTTAAAGTTTTTCTTTTCGATGTATATTTTTAATAATATAATTGAAAAAGGGATGAAAAAATTTCGCCAATTCAATTATTTTATAAAACATAAATCGCCTCGTCTCAGACTTTAAATATTATTGAAACTATTTCGACGCCTCCATTCAATATGAGGCTATGTGCTGGAAGCGCAGTGTATGAGACTATGCGCTGTGTATAAGCATAGGGAATAGTCTCATACAGGGCGCTGTCAGTACATAGACTCATATTGAATGGAGGCGTCGATATAAATATAGTAATAATAAGTAATTTATAAGTTTTCTCTAACTGATGGTTTTGAACCTTCATTTCTGACGATTTGCTTTTCCAAGTATAAGAGTTAAAAAAAATAGTGGAAAGTCCTGATGCAATATATACAAAATAAATTTTAATCATAATGGCGACCCATAATCAAGTTCCACAGAAATCAGCCTGCTATATGAGACTATAATTTTTGTTCTATAACAGCTAGAAATAATTTTTTTTCTGAGTTTTAAAGATGATTGATTCATCTTCAATTTATTTCCATACAACTTTCATTTATGATGTACAGAGGATGGGATATTGTGCAAAAAGAAAAAGATTTCAAGTTTTTTTTTACTGAAAAGTAACTTTAAGAGGTCATAACTTCTGAACTATTCATGCTAGAACATTTTTTTTTAATTCTTCGGAAATTTTTGGACGTTCTTTTTGGTTTTTAGAATTGTTACGACAAATGGAGTAGAATTGGGAAATCTTGAAAAAAACTGATGTCTTCCACATATTTTTCAAAATCTAAAAGGGATCCGAAAGTCAATCAATATTAATCACACAGGACCTTATTTTGGGCACAAAATTAAAGGATTGTAGTACAGAAAACGTTACTCATTACTTGCTCCTTAAAAAAAATGACACAGATTGATCGAAAAACAACAAATATCGAGTTTTTTTAAAAGGGGGCCTGACGATTATTTTCATATTCTGTAAAAATACTCAGGAGGCATCCCCAAAACATAATTTCTGAGGTACAAACTTTAGCCTGCTCATTGAAGTGAAACTTGGTTCTGAGGAGGCGTGCGCATTTGTAGAAAGAAAGTTGTGACCATTCGAAAATACCTGTTTAGCCTGGGGGGTGAAAGTTTCACCCACTGTAGTTCGGGGAGGAATAGTATTGAAAGTCTATAAATTGGTGGGGGAACTACTATCGTATAGGTAAAAAATGTTAAAAATTTTAGTAAGTTTAATATATGGAACAATATATTTTTTAATTTATTGCTTGTAAAGTATTAAACTTATTTAATTTCCATATCCCTAATTGCAAAATATTTTTTTTGTTAATTCAGGGATTTGTACATGCTTACAGACAAAGAGTTTTGGGACTACTTATGGCTGTATTCTGGTCCTATCCAATCCAGCCAACGACCCAGGTAGATAGAGTTCCTGTGGCAAGTTTGGGTGGCTAAGCTGCGGGGATAATAACGGAGTTCACATTTAAGAGCTTGAAATAAAAAAGTGACTCTTGTTTTTAATTTTGAAATTAGGGATTTAAATGTTACATAGTCAGAATCTACGAATCTATACGACCACAAATATATAAAATTTGCCTTGACGATTTCTAAATACCTAATTTTCTGTAAGTATCTCGTAAACTATACAAGATTTGTGAAAATAGAAATCATTTTTAGATTCACCGTCAGGACATTACTGTACATATACAGTTAAAAGTTTGTCATAAGGACAACCGCAGGATTTCGCCGGGAGCAGGTGCTAATCTTCAAAATTGCACTCGCTCTCACCGAAATCGCGATAAAATTTCAGCTGTAACCACGTCTCACAACCGTGAGATGGGTGGCCAGTCTGCGACAACTTCAATACGATGATCCAGCAAAAGTCTCGTGTACCCTGAGGACACGGAGCGTCCCAAGGAAGACCGCCTTCTGCATCTTTCCCGCAAGTGTCTCAGCATTTTCTTGACACGCAGGGATGCTTTTCAGGCTATTAACCACCTTGTTTAACGCCTTGCACAATATCGAAGCAGTCACTCAGTTTCCCATTTACCCTTACACTCGCTTTACTGCCTGCCTTTACTGCAATTTTTGAAAATGCAAATTTGAATATTTGATTGAATTTTGATTTTTTTTGTTTGAAAATTCGACCGTTTGATTGAAAATGCATCTTTGTATACTGAAAATTCAACTGTTTTGTTAGAAAGTTAATTATTTTGTCATCCTTCTTGTTTGAAAATTTATCTTTCTTGGTTGAAAAGTAACTTTTTTGTTCAAAATTCGACTATCTTTGAAAAAATTCGTCTTTTTGGGTTGATAGTTTGAAGCGCTGAAAACATTTTTTTTTTAATTTCAGAATCCAAAAATGACAAATGGGTGGGGGAGCATTTTATATATTTTTTAAGCATTCATATTTTGTGAAAAAAAATCTGTTGAGTTCAGTTTCGCTGAATTATCTAGCAGATTGTGCGTCTTCAAGAAAAATTATGTTTAAGATGTCAAAAAAAATGTTCACATGGTTTATAACAAATCGTTATGAACAATAATTTTTTCCATACTTATAGCTGTCAGAGAAGTTCTGTGAATTTTATTGTAAAATTTGTTTCAATAATATTTTTCTGCAATAAATATATTGCACGTAGGATTTTGGAAAAATGACAACTAAAATTCACTTTCCTGAATGGTTATACATAATTTTTTCAAGTTTTTCTGGCAGTTGTAAGTATGGAAATATAATGATTGTTTACAACGATTTGTTATAATTTTCCTTAAATGAATTCCTTATAATTTTTTCATGCTTCTAGAAAAATTATGATAGAAAATCATTATAAGAAAAGGAAATTAATAATAAAATGGATTCAATCAATTTTAAAATGAAATTTCACATAAATATTCCAATAAAAGGGGTAGGGGATATGAATATAATATATAATAATAAATGTAATATATGGATGGAAAATTAATTTTAATGATGAGCATAGAAAGAAAGAATATTAAAATATGGAAAGAGTTAATGCAAAAAATAGAGAATGTATAAACGAATAATTCAATTATTTATTTCACGTAGTATTTCAATAACTTCTAAGGAATGCCAATGAATTTCCATGGATTTTAAATGATTTCGTCAGATTTCATTAAAAAAATTCACGACATTTTATAGATTTCCAAACATATCAGGAGGTTTGGAAAGAATTCAAACGATTTCAACAAATTTCCAGGGACGTCCGCTGATTTTAACGGTTTCCCAAATATTACAACTAATTTTGAAAGATTTCATCGGTTTTCAAGAGATTTAAAAAATATTTCAAGGCATTTCGATACATTTTCAGGAGTTTAAGGGATTTTAGATATTTCCACACATTTCCGGGGATTTTAAGGGATTATAAAGAATTTCAAGAGACTTAAACAATCTCAAGCGATTTCCAAGAATTTTTTAGGATTTCTAGAGATTACAAAATATCTTAAGTGAACTTTGGAAATTAAATTAAAAATGGATTCCTAGTGATTTCAAGTGATTTTAAGTTATTTCAAGGAATTCCACAAGATTAAAGGATTTCAAAGATTTATAGGGATTGAAATGTTATTTTTTTAGAGAACGTTAATGAATAAGTTTAATTTAATTTGAATTCCAGCGAATTTCCATGGATATCAAGCGGTTTTGTAAAATTTCAAAAAAATTTCACTGATTTTAAAGATTTCCAAACATATCAGGAGGTTTCAAGGGATTTCAAAGGATTTCAAACATTTTAAGGAATTTCAAGTCAACTTTGGAAAATAAAATTAATGAAATTGAAATTTTAAGAAATAATAGCGATTTCCTAAACATTTCAAGGGATTTTAAGGTGATTCAAGGAATTCTATAAGATTGAAGGATTTTATTAAATCTCCAAGAATTCTAAGGGATTTCAAGAGATATACAAAATTTCAAGAGATTTCAATGAATTTGGTAGGATTGTCAATAATGTCTAGGGATTTTTAGAGAACTTTGAAAAATAAATAGAATTTCATTCAATTTAAAGGGATTCTTAGTGATTTCCAAAAAATTACAAGGTTTTTCAAAGTGACTCAAGGAATTTCGCAAGATTAAAGAATTTTATTAAGTCTTCAAGAATTTGAAGAGATTTTCAAGTTTTTTAAAGGAATTTTAAGGGAATCTAAGGGATTTAAAGATATATACAAAATATGAAGGGATTTCACACATTTTTGTATAATTGCCCATGATTTCAAGGGATCCTTAGCGAACCATTCTTCTAAACATGTTGGGATTTTCAGTTGATTCAAGGAATTTCATAAGATTAAAGGATTTAATTAAATCTCCAAGGAATTAAAAGATTTTTAGGGATCTTGAAAGAGTCTCGGGAATTTGAAGAGATATACAAAATTTGAAGGGATTTCACACATTTTTGTATAATTGCCCATGATTTCAAGGGATTCTTCGCGAAACATTCTTCTAAACATGTTGGGATTTTCAGTTGATTCAAGGAATTTCACAAGATTAAAGGATTTAATTAAATCTCCAAGGATTTAAAAGATTTTTAGGGATCTTAAAAGAGTCTCGGGGATTTGAAGAGATATACAAAATTTGAAGGGATTTCACACATTTTTGTATAATTGCCCATGATTTCAAGGGATTCTTAGCGAAACATTCTTCTAAACATGTTCAGGGATTTTCAGTTGATTCAAGGAATTTCACAAGATTAAAGGATTTAATTAAATCTCCAAGGAATTAAAAGATTTTTAGGGATCTAAAAAGAGTCTCGGGGATTTGAACAGATATACAAAATTTGAAGGGATTTCAAGGAATTTTGTAGGTTTACCATGATTTCAAGGGATTCTTAGCGAAACATTCTTCTAAACATGTTCAGGGATTTTCAGTTGATTCAAGGAATTTCAACAATGTGCTATTTTGAATTTAGTTTTCAATACTTTTATCTTATAAAGCTTCTTTGAGTCTCCCAGTGGGTATGGAGACGTCTGATGTCTTTAGGATGTCCTAAGGACGACTAACTAACGTGCGTAATTGGTGGGTATTTATTTTTTTGAACTTACTTATCTGTCTTTGATTACACAAAATCGTTTATTTATTTTATGTATTTTCTTATGATATAACAAAAAGTAAACTTGCAGAATTTTTTTTTCCATAACTTTAATGAAAGTTTCACAGTTTTTAATCTGATGATGTATAAAGATAAGTTATACATTTGCCTTTGTCATTGGTCAGTGAAATGTCAAAGTTTATTTATCTGGGTGGTACACATTTTTTTTCTTTGAATTTTCGTGGTCTCACCCACCAGATTTGTTTGAATGCCAAAAAAAGGTAGCATGTTTTTTTTCAATATTGAAATCGATTGATTTTCAGGGGTAGTTCAAAGCTCATGAAGTTTCACGTATATTTCCTCTAAAAAAAGGCCTTTTTGGAAATTTGTGATAGAATTGTTAATATTAGATTATTTTGCTGCATCTGGCATAATTTTCTTGAAAATTATTTGCTGAATACTTTTTAAATTCAAGCGCTATAAGTAATTTTTATAGGGTTCAAAAAAAAACTACATAAGTGCAAAAATCAGGTTTTTTGTCCCGCGTGAAAAAAATTGCCTTGCTCAAGCAGAGGTAAAAAATAGGTCAAAAAAGTTCAAAGTTCGACGGATTTGATAGTTTAACTTGCATAAAAAGAACTAAAACCTTACTAATTCTACCTATTCATCACTTCACATAAATCAGCCTAGTTTGAAGTGCTTTATCGAATCAAAATTCATAATTGGTTCCAAATATCAGAACTGTACGCATCACCCCAAAGGTTAGTTTCAGAAATCTATTAAAATTGGTTGGAATCGATATTTCCTAGTTGAATAATATTTTGCAGCCTTAAGTTCGATTGTTAGATAATAAACTTTCTTAGACTATAGCCAGAAGACTTCCAATTCTGAAAAATTAATTGAAGAAACAATTTGGACATGTGCGACATTTTGAAAATCGTGTGAGCCAGAAGCCGACGCAAAAACGCGAAAAACTAGACCGACCCTACTCAATGTCACTTTACACACATTCACTTTCGACGAATTCATAGAATTCAAGAAGTTCATAGATTTCCATGAATTCGCAGAATTTGAGGAATCCATGTAATTATGAAAATTCATAGAATTAAAGGAATACAGAGAATTTAAAGAATTCAAGGAATTTTGAAAATTCAAGGAATTTGAAGAATTCAAGAAATTTAAAGAATTCAAAGAATTTAAAGAATTCAAGCAATTCAAGCGATTCAGAGGATTTTAAGAATTCAGAGAATTCAAGGAATTCAGAGAATTCGAGGCATTCAGCAAATTCAAGGCATTTAGTGAATTAGAGGAATCCAGCAAATTCATTGAATTTAGAGAATTCTGGGAATTCAAGGAATTCATCAAATTCAAGTAATCATGAGAATTCAAAGAAGTAAAACCGTTCTGTAAATTCTCAGGATTTTGAATTCTTTGTATCCACAGAATCCCTGGAATACCTGGCATTCTCCGAAATCCACAAATTCTCTAAGTTCTTCGAATTCACTAAACACTTTGAATTCTCTGAATCCCTTGAATTCTGTAAATTTCTTGAATTCTCTGAATACCTTGAATTCTCTAAATCCCTTTGATTGTCTAAATTCCATGAATTCTCTGAATTCCTTGAATTTTCTGCATGCCTTCAATTCGCTGAATGCCTTGAATTCTGTCTTCCTTGAATTCTCTGAATTCCTTCATTTCTTTGCATTCCTTTAATTCTTCAAATTCCTTGAATTCGCTGCATGCCTTCAATTTTCTGAATGCCTTGAATTCTCTGAATTCGTTGAATGCTCTGAATTCGTTGAATGCTCTGAATTCATTGAATTCTCTGAATTTCTTGAATTCTATAAATTCCTTTAATTGTCTAAATCCCTCGAATTCTCTGTCTTCCTTGAATTCTCTAAATTCCTTGATTCTTCGCAGTTCATGAATTCTTTAAATTCTCTGCATTATCTGAATTACTTAAACTCGTTGGTATGAATATTTTCATAAAAATCATCTTTAAAATATTTTAAAACAAACTTTAAAAAAGTTAGTAGGCTCCATTCCACCAGGTTTGAATACATTTAACTGTTAAAAATTTATTATACGCAGATATAGAGGACCACCCTCGTATAAACCCGTACGTAAGAACATAAACGTGTCCAGTTAGGCAAGTTCCATCTGTGCACGTGCACAGTTGGACAAAGGACATATGTGCACGTGCACAGTTGTACAAGCAATATCTGTGCACGTGCACAGTTAGGCAAGTTCCATCTGTGCCCGTGCGCAGTTGGACAAGTAATATCTGTGCACGTGCACAGTTGGAAAAGTGACATGTGTGCACGTGTACAGTTAATAAAGTGGCATCTGTGGACGTCCATGGTTAGGAATGTGACATCTGTACACGTCTAAGTCCACAGGAGTCCATCTGTGCACATTGAAATTTCGACGTGCATAGTTGTCCAAGTGACAACTGTGCACGTCTAATTTTCGGCGTGCACAGTTGTTACTTGGACAACTGTGCACGTGCACAGATGGTACTTGGACAATTGTGCACAGTTGTCTAAGTGACAACTTTACACGTCGAAATTTCAAAGTGCATAGATGGGCTCCTGTGGACTTGGACGTGCACAGATGGACGTGCACAGATGGACGTGCACAGTTTTCCGACCGGCCATCGACGTGCACAGTTGGACACGTGCAAAGTTGCTACGTGCACATTTGTCCGTCACCCATCCTTCTCCAGATTGTGTTTAATCGTTAATATAAATGTAGTACCTCTTCGCTTCGCGATATGCCACAACTTTCAGAGTTATAACAGAGAGAAAAAACCTCCAGTTTCCGCTCTCTCTTGTTTCATGTTCCCAACCTCATAAACGATTCGTTGTGCGCGTGAGCCACACGACACAGAGTGACAGTGTAGTTTTTTCGTATTATCTTAAACATTAATTGAGTTTCGTGAATGGAAAATGGGAAAATCAGAAAAGCAGATTGCTGAGCTACAGAAACAAATTCAAGAGCTGCAGCAATATGTTAGGAAGAGGCCTAAAAGGAATCGTGGGCATCGACGCTCTCGAAATCCACGGCGGCCATGTTCGTGCGGGAGAAGAGGCTGCTCCAAAAATAGGAGTCGATCTAGGAGTGTTTCCAGGAGACGTTGCAGAACGAGATCCCGCTCACATCGTAGAGGGAGAGCGGCTCAAAGCTCATCAGCGGGCTCTTCAAGCAGAAGCAGCAGCCATACATCGATATCGTCGAGATCCGATGCTGGATCTTTTCCTCCTCAGAGCAGATCCTCGATCAATGGAAGATCTGCAAGCAGATCTCATACACCACGGAGATCAAGATCAGGTAAGTTCAAAATCAATTTGAGCGTTTGGAAATTACTGCACAACCAGCAGGGTGTGACCACGATCGGCCGCGATGTGTATCGGGTTTTTCGACAGTCGCTAGTGGATTAGCTACCTTATCGACCGATAGCTTGCTACTCATATCAGTTGACAGGGTTTTCTTTTACTGACTGCAGAATAGTCAAGCTATCTATATTGTATAATTTCCGTCTTCTATAGTTGAAGATATATATATTATATATATATCCGACCTTTAAGGTCGAGGGTTTTTTCCGAATCCGACTTGATAGTCGATGCTCCAATTTCGGGTGTCTACAATCGTTGCTTTAACTGGGTTTTAGCGACGGAGGCTTGAATTCCGACTTTTGAAGTCGATGTTTTTCCCTCATTTTTTGACTCTTGCAGTCAATACTATAATTCCGACTTTTACAGTCGATGTTCTAATTCCGACTTTTACAGTCGATGTGATAATTCCGACTTTTACAGTCGATGTATCAATTCCGACTTTTACAGTCGATGTTCTAATTCCGACTTTTACAGTCGATGTATCAATTCCGACTTTTACAGTCGATGTTCCAATTCCGACTTTATAGTCGATGTTTCAATGCCGACTTGTATAGTCGATGTTTTTTCTGACCCCGTTTTTTCCTCATGATCGGCGTAATTTTTCTCGACCCTCAGTAGTCGGAAGAATTGCTTCACACTAATATTACACAGTACTGTTTTTTCACAGGGGAGAGAAACCCAGACACGAATCCCGAAGACGGCCCTGCAAAGCGGCCATTGGACAAAGAGATTTTGGACATAATTGGAGTGAACCCGGCTGATGTAATATTGAAAGAGACAGCCTTTCGTGCAGACATTGTAGACAGATGGGGTCCCTTGTTAGCTGAAGGACTCAAAAAAGAAGAGAGGGAGAACCTAGCACTAAAGTACTCGCTAAAAGGTCCGCTTCCTTTGGAAGCCCCATTATTGAATCCAGAAGTGGAGAGCCACCTCCAAGAACATGAGAAGAAACGGGACAAGGGTTTCGTTGAAACGCAAAATAAAATCGGCTTGGCGATGGCCGCTATCGGCCAAGCAATAAACTCTCTCATGGAAGAAAACGTGGAAGTGGAAAAACTCCAGTTACTGGGTACGCTTTGGGACGCGGGAAAAGTCTTGGCAGATCTTCATCAAAAACAGTCCCAGACTCGTAAAGCGTTCATCAACCCGACTATAGCACCAAACGTGAGGCACATTCTGGATAAGACGAAAACAGGCGTTTTGCTCTATGGTGAGAACCTTAGCGAGAAGCTGAAAGAAGGCAAGATCATCCAGAAGACTGGAGAGGAACTGCGTGTAAAGCCTAAGCCAAAACCAAACAACCACAAACCTAGGAATTTAAACTGGAAAAGCCCGCCTGCGCGACAACCTCCGAAGGCGGGCCAAAGGACCAAGAGTCAACAGAACTCGAACAAACCAACGAGGAGTTCATCGAATGCGAACCACGGTTCCTTGAGGACCAGAGGTCGCCGACACCCTTACAACAGTCGCAGATACTAGTGGTAAGTAAAGTAGCGGGAAGGCTGCGTTTTTTCGAAGAAGAATGGCGCAAAATCACGCATAATAAATTTGTGCTTCATTGTGTCACCGGATATAAAATCATTACTAATGCACTAGTGGAACAGTTTCGGGAACCTCTGGAGCCACAGCGTGAACAAATTGAGATTGATGAATATAAACTGGCTATTCAACAACTCATCAAAAAAGGAGCGGTTGTTGAGTGCGCACCATGCATTGGCCAGTTTCTGTCCACTTATTTTCTTAGGTCCAAGAAAGACGGCTTGAATAGGTTCATCTTAAACTTAAAGGCGTTCAACAAATACGTGGATCCGCCACATTTTAAACTAGAGGATATCAGAACGGCCACAAAACTCGTAACTCCGGGAGCATTCATGGCCAATCTAGATCTGCAGGACGCATATTATTTAGTTCCGGTCCACGAAGACAGCAGAAAATATCTGCGTTTTTCGTTTCAACGCGTAACTTACGAGTTCACATGCTTACCTTTCGGGTTTTGCTTGAGCCCCTTTATTTTCACTAAGGTTATGAAACCGGTCATCAATACACTAAGAACCGAAGGTTGGCTTTCTTGTATATACCTTGATGACATACTTTGTGTGGGCGACACTTATGGTGAATGCGCGTCTAATATTCAAGAAACCGTTTCATTACTTGAAAGCCTTGGTTTCCTTATAAACTATAGCAAAAGCCACCTCTCACCGAGATCGCGTTGCGAATATTTAGGGTTTATAATAGACTCAGTAACTTAGTGTAGATTTTTAAAGACTATGAAATAAAATTTTTAAGCTGTTTTAAGAATTCTGAAAGGTTTTGGGATAATAAAAAGATTTTCTCAAGATTCCTGGAAAAATTTTGATTGGTTTTTCATTTAAAAAAATAAATTTCAAGAAAAAATTGAAAAACATTTTGAAATATTTCAAATGATTTGCTAAAATTTCAAAATAGAATGTAGACGATTTCAAAGCTATTTTTTTGGATTTTATAAGATTCTAGAAAAAATAAGCTTTTTAAGAATTTTTAACGGTTTCAAGAGAAAAAAAAATCTCTTAAGATTCCTGGGAAAATTCAAAATGAGTTTTTTATTTTGAAAAAATTAGTTTTTGAAAAAATCTAAAGAGAGTTCAAAACATTTCAAATGATATCCCTAAATTTTTAAAAAGAATGTAGAAGATTTTAATAAAACAACAATTTTCAATTTTGTAAAATTACAAAATTTTGGAAAAAATTTGAGAAAGTTTAATAGATATTTAGAAGTTTTGAAAAGATGTGAAAAAGATTAAAACTAAATACCGAGTTCTGAAGATTTCGAACCAAAAATTTAAAAACTTTTAAATAATTTTTAAAGGATTCAAAAAAATTAACAAATTTTCTTAAGGTTCCTAGCAAAACTTAAAATGATTTTTCATTTTAAGAAATTAATTTTAAGAGAATATGTTTAAAAAATTTCAAAATGGTCAATAAGAGAAAAAATCATTTTTTTCAAGATTCACAGGTAAATTTTTTATGATTTTTTATTGTGAAAAATGAATTTTCAAAGAAGATTGGAAAATATTTGAAAACGCAGTATTTCAAAAATTGTAAAACAAGAATCCGGAAGATTTCAAGACAATTTTTGGAATTTTGCAAAATTTTTACAAATTTTAGGTAAAATTCGAATTATTTAAAAAAATATTCAGACAGTTTAAAAGTTTCTAAAAGATTCAAAAATAATAATAATAACTTGTGAAGATATCAATTTTAAAAATTTAGAATCTTATATATTTTTAAAGAAAATAAGCTTTTTAAGAATTTAGAAAGTTTCAGGAGAATAAATAAATTTTCTTAAGATTCATGGAAAAATTTTAAACAATCCTTTATTTAAAAAAAATGAATTTGAAGAGAAAATTTGAAAAGATTAAAAAATACAGTATTTCCAAAATCAAAAAAAAAAAAATAATAATCCGGAAGATTTCAAGACAATTTTTTAATTTCGAAATTTTTAAAATAAATTTTACGGAAATTTCGAATCATTTTTCATGATTTTCAGACAGTTTTTGATTTTTTGAATTTTGAAAATTTTGAGAATGCGAATTTTGAAAGGTTTCAAGGAAATAAAACAATTTTCTTAGGATTCATAGAAAAATTTCAAATGATTATTTATTTATAAAAATAAATTTAGGAAAAAATTGGAAAAATTAGAAGCTTTTTACGAATTTTAAATGTTTCACGAGAATAAAACAATTTCTGAAGATTTCAGAGAAAATTTTAAATGATTTTTTACATTTTCTGTGGGCTATGATTTCATCAAATAATAATAATAATAATAAAATAGAAAAAAATTAATTTAAAAAAATGTCAAAAAAATATCTGGAAAATCTCACGGACGTTATTTTAATTTTTAAAGATTTTTCAACATTTTTAAAAACGTTCGAGTCATTTTAAAAGATGGACAGCAGAATTAAATTTATTTTTAAATATCAATCAAAAGTTGGATTTTTGCAACAGGCGAAAAATTGCCAATGACAATGAAAAAGGGAATTTTTAACAAAATAGTTAAAATTTCAACCAAAGTGATGAATTTTCGAAAAAAAGTTAATTCTCAAAAAAAAAATAATAGTTGATATTTCCGCCAAAAAATATTTTAATTTTCAATCAAAAACACTTGAATTAAACCAAAAAGTACGATTTTTTAACCAACTGTTTTGAATCCTTAACCAAAAAGATAAATTTTTGACAAAAAAGTTGAATTTATAACCCAAAAATATGCATTTTCTACAAAAATAATTGAATTTTAAACCCAAAACAGACGAGAAAGGAATTTTAGACTAAAAATTATCAATTTTCTAAGGAGAATAAAATATCTATATTTTCAGTAAAAAGAATTCATGAAAAAAAAAGAATTTTTTAACAAGATAGTTACATTTTTAATTAAAAAATAAAAGAATTTTTAACTAAAATGATTAACCTTTAAACAAAAAATAAATTTTCTGTCCAATAGTTGAATTTTCAACCCAAAAGATGAATTTTCTACAAAAAAAATATAAATTTTCAATGAAAAAGATGAATTTTCAACCAAAAAGATGAAATGTCTATCAAAAAAGATAAATTTTCGACAAAAAATTTTTTAAAAATAATTTCCAATAAAAAAAATGAATGTTCAACCAAAGGAATTAATTTTCTACCAAAAAAGATTGTTTTTTTATCTAAATACAATAATTTTTAACTAAATTTTTAATTTTCAACCTAATAATTTAATTTTCGACCAAAGAAATTAATTTTTAACCAAAAAGGTGAATTAGTCACCAAGAAGATTAATATTCGGCCACAAAAATGAAAGTTTCAACAAAATACAGAAATGTTCAACCAAATAGTTGAATTCTAAACGGAAGAAAAATGATATTCAAACAAACATGATATAGATAAATTTTCAGTTAAAAAATTAAGTTTCAATGGAAAAAAAAACATTTCAAATCAAAACGATTAATTTTACACAAAAAATATTAATTTGTAATAAAATAGATGAATTTTCAACCCAGTAGATGAATTTTCAAATCAAGAAAATAAATATTCCGAGTCAGAATTTGTTACAATTTGAAAGTTCCCTCTTCTAAATTTTAGATAAAGAAAGTACTTCAAGCAGTTTTTAGAGTAGAAGTAGTATTTCCTGCATTTTTAAAAAAGTAGTGTACTTCAATCCTCAAGCAAAAAGACGAATTTTCAAAAAAACAGTTGAATTTTCACCCAAAAAGGATAATTTCAAACAAAATTGTTTAATTTTCAACAAAGCAGAGTAGTTTTTAAACAAATAGCAGAATTTTTAACTGAAAACATAAATTTCTAACCAACAACATGAATTTTTAATCAAGCAAATTAATTTTTCAAGAAAAAAGAAAATTTTTCAACAAAATACATAAATTTTCAACAAAAAAGATCAAATATAAATCAATAGTATTATAGTTTTATTTTCAAATTAAAAAAATTGTTAAAAAAAAAAAAATTTCCAACAAAAGGTTTCATTTTTCAACCAGAGATAAATTTTCACTAAAATAATGTATTTCCAACCAAAAAATAAATTTTTAAACAAAGAAGTTGAACGAAGTATTTTTATGAACTTAGTTTTACTTAAAAAAACAAAACATTTTCAAATAAAATCAAGAATCTTCAAACAAAAACCTGCATTTTTAAAAAAGTAGTGTACTTCAATCCTCAAGCAAAAAGACGAATTTTCAAAAAAACAGTTGAATTTTCATCTAAAAAGGATAATTTTTAACAAAATTGTTTAATTTTCAACAAAGCAGAGTAGTTTTTAACCAAATAGTAGAATTTTTAACTAAGAACATAAATTTCTAACCAACAACATGAATTTTTAACCAAGCAAATTACTTTTCCAACAAAAAAGAAAAATTTTCAACATAATACATAAATTTTCAACAAAATAGTAGAATTTTCAACAAAAAAGGTCAAATATAAACCAATAGTAATATAGTTACATTTTCAAATTAAAAAAAAAAATTTTCTAACAAAAGGGTTCATTTTTCAACCAAAGAGATGAATTTTCAACAAAAAAAAAAAAGAACAAATTTTCAACTAAAATTATGAATTTTCAAATAAAGCAGTTAAATTTTTGGTTAAAAAATTAATTTTCTACCACAAAACGATTATTCAACAAAGTAGTTAAATTTTCAACTAAAAGAATCTTCACCTCAAAAATGGATTTTAAACAAAATTGTTGAATTTTCTACAAAGTAGATTAGTTTTTGACTAAAAGAGAATAATTCTCAACGAAAAATGTATTTGAATATAATTTCAAATCAAAAACAGGTCAACTGAACCAAAAAAGACGAATTTTCAACGAAAATAGTTGAATCCTCAACCAAAATAAAAAATAAATAAATAAAAAACCAATTTTCCAGAAAACAGTTGACTTTTCTTCTAAAAAGGATAATTTTCAACAAAATCGTTTAACTTTCAAAAAAGCAGAGTCGTTTTTAACCAAATAGAATTTTGAACCAAAAACATAAATTACTAGAAACAACTTGAATTTTTAAACAAGCAAATTAATTTTCCAACAAAAAAGACAAATTTTCAACAAAATAGTAGAATTTTCAACAAAAAAGGGCAAATATAAACCAATAGTAATATAGTTACATTTGCAAATTAAAAAAAATAATTTGTTTACCAAATAGAAATTTTTTTTAACAAAAAGGTTCATTTTTCAACGAAAGAGATGAATTTTCAACCAAAATTATGTATTAATAAATTTTTCAAAAGGACTTTTATGAAAAAAGTTTAACTTTCAAAAAACCATTTTCAAATAAAATCAAGAATCTTCAACCAAAAACCTGCATTTTTAACAAAGTAGGTAGTTCAACTTACAAACAAGTAGTTGATTTTTCGACTAAAAAAGATAAATGTCCAACTTAAAATGGAATAATTAAATTTTCGCCTAAACAAATGAATTTTCAATAAAAAAAAAGAATTTTCAAAAAAATAATTAAATTTTTAACCAAATAAATTAATTTTCTGCCAAAATAGTTGAATTTTCAAAACATGTGAAAATTCAACTATTTTTTAGAAAACTCGTCTTTTTGGCTTGAAATTTAAACTATTCTGGTTGAAAATTTAACTATTAGGTTGAAAATGAGCTTTTTTGTTAAAAATTTATATTTTTGGGTTGAAAATTCAACTATCCTGTTGATTACAATAATTTAAAGGGATATAAAGAATTATTTTTTTTTTTAATTTAATTACTGTAACAGATTCTACATAATTGTTAAGAATTCTTTTTCCAATTTTTCTGCAATTTTCGGTTGTTAAAAATGTTATTAATTTTTTTTTTAATTCTTTAATTTTCTACTATTGAATGTTCTATTGTGGAAAATTGAAGAAAATTCAAAATTTACCTGTTCGGAATTCAATGTTCAATTTTCTTAAATTTTCAATAGGTAAATTTCGAGTTATTAAAATTCAACTGCATCAAGTGATTTTTATGGATTTCAACAATTTCATTGGACTTGAAGAAGCTTACCAAATTTGAAAGGATTTGAAAGATTTTAAGTTATTTTAAAAGATATAAAAGAATTGTTGACAATTTAAGTTTTAACTGTTGAAAATTCAATTTTCAATTTTCAACTGTTAAAAATTGTCAATCTAACAGTTAAAATTTCAAGTCAAAAAGAAGAATTTTCTACAAAACAGCTGAATTTTCACATGTTTTGAAAATTCAACTATTTTGGCAGAAAATTAATTTCTTGGGTTGAAAATTGAACTAATTTGGTTGAAAATTCGTTTTTCTTTTTTTTTTGTTGAAAATTCCTTTGTTCAAGCGAAAATTTAATTATTTCATTTTAAGTTGGAAATTTATCTTTTTTAGTTGAAAAATCAATTACTTGTTTATAAGTTGAACTACACTACTTTTATAAAAATGCAGGTTTTTGTTTGAAGATTTTTGATTTTATTTGAAAATGGTTTTTTTAAAGTTAAACTATGTTCATAAAAATACTTGGTTCAACTTCTTTGTTAAAAATGTATTTTTTGGTCGGAAATAGATAATTTTATCAATAACAGAATAAAAAATTGATACAAGGACATAAAAGATTCCTTAGTTCGAGACAAATCGATTGACCTATAATATCCATACATTTTAATAAACAGTAGAAAAGCTATAGTAATGCATAATATTTGAATATACGGGTTTTTTATGGTAAAACTTTTTTCTTCAACATAATTCAAAGTTTATGCACGAATAAAAAAGATTCCTTGGTTCGAGACGAATCGATTGACCTATAATATTAATACATTTTATTGCGGAGTGAGTAAATTATCGTCATTTATATTATATTTAAAATCGATTTTTATAGTGAAAATTTTTTAATTCTAATAATTCAAAGTTAATGCGAGAATACAAAAGATATGTTTATTGGAGAAGAATCGATTGACCTATAATATTGATATATTTTATTGAAGAGTAAGAAAGCTATGGTAATGCATAATGTTTCAAAATACGGGTCTTCATCGTAAAACTTTTTTCTTCAACATAATTCAAAGTTGGTGCGAAAATAAAACAGATTTCCTTGGTTCGAAAAGAATCGATGGATCTATAATATCAATACATTTTGTCAAAGAGTAGGGCAGTTATGGTAATTTATATATTTTGAAAATCGCTTTTTTACAGTGAAAATTTGTTCATTAATACAATTCAGAGTTGATACAACAACATAAAAAATTCCTTAGTTTGAGACCATCGATTGACCTATAATATGCATACATTTTAGTAAACAGTAAGGCAGCTACGGTAATGCATAATATTTGAAAAAAAATGGTTTTTCATATTGACTCCTCCTTTCCTTTTCCAGCTCGAAAAATTACCATTTTAAATACAAAATTTGATTTGTCTGATTTGTCATTGTATTTTGGAATTTTTTTGTATTATTTTGTAATTTTATATTCTTAAATTGTTCAAAATGAAAACTTTAGTTTGTCGATTATTTAAAAAACCGCAAATGCTTTCTCTATGAGGAAAAAAATTTGGTGAATACATTTGCTAACGGGAAGCAAAGTGCTCGTGAAATGAACACCATATAAATATAAATACAAATAAAGTGGAGACACTCGAGATCGAATTCACATCTAGTTAAGGGGTTTATTAGCCCCAAACGGAATCCCGTGTAGTCTCAGTCAAGTGTCCATCCGCCTGTCATTCGTATTTTTTTCCAATAAGGAAAGTGAGCGAATATAAGGATGGGGGAGTGGGGAAAATCAGGGGAAATAAGGGTGGGGAAGTAGGGGAAATGAGTGGAGGAAAAGTGGAGGATGTGAGCTGTGAAGAAGAAATGGGAAGTAAGGGTAAATGCTAGGAGGGGCAGTATGGGAAATAAAGGGGAGCGGAGAATAAGAGGGAGGCATAAGCAACATGAGCGGAAGGGAAGTAGGAAAAGTGAGAAAGGGCAAGTAGTGGAAGTGAGTGGAGAGGAACTAGAGGTGATGGGGTGAGAAGAAATGAGATTGTAGGTGAGTTATTCGGAAAGCAGGGTGAGTGAGTAGGCAAAGTGAGAGGGAATGATGGGAGGGGAATTAGAGGAAATAAGGGGACGCGCGGGAGATAAGGAGGGGGAAAGCTAAATGAGGGGGCAGGAAGTAGGAAGAGTGAGGAAGGGGGAGTACTGGAAGTGAGTGAAGGAGAACTAGAGGTGGTGGGTGTATGAAGAAATAAAGTTGTAGGGGAGGTTATCGGAAATCAGGGTGGGTAGTTGGCAAAGTGAGACGAAATGATGGGTATGAAAGTGGGGTAGATGAGTGGAGGGAAAGTGGAGCAACGCTCGATGACAAAAAAGGAAGTAAGGGAAGTCTGTGGTAATAAGGGTGGGAATGTAGGAGAGATGAGTGTCGAGAAAGTGGAAGAAGTGAGCTATGATAAGGAGATGGGAAGAAAGGGGAAATCCTGTGAGGGGCAGTACGGAAAATGAGGGCGAGCGGGGGATATTAGGGGGAATAAGAAAAATGATGGGACGGGAAGTAGAAGAGGTGACAAAGGGCAAGTACTGGAAGTGAGTGGAGGTGAACTAGAGGTGGTGGGGTGAGAAGAAATGAGGTTGTAGGGGAGTTATTCGGAAAGCAGGGTCGGTGAGTAGGAAAAGTGAGAGGAATTATGGGAGGGCTATTAGATGAAATAAGGGGGAACGCGGGAGATGAGAAGGGGAATAAGCAAAATGAGGGGGCGGGTAGTGGGAAGAATGAGGAAGGGGAAGAACTGGAAGTAAATGGAGGAGAACTTGAGGTGGCGGGGTAAGAAGAAATAAAGATGTAGGGGAGGTTATCGGAAATCAGGGTAGGCGAGCTGGAAAAGTGAGACGAAATGATAGGTATGAAAGTGGGGTAGATGAGTGGAGGGAAAGTGGAGCAACGTTTGATGAGAGGAAAGGAAGCAGGGGAAGTCCGTGGAAATAAGGGTGGGAAAGTAGGAGAGATGGGTGTAGAGAAAGTGGAATAAGTGAGGTATGATGAGGAGAGAAGTGAGAGGAAATGCTGGAAGGTGCAGTACAGTGAATAAGGGGGAGCGTGGGATATGAGGTGGAAATGAGAAAAATGAGGAGACAGAACAAGTAAGGAAGGGGAAGTAGTGGAAGTAAGTAGAGGAGAACTAGGGGTGGTGGGAGACGAGAATAAATCAGGTGATGGTGGAGGTTATCGGAAATTAGAGTAAGGGAGTAAAGAAAGTGAAACGAAATTATGGGTGGAAAAGTAGGGTAAATGAGTGGAGTAAAAGTGGAGCAAGGTGTGATGAGGGGAAAGGAAGTAGGGGAAGTGAGAGGAAATAAGGATGAGAAAGTAAGAGAAATAAGAGAAGGGAAAGCAGAGGAAGTGAGCTGTGATGAGAGGAGAGGGAAAGTGAAGAGAAATTATGGGAGAAGGAGCTGAGAAAATATGGGGAAGCGTAGGATATAAGGAGGGGACTAAAATGATGAATCGGTACTCTTAACAAAAAAGCATTGGATTTCAAATTTTGAACAATTTTAGGTTATGTTATCGTTTTTCACCGAAAATCGGTTGTTTTAAACAAAACAAAAATTAGTTCTTGAAGAATATTCACAATCTTAAACAATTTTTTGAACATATTTAGGTTACGTTGGCGTTTTACAACAAAAATTGGTATTTTCAAACAAAAATCATTACAATTTGAACAAGATTTAGAATCTTTTTTAACAATTTTGGAATATGTTAGTGCTTTTCGTAGGAAATTGATATTTTTAATCAGAAAAATAAATTTAAATAACGATGAAAACCAGATAAATCTTTCACTTAAAATAGAATAAATAAATTTAAAAAAAAATAAATTACAACAAAATAGTTAAATTTTGAATGAAAATTAAAATTCTTCATTAAAAAAAAGTGTTTTCAACTAAAATTATGAATCGGTAGTCTTGATAAAAAATCATTGGATTTCAAAGAACATTATATATTTTTGAACAATTTTAGGTTATGTTATCGTTTTTCACCGAAAATGGGTTATTTCAAACAAAGAAAAACTACTTATTAAAGAAGATTCACAATCTTAAACAATTTTTTGAATATTTTTAAGTTACTCTGGTGTTTTACAGTCAATATTGGTATTTTCAACAACAACAAAATCATTTTAATTTGAACAAGATTTAGAATCTTTTTAACAATTTTGGAATATGTTAGTGTTTTTTGTTGAAAATTTATATTTTTATTATAAGAATAAATTAAAGAAAAAAAATATAACAAACAGATAAATTTTCCACTTAAAATAGAATAAATAAATTTAAAAAAAATGTTTCTTTCAAAATAGTTAAATTTTGAATAAAAACAAAAATTTCGATTAAAAGAAAATTTAAAAGAATATTAAATATTTTGGAACAAAGTTATAGGGTATGCTCACGTTTTTCACGGGAAATGGGTACAGATGATTTACAATTTTTGAACAATTTTAGGTTATGTTATCGTTTTTCAACGGAAATCAGTTATTTTAAAAAAGAAAAATTATTTTTTAAAGAAGATTTACAATCCTAAACAATGTTTTGAATATTTTTGGGTTACTTAAGCGTTTTACAGTCAAAATTGATATTTTCAACAAAAAAATCGTTATAATTTGAACAAGATTTAGAATATTTTAACAATTTTGGAACATGTCAGTGTTTTTTGTAAGAAATTAATATTTTTTATTACAAAAATAAATTTTAAAAAAGTGACAAAAACAGATAAATTTTCCACTTAAAATGGAATGAATAATTTAAAAAAAGAAATAAATGAGAACAAAATAGTTCAATTTTAAATAAAAATTTAAATTTTGAACAAGAAAAAGTCGTTTCAACTAGAATTATGAATCACTACTCTTAATAATAAATCATTGGAGTTCAAAAAATATTAAATATTTTGGAACAATTTTAGGTTATGCTCACGTTTTTTATCGGAAATTGGTATAGATGATTTCCAATCTTTGAACAATTTGAGGTTATGTTATCATTTTTCAACGAAAATCAGTTATTTTAAACAAAGAAAAATTACTTCTTAAAGAAGATTTACAATCTTAAACATTCTCAAAGAAAAATGTACTAGTTGACATTTTAACGAAAGAAGATTTTAATTAGTTGAAATTTCAATCAAATTTTCTATTTATTTTTAATCCAAAAATATAAATTTTTCTCCAAAATAGATTAATTTTTCAATCCATAGAGGCGATATTTTATGAAAACTGTTCAATTTTCAGCCAGTTCGAAAAAATATATATATATATAACTGTTCAAAAATTGAAAATCTTGTTTGAAGTATAATGATTTTTGTATCAAAATTCGAATTTTTGCGTGCAAAACGCTAAATCTGACCTAAAATTGTTAAAAAATTATGATTTTGGAAAATCTATTGATTTTTGTTCAAAGATGTAAATTTTTGGTAAAAACGCTAACGAAGTGTAAATGATTGTTGAAAAACTTTTATTTATCGAAATATAATAATATTTAGAATAAAAATAACCAGCTAACCTAAAATAACCTAAATTTCATAAATTATATGATTATAAATGCTAATATTTTTGGTAAAAAGAAACTAACACAACCTATAATTTTTTTAAATTTTATGTCTTTTTTCTAAACTTTATGATTTTGTAATAAATTCTTTTTTAAAATACCAATTTCCAGCGAAAAGCACTAACATAAAACACTTTTAATATTTGTAATTTGTAGATTTAATTTTCCAAATTTCAAATTTAAGATATAAAACAACTTTAAGTAGGTTTAATTTTCAATGGAATAGCTGTATTCTCAATTTATAAAAGTAATTTTCAATGAAATAAAAGCAAATTAAAAAAAAAAAAAACAGATACATTTTCCACCAAAAATAAAATAGTTGAATTTTCAATTTACAAAATTAATTTTTAACCACGTAAAAACTAATTTTCAACAAAATAGTTACATTTTTAACCAAACTGATAAATTTTTATTCAAAACGATGTATCTTTAAACACACTTTTAATTTTTGACAAAACAATTTAATTTTCAACCGAATTGATTAATTTTCTACCAAAAAGGACAGATTTTTAACAAAACACATACATTTTTAACTAAAAAATATCAATTTTCAACGAAAAATAGAAATAGTTCAATTTTTATTAAAAAAATTAATTTCCAACCAAAAAAATACGAATTTTCAACAAAATAGTTAAATATCCAAACAAAGAGTTGAATTTTCAACATAAAGTTAATTTTCTACCAAAAAGGATAAATTTTGTAAAATATAAATGATTTTTCAACTAAAAAAAAAAAAATAATTTCCAACCAGAAATAGAAATAGTTAAATTTTTATAAAAAAAAAAAATCCAACAAAAAAAAATAATCCCCCCCTTCCACCAGTGATACGAAAGATGGTTGAATTTCGCGCAAACAAAATGGACCGGTTAACTGACTGGGTGGTTAGTGCTTTATTTTCCGAAAGCGCGCGATTCGATTGATTAGAAAAATATGCGAACATTATAATAAAACTCAGTGAAAACCATTAAATTGATCCCTTTCTTAATTAATTAATTAATTCCAAGTACTTATTAATTAATTACAAGTAGTAATCAATTGACAAATATAAATTCGTATAATCTACTCATCTGGCAAAGTAGACTCCAACATTTTTTATTTTCTTTCCGATCTTCAGGTTACACTGTTACAAATAATCGAACTTTAGCATTTTATATTTTCTTTCTTTCCCAAATTCTCGGAGACCCAACCTTCCTCTTTTCAAGCACGCCCGCGACTGATTTTGAGAATAAAGGGTAACCATGTGTCGAGGGTCAATTTACAATAACGTCTTTTTTTCAAGTAAACTGTTGGAAATATTGAGTGCTCTAAGTGGACGTCTCTGAGATATTCTCGAAAATGTCAAAAGAGAAGGAATTCCTGAAATACTGTGGTGGTCTTGATTTATTCTGAGTAAATTAGTCAGAAAAATATTCGAACATCATTATAAAATTGAGTAAAAACCACTAAATCATCCCTATAACCTGTAAAAAAGTCCCGAAAATGCCACGATTTTTAAAAGAAGAAAAAAAAAAGCTTTGAAACTTCCTTTAAACCATTAAAATCAATCGAGAATTCCCTCGAATTACAAAAGAATAACAAATTCAAATCACTATAAATTATTATTATATCATCAAGTATTGATTTTAGAAATTTGAAAAATCGGGTTTAAAATTTGTTTAATGATAGTTTTGCTGAGTCTTACTGTCATCACACTTCAATTCATCACTAAAAACAAAATTCTTATATCCAAAAATTTTTCTGTTTTTTTTTAGAAAAATTCATAATTAAAGCTTAAAAAGACTAGCATCATCTATTTTTGATTTGAGGGGGAAAACAATCTCTAATGCAGGATAAAATTGTTTAATAACTATTTATTTTTCAATTTTTATTTATTTGGTAATTTTCAACCCAAGAGTTGAGTTCTCAATTGAAAGATATGGATTCTCATCGAAAAATGTAATGCATAATTGACATTTTAACTGAGAAAAATTTTCATTTTAAATCAAACACTGTTGAACCTAATCCTCAACTAAAAAGATTAATCTTCAATCATTTATATTTGTCACAAAAATAAATGAATTCTTTTACCATAAGGGACGAATTTTTTGGAAATAAATCTAATTTTCAGCTTTAAAATATGAATTTTGCACAAAAAATTAGTACTAGACGAAATCGTTATCATTCAATCAAAGAAGATCAATTCTCAACAAAAAATGTAATAATGGTTATGTAAGTAAACAAAATACCTTTCCACAAAATATTTACATTTAACCATAGAAATGAATTTTCAAATAAAATTCTGGTTTATCAACAAAAATTTAATTTTCAACAAAGTAGTTTCACTTTCAACCAAGTCGTTAAATTTACAACTAGAAATATAAATTGTAAACCGAAAATTAATTATTTGATCTTCAAACTAAAACATTTTTATTTTGAATAAAAAAGAGTGGAATTCATCCACATAATTGCCATCAAAAACAATAAACTGTAACGAAAAAGATAATTGTTATATTTCAAGTTAAAAAATTAAGTTTTAAATGAAAAAACGAATGTTAAACCAAATTATTAAATAATTAATCAATAGAAGGAATTTCTGATAAATGAGTTCAACTTTCAACCAAGTAGTTGAATTTTCGTTTTTTTTTATTAAACTTTTATTTAATTCAAACAAATAATCTTCTTGTTTCAAAATAATGAGATAATTCAATCATTTCTTAGATGTTAGCCAGTACTTTATTTAAATCAGTTTCTTTCATCTAAATGATTAGTATAAAACAAATCTTTTTTTTTTTCATTCGGAAAAGGAAAACAAATGCAAAAGTTGTTGACAAACATTGTTTTCGTTTGACCAGTGTGGGTATAAGTTGTGAAATAAGAGAATAGTGAATAATAGGCGACATAGTGTAAGAGATTCAAAAAAAGTATAATTTTATCCACATTTTCTATGAAATGGTGCTATTGAATTAATAACAATTGTTTAAATAATCATAATTATTTTTTGAATAATTTAAAAGTCAGCATGTAGAAACTTTAGGTTGTTGCAGCTTCTGAGGAAATAAATAATTAACCCTAACTTTTAAATTTTAAACAATAATATTTTCAGAAAATGCCTATTCACAAAAAAGGCATTTTGTGAAATACATAAAAAAAGCCGGTCCTCAACGAACAGAAAAATCCCAAATTTCAAACTCGTGTGTCTCTAGGTTGGCCGTTTATCTGAAAATAGAGTCATCAAGTTTAAAGTGAAGAATGAAGTGGCGAATAAGGAAAATTACTTAAACTCCTATATTTACGAATATTTTAATATTTAATTATCCTAAATGTTCTACGAATAATAAATATAGCAAATGAAAAAAGTTTCGAGATCTGAGATCAGGGTCAGTACACGTCAGAAATATCAAGATCTGCAGTAGGTTGTTCGATTTCAATGAAACTTTGTTAAATTGTAATGCTAGACAAGAAAAATGTCGGCCCTCAAGAATTTTCAAAAGTTTTCAAAATGACGGAATTTACGCCATGTTGAATTTTGAAGTTACATTTTTTTGAATTATCGATATTTCTGGAAATGTCAATTAGATTTAAATCAAATTTGAACATGTGAGAGTTGTAATAATATATCTTTAGAATATAATACTATTAAAGAAAAAAATAATTCTCCCCAAAAAAAAGTTAACAAAAAATTTTGATTCCATTTTTCGTGAATTACTCCTTTTTCATAAAATTCACTGTTCTAATTCAGAATGATAATTCTTTTCGAAATTTCCCTGTTCCAAGTCAAAATTGAAATTCTCTTGTCAAACTCTCTTGTCAAATTCTCTGTTCCAAGTCAAAATTGTAATGCTTTTAAAACATTCACTGTTCCAATTCAGAACCATAATTCTTTTCAAAATTTCCCCATTTTAAGTCAAAAATGTAATTCTTTTCGAAATTTCCCTGTTGCAAATCAGAATTGTAATTCTTTTGGAAAATTCACTGCTCTAATTCATAATGATAATTCTTTTCGATATTTCCCCGTTCCAAGTCAAAATTGAAATTCTTTTGTGAAATTCTCTGTTCCAAGTCAAAATTGTAATGCTTTTGAAACATTCACTGTTCCAATTCAGAACCATAATTCTTTACAAAATTTCCCCATTTTAAGTCAAAAATGTATTTCTTTTCGAAATTTCCCTGTTGCAAATCGAAATTGTAATTCTTTTGGAAAATTCACTGTTCTAATTCAGAATGAGAATTCTTCTCGAAATATCTCTGTTTCAAGTCAACATTGAATTACTGTTGTCAAATTCCCTGCTCCATGTGAAAATTATAATTCTTTTCAAAATTCATTGTTCCAAACCAGGATCCTAATTCTTTTCAAATTTTTCTATTCCAAGTCGAAATTGTAATTCTTTTCGAAATTTTTCTGTTCCAAATCAAAATTGTCATTTTTTTGGAAAATTATCTGGCTCAAATCAGAAACACAATTCTTTTCGAAATTTCTCCATTCCAAATAAAAATGGAAATTCTTCCCAAATCTTCCCTACTCCAAATCAAAATTGTAATTCTTTTTCTAAATTTCCCAGTTCAAAGTCAAAATTGTAATTCCTGCCGAAAGTTAAACTAATAATTTCAGATAAATCCTTTTAATATTCAACACTTTTAATATTCATTTAAAATAATCGAATGAAAAATCTCGGTCACTGATTCAAATTCCCAGTCTTCTCCACGTAAACAAGATTCCCGACCTTTTCCCCATCACCCGGACAGGTAGACAACCCGATTATTAAATTTTGTTTAACGACATAGATCAGAAAACGGGAAAAAATTGATTTTGATTAAAAAAAGAAAAAGGGGAAACGTTTCCCACGGGCAATTCGATACTAGTGAAATTCTATTTAACGAGTGGACAACTCCGATGAGTGCCATTATCGAGGTAGTCTTCCATATGAGGAAAGATTCACCAAGATAGGAAGAATATGCAGGGAGGGGTGCCCCAAAAATACATTACGATTATTACTAAGCGTGGCTCGCAATGTGGGGTCTA
Source organism: Andricus grossulariae (assembly GCA_011634705.1). Lineage (NCBI taxonomy): Eukaryota > Metazoa > Arthropoda > Insecta > Hymenoptera > Cynipidae > Andricus > Andricus grossulariae. The sequence continues at coordinate 62,387,088 of JAABKJ010075445.1, read as the reverse complement.
CGATCCCTCTTGCGATACAGTACCACATGTGTCCCAGCCACTGGACTGGATTAACTTATTCACTACTGACTTGATCCAGACGGTTCGTTACATTATTTACTGCATAAAGTTGGGACGCTCATTGATCCCCCAACTTCTGATTCTCTAAACATTCTCTTCTATTTTATTACTCACAGGTACATCCGTTTTGGACATTAACATACAAAAATCCCACCTTGCAGAATTTACCTGAGTCTCCCCTTCCACAGGAGATCGACAGACAGCCCCTTTAACTTAACCCCAAGTACCCCAATAACACCACATATCCCAAATATCAATGAGCCTGCAGGTGATCGCATTCGCCTGAAGATTTGGCCAGAGAAGTGGAAAACTGCAGAAATCCAAAAACTCCTGAGCACAGCCGGTTAGGGGGCATCAGTTAACTATGTTACCAATTTTCAGCTATTTTTACCACTATCACGTCGTTGATGATTAGTTTTGTCTTGAGAAGACGCATTTTTAAACAAGAAGGATTGAAATTTAAACAAAAACAATTCAATATTAGGCCAAAAAGACGTATTTTCTACAAAACAGTGGAATTTTTAACCATAAATGTTGAATTTGCAATAAAAAAGTTCTTTTTCTATCACAAAAGATGACTTTTCTGCCATAAAAGATGAATTTTCAACTCAAATGATTATTCTTGAAAAGACTTAATTTTTAATAAAAGAGTTTTAACATTCAACCCAAAAGACGAGATTTATCGAAGAAGATTAATTTTCTAAAAATTGAATATATGATTTTTAATCAAAAATTAGCCTAATTGTCTATCAAAAGGATGAATTTTAAACCAGAAAATTTGATTTTCCAACAAAAAAGTTAATTTTCTGCGAAACAATTAAGTTTTCATCAAAATGGTTAAATATTCAACCAAAAATATAAATATTTAACCAAAAATGTAAATTTTTAACTAAAAAATTAATTTTTCACCAAATGGTTTAATTTTCTACCAGACTGTTGAAATTTTAAGCCAAAAAGTTGAATTTTCCACGAACAAAAATTAATTTTCGACTCTAAAATATGATTTAAAAAAAAAAAGTTTATTTTTTACCAAATAGTTCAGTGTTCATCGAAATAGTTAGATATTCAACCAAAAATATGATTTTTTAACAAACAAAAAAAGATTTTTCACCAAATAGTTCAATTTTCTACCAGACTGTTGAAATTTTAAGCCAAAAAGATTAATTTTCTACGAAAAAAACATAATTTTCGACTCTAAATATGATTTAAAAAAAAGTTCATTTCTTACCAAATAGTTAATTTTTCATCAAAATAGTTAAATATTCAACCAAAAATATGAATTTCTAACAAACAAACAAATTTTTTTACCAAATACTTTAATTTTCTACCAGAGTGTTGAAATTTCAGACCAAAAAGATGAATTTTTTAGGAACGAAAATTAATGTTCGACTCTTAAATATGAATTTCCAATAGAAAAGTTTATTTTCTACCGAATATTTTAATTTTCCTAAAAATAGTTTCATTTTCGATGAAATAATTGAGTTTTTAAGCCAAAAAAAAAAAAAGAATTTTCTACAAAAGAGTTTAATTTAACTTAGCCAGACTTAACCTCTAAACATGTTATAGTTCGTGATGTAAATCATGACCTATATTTTAAATAATTAAGGTGATTGAATCAACTGAATTGAACCTTTAAATATATTATATATACCAATAGAACTAAGGATAACTGCTAATGATAAGGTCAGAATGAAAAGGATCCTCATTCTTCATAACTAAGAAAACACGGGCTACTATAGTAATGAAAAGTTCGGTCAACAGAGTAACTGACGATTATTATGGAGCATTATCGCGGTATATAATGTATGTTATAGTTCTGATCACATCAATTATCCACGACTCGCGCTTTTTCTTCCGTGATATTCGTACTTCATCTATCCATACAAGGTGAAACAAATGTTGCCCACATAATTCTTACGCTATTTGATAAGTTTCGACAAGAAAGAAATGTTTTTTTATCCATATACGCCTAAATACAATTCTACAATATTTCCGTGAAAGGAGACTTTATGACAAAATATTTTTTTGGATTGTCGATAAACTTAAGAAATATTTTTTTTTGTCATAAATCACTTGTATATCTTTTAACACACTGTAAAAATTTTCTTGTGAGAACTTCCCTTTCATGTATTGGAAGCTTACTTCCAAAACGTAAGGTAATACTACAATATATGATGTATTGAAATTTTACAATACCTTATAAATTTCGCGCTATCGAAATGCTCGTTGGTGACCAAATAGTTGGATTTTCAACCGAAAAAGATGATTTTTAAACAGAAAATGTAATGGTTGACAACTCAAGAGAGAAAAGTTTTTTTTAAAATCATAAACAGTAGAGTTGAACAAAAAGAGACGAATTTTCAATAAAATAGTTGAATTCTCTACCAAACCAGATTCATTTGCAAGCAAACATTTGAATTTTCATCCAAAAAGTACAAAATTTTGCCAAAACAGATGAATTTTTACTTCAAAAAAATAATTTAGACATGAGTTTATTTTTCAACCATGGAAGAATTTTCTGTCACTAAAGAAAAAATCATTCGAAACGTCAAATTTTCAAGGAAATACATACATTTCTGACCCAATACCTGACTTTTCAAAAGAGGATTACATTTTTGAAAAAACGCTTGAATTTTCAAAACAATGAAGCAGTTTTTCAAAGAATAGTTGAATTTTCAAACTAACACCAATTAGTTGTACGTTTTGAACAAAAATGTAAATTTTCGAGCATTGAATTGAATTTATAACTGAAAAGATGAATTTTCAAGCAAAATAAATTATTTTCCAACCGAAAATGTAATCGCTGATATTTAAAGCAAAAAATATTTCAAATTTTAATCAAAAACTGTCGAATCTAACCAAAAAAACAAACTAATTTCCACCAACATGTTTCAATCCTCAATCAAATCAGGATACTGGTCAATGAAACAGTTGCACTTTCACCCCCCCCCCCAAAATTGATTTTTTGATAGGACGCACAGGTTTCGTTTCATTCGTAAAAAACAGCATTGAAAATGAAAAAAATGAAATTTTTGGACAAACGACATAAGCTACAAAAGAAATTACGAGATAAAATTCATTCAACCAAAAAAGTGCTACAAATTTGCTTTAATCATGTTTTAATAGAATGCAAAGTTTTTGTTTCAATGACGTAAAATTGCAATCAAAATAAAAGAAATTAAATTTTGGGGAAAACAAAACAAGGTACGAAAAAAGATGAATGAAGAAAATGTACATTTAAATAATATCTGAAAATTTGGTAACAAACAATTTTTAAAGGATGCGCGGTTTTTGTTTTAATTGTGAAAAAAATTAAAAAATTCAATTCTTGGACATACGACACAAGCTATGGAAAAAATTAATTTGAAAAATAATTAATTTGTCATGGAAATTTTTCTGATTAAACAGTAGTTTGTTTTTAATTGTAAAAAATAGCATTGAAAACATAAAAAAGTTTTTTTCGGAGAAACCACACAAGGGACGAACCAGAAATGAAAAAAAGAGTTGATCAACCAAGAAAGATCTACGCTTTGAAGTGAATAAAGTTATGTCAATTTCGTTACCAAGTCTAAGAAATTAAAATATTCAAGTGGCCCTGAGTTCGTGAAACAAATTTTTTTGGGGAAAAAACAGATAAAGTACTTTTTCCCATATTTTGCTTGAAAAAACACTATATTTCTGCACGTAACTATTTCGTGACATCACCGGGATCAGAGTGTCTGATTTTATATAAAATTGGGCAAGTGTTAGTGTTTGAACAAATTTTAGCTAAAAGTATTCACTTTTTCCACCTGTTTCACGTAAATTTTTCTGTTTTAGCCCTGCTGGAATGAACAAATTATGAATAAATTCATGAAGTCGTAGATCATTATAGTTGGTTAAAGTCTTGCTTTATTGTTACAAAATAATGTATTCAAACACTGTGGAATTATTTCCTATCTACTTTAGGGTGGCCTTTCTGTAGTAAAATTATAAAGGTAAATCATTATAAACCTAAGATAATTTCTGACCAAAAACAGCTTGGCACCGGAACAAGAAGAACCTTTTACGTATTTTTCTATGAAAAAGACTGCCTGGGAAATTTACAAAAGATTGAAAAGTTAAGAAATATAATACATTGACCTTTTATTATTTTTTCAAATTACAAGCTGCTGGTAACATTTTCATTTGACCTTAGATCAGAAATAATATAATATTTGAGTTTTCCATATGAAAGAAAATGGATTGGAAGTGCGAATGATCACTGTTTACTTGCGGTTTAACCGTTTTATTCGAAAATTTAGGTTGATTTGGCGGTTAGCACCAACTGGCACTTCCTTGACTTCATCTACAGTCAATATGGTAACAACGCCGCTTTCCATGTTTATTTTCGCTCTTCTATAATGTCTATTATGTCCTCTCTCATAGACATATATTCCAGCAAGAGGCTGTTTGTAATAATAATAATATAGTAATAATAATGTGACTAAAAATGAAAGCGCGGAGCGTAAATACAAAAAAAATTTCTCATATAAATTTAGTATACGATATTTACGCCCAGGCTTTTATTTGTTGTCATCTCGTTATTATTATATCATCATTATTATTATTGCAACCCTCCTTTTTGAAGTTAATTATATATTTCTTTTCGAAATAATTTTATATCACTTTGTTTTTCAAACTTATCTTTAATTTTTTTGTCCTTTAATTCTATTAAAATATTTTCCTTAAAAGCATGTATTTGACTCAAATTGAAAAGGATAATAAAAATAAATATAAATATTGTGAAGAGAGAAAAAATAATTGATTCTGAAAAGGGTGGTTGTTGAATATAATAATAAGAATGTGCCTAAAAATAAAAGTGTGGGACGTAAATATTAAAATTTCTTTCTCACATAAATGTAGTGCTCATTCCCACGCTCTTATTTTTTGTCAACTCATTGTTTTTTAATATTCTATCGTTATTCTTGCGATTCCTATTTTCAAAGTTAATTATTCTTCCCTTTTTACAATATTGTATTATTAGCTTGTTTTTATAAATTATTTTTAATTGTTTTTGTCATTTTTTTATAAATATATATTTTTGTCGCGAAAAATTTGGTTTGATTCACATTTAAAAGAATAATAAAAATAAATATAGTAAAAACAAGCAAAATAATTCACTCTAGAAAGGCTTGTCGTGATAATTATAATCCAGTCATAATAATAATGTGAAAAAAATAAAAGCTTGCGGCGCAAATATTAAAATTTCTTTCTCATATAAATCCAGTGTTCAATATTTGCGCCCACGCTTTTATTTCCGAACACATTATTATTATATTATTATTATTATTGCAACCTCCTTTTTGAAGTGGATTATTTTTTTCTCTCAATAATATTTTAATATCAGATTGTTTTTATGAATTATTTCAATTATTTTTGTTATTTCTTATATATATTTTTCTTCAAAAAATTTGTTTGAATCACATTTAAAAGAATAATAAAAATGTATATGAATGAATATAGTGTGAGGAACCAAAACAAAATCACTCTGAAAAGTCTGGTGGTAATGATAATAATATAGTGATGATAATAATGTGACTTAATATAAAAACATGAGGCGTAAATAGTGAAATTTCCTCCTAATGTAAATGCAGTGTTCTATATTTGAGCGCACGCTTTTATTTTTCGTCATCTTGTAATTATTTTCATATTAATATTATTCAAAACCTCTTCCTGAGTGTTTTTTTTTCCTTTTCGCTATATTTTAATATCAGCTTGTTTTTTGAAATTATTTAAAAATTGTTAACATTTAATTCTTTTCAAATATTTTCTTTAAAAAATTGTTGTCACTCTTTAAAAGTATAATAAAAATTAATATTGTAAAAGGAAACAAGATGATTGAATCTGAAAAGGCTGGTTTCAACAATATAATAATAATATTATTGATAATAACATTGTGAATTGTTGAACATATCCAGGATAGGTGCGTTGATTAATACGAAACAGAAAAGATATAGGCCTTCTATCCTCAGGGCAACTACCCCAGTCGGCATCCACAAAACCGTGAAGTGGCTTGGCTGATTTCTGAAATCTTAAGCCTAACACTGCCCAGATACTTTACGTCAAATTTTGACTTCAGCTGCTCTTTAAACTCAGACATCCAAACTAGGTTCGTTGATGCTATTAAAATGTCATCTACATAGTTCACGACGATAAACGTCTCTGGACCTCGGCTGCTCAAGTAGACGCATGCATCAGAGGTCAGCGGCTGCAATCCAAGCTCTCGCAACTCTTGATCAAGTTTCTTGTGCCACTGACGACCAGCCTGTTTAAGACCGTACAAAGCCTTTTTCATGCGACACACTCTATTACCAGCCTTGATTTCTTGTAGCATCTTCGAAGCCATCCTAAATTCGTTACCACGTTCATTTTGTCGTTTTTCCTTGGCAGCTAGGTTCGGCAGCAAGTCCTCGAACAGTTCAGGAACTTCCATGAAGATTTCTTCCTTGATTTCTCCGTTGAGAAATGTAGTTGTCACGTCCAGCTGGTGCACTAGCAGCCCTTTCTTCATGGCGATAGCAATTACTGAACGAATAGAGCTCAATTGAGCTGCTGGGGCAAAGGTTTCTTGGAGGTCGATTCCAGGGCGTTGGGAGTATCCCTTTGCTACAACTCGACCCTTCTTTCTTTCTAGAATTCCGTCAGAATCGAATTTATTTCTTGAAACGATCCAACACCCGATCACATTTCGATCCATTGGTCGTTTCACGAGTTTCCATGTTTTATTTTTGATGAGTGCATCGAATTCTTCACGAATTGAGTTTGTCCATTCTTCAGCCTCATCTCCGGATAGAGCCTCCTTTAACGAGACTTCTGCAATATTTGCGTATTCCAATGTTTCCTTGAAGGCGACTCTCCCTTCTGCGACATCGTACTCCTTTCGCGGTCTTCCCCGAACTCCTGTTATATGAGTTCTGGGTCGGCCCGCCAGCCTTCTTGGCTGTTCATGTACATCGAGGTCAGAACTCCCGTCCGAAACATTACCGACCTCGTTGGCAGCATCTTCCTCGATATCGGCTCAGATCCCTCGGATTCTTTGAAGAAATTCATCCTGCCCCTCCTCCGACGAAACGTCGACGATGTGTTCAGCTCTTGGAATTTCTCCTTCTACGCTGCTTTCCACGGATTTCATGCTGACTCCAATCCATTTCTTTTCTTGAGGCTGCTTTTCTACCTTCCTGAAAGATGCTTGTCTATGAAATCAACGTCTCCGGTGACTTCAATTCTCCTCTCAGCTGGTATCCAAACTCGATATCCCTTGGATACTTCCGAGTATCCAACAAAGATACTTTCGCGCCATAAATGGCATTCATGGAACTGATGAGAGTCACAGAATTCATGGATTTCACGGAATTCTTTGTATAAATGGAATTCATGCAACTAACAGAATTCAAAGAATTTATCGAATTTATGGAATTCATAGAATTCCGGGAATTTACGGAATTTCTTGAATTCATGGAATTCCCAGTATCCACGAAGTTCATGGAATTCACGGGATACACAGAATTCCCAGAATTAATGGCATTCGTAGAATTGATGAGTCACAGAATTCCTGGAGTTCATGGAATCCACGGAATTCATGGATTTATTGAAATTCATGTAATTGACGGACTTCATGAAATTCACGGAATTCATCAAATTCACGGAATTCACGGAATTCATGAAATTCACGGAACTCACGGAATTCATGGGATTCGTGGTATTCACAGAATTCATGGTATATATGGGATTTACAGAATTCACGGAATTCATGGAATTTCCGGGATTTACGGAATTCACGGAATTCACGGAATTCACGGAATCCGCGGAATACACGTAATTTACTAAATTCATGGAATTCGCGGAATTAACGAAAATCTCAAAATACATGGATTTCAGGGAATTCATGGAACAAATGGAATGAGTGAAATTTACAGAATTCATGGAATTCACGAAGTTCACGAAAGTCATGGAATTCACGGACTTCATGGAATTCATGGAATTCACGGAATTCATGGAGTTCACGGAATTCATGGAATTCACGGAATTCATGGAATTCACGGAATTCATTGAATTCACGGAATTCACGGAATTCATAACATTCATGGAATTAATGGAATTCACGAAATTTATGGAATTCACGGAATTTACGAAATTCAGAAAATTCATGGAATAAATGGAATTGATGGCTTCAACAGGATTCTTGGAATTCAGGGAATTCGTGGAAGTCACAGAATTAATGTAATTCACGGAATTCATGAAATTCAGGGAAATCATGAAATTCAGGGAATTCATGGAATAAACATAATTAATGCAGTCCTAGGAATTCATGGATTTCACGGAAGTCATAGAATTCACGGACTTCATGGAATTCATGGAATTTACGGAATTCATGAAATTCACGGAATTCATGGAAATCACGGAACTCGTGGAATTTACGGAATTCATTAATTTCCCGCAATATACGGAATTTATGGATTTCCCGGAATTTACGGATTTCACGAAACTCATGGACAACACAGAATTCATGGAATTCACGGAATTCATGGAATTCACGGAATTCATGGTATTCGCAGAATTCATGGACTTCACGAAATTCATGGTATTCACGGAATTCATGAAATTCATGAAATTCACAGTTTCCCTTGAATTCACGGAATTCACGGACTTCATAGAATTCGCGGAACTCGCGGAAATTACAGAATTCATGGAATTCGCCGAATACGCGGAATTCACGAACTTCATGAAATGCGCGGCATTCACAAAATACTGAAAATTCATCTTTCGTCGAATTCACGAAATTCACGGAATTCACGGAACCCAAGATATTCACGGAATTCAAGGAATTCAAGGAATTCATGTATTCACGGAATCCATGAAATTCATGGAATTAACGGAATTCACGGAATTCACGGAACAAACGGAATTCACGGAACAAACGGAATTCATGAAATCCACGGGATTCATGTAATTCACGGGTATCATGGAATTCATGGAATTCATAGAATTCATGGGCTTCACGAAATTCATGGTATTCACGGAATCCATGGAATTCATGAAATTCACAGAATTCCTTGAATTCACGTTATTCACGGAATTCAGGAAATTTACGGAATTCACGGAAGTCATGGAATTCATGGAATTCGTGGAATTCACAAAATTCATGAAATTCACGGAAATCATGGGATTCGCGGGATTCACGGAATTCATGGTATTCAAGGGATTCACAGAATTCATGGAATTCAAGGAATTAATGGTATTCACGGAATTCATGGAATTCGTGGACTTCAAGGAATACACGCAATTCATGGCATTCATGGAGTTCTTGAAATTCACAGAATTTCTGTAATTCACAGCATTCCTGTAATTCACGGAATTCACAGAAATCACGGAATTCATGAAATTCACGGAATTTACGAAATTCACGGAATTTATGAAATTCACGGAATTTATGAAATTCACGGAATTTATGAAATTCACTGAATTTATGGAATTCACGGAATTCATGGAATTCACGGAATTCACAGAATTCGCGGAATTCATGAAATTCACGAAATTCACTGAATTCCTGGAATTCACGGAATTCATGAAATTCATGTATTACACGTAATTCAAAGAATTCACGAATTTCACGGAATTCGTGGAATTCACGGAACTCATGGAATTCACGGGATTCATGGAATTCACGGAATTTATGGAATTCACGAAATTAATGGTATTCACCGAATTCATGGAATTCGTGGAATTCACGGAACCCAAGGAATTCACGGAATTCATGAAATTCACGGAAACCACGGAATTCACGGAATTCATGGAATTCGTGGAATTCATGGGATATATGGAATTCACGGTATTCATGAACTTCACGAAATTCATGGTATTCACGGAATTCATGGAATTTGTGGTATTCAGGAAATTCACAGAATTTCTGGAATTCACGGAATTCCCGGAATTCATGAAATTCATGGATTTCACGGGATTCAAAGAGTTCACGAATTTCACGGAATTCGTAGAATTCACGGAACTCATGGAATTCACGGGATTCATGAAATTCACGGAATTCATGGAATTCACGAAATTCATGGAGTTCACGAAATTCATGGTATTCACGGAATTCATGGAATTCGTGGAATTCGCGGAACCCAAGGAATTCACAGAATTCATGAAATTCACGGAACCCACGGAATTCACGGAATTCATGGAATTCGTGGAATATTTTTAGAATTTTTTTTTACTGAGATTTTCATGAAAATCTGCACAAAAATCGAGCTGCCTAAACTTTTTGGACGGGTTTATTGCGTTGGTTGATTTTTCAATGTTTTTGGGCACTTCCATGAAAACACGGACTTGAGACTGAAAAATTTTAAGTTAATCCTGAAAGATAAATAATTATTTATAAGTAAGTAGAAAACATAGTATATATATATTCTTTTTTTTATTAAATGTAAAAATAATAATATTGCCAAACAATTTTCATTTTATTTTTTCATATATTTTATTTTTTTAATTCTTTCATTTTTTAATATCCTATTTAAAATGTTTAATGTCAGTAAATGTGACAGGAGTGATTTAATATTCTCTTAGAATACTGCTAGAAAATTGCAGTTTTTTTCACGAATTTTTCACTTTTTGTCCAATTTATAATTAGATTGATATCAATAATTGATTAATGTTAACCAAATTATTTGTTGAAACAATTTTTTATTATTGTTAATGACATTTAATTTGAATGATGCTGAAAAGTTGCGGTTTTTTCTGAAATTTTCAACTATTTGGCTATTCCAACTATTTTAATAATCAATTCAATTTAGTAAAAAAATTATTTGAGAAAATTTTTATTGTTTATAACTATCTTCTTCTTTATTAATGCTAGGTAGTTGCTGTTCCTTTTGAAAATTTCAACTTTTTAACCAGTTTTTACTTAGTAAAGTAATAAATAATGCAAACTAACGAACATAGTTGTTTGAACAATTAGTTAATGTTTATAGCTATCTCCTGTTACATAAGTGCTGAAAATTGGCGGTTTTTTCTGAACTCAAACTTTTTGTCCACTTTTTACTTAGTCAGGTCATAATTAATGCAAGTTAACAAACATGCTTATTTAAAGAATTTCTTGTTGTTCATAACTGTCTTTTTTTTAAATAATGCTAGATTTTTTTTTATGAAATCTTTAGTTTTGCTGTGACGTCAGTGCGTATAGGGTTTTGATCAACACTAGCAATGCCAGATGCAACTAAAATGAGTCTGAACAGCTAAAATATGATTTCTTATAACTTAGAAGACCATTTATTTGATTGGAATCTAAATTTTTGAATCCTTCAGACTGTGCAAAATATTAATTTTATGAAATATTTAAATAAATTTCGAAAAAAATATTAAAATAATCAAATATCTCGAGGCAGTAATCATAATTAATTACTTCTGCCAGAAAAAAAAAATTATTTGCAGCTTTGTTTCATCATAGAATATCAGGATATTGGTTATTTAAAGTTGTTAATATACGTATTTGTATTCATAAACAAATCTTGAAAGTTTTTTAAATAAGGTATATTTTCAAAATCCTATTTACATTTACATGTAAAATATTATTTTGGAATTAAGAAGTATCATCTATTTATATAATTTAAATTCTCGATTGCTCCTGCGTAAAATATTATTTTATCTGATTTTACGACATATTTAAATAAAATTTGGAAAAAATGGATAAAATAATGAAATAACTTGACGAAGTAAATACTGCAAAATAATGTTGCAAAATATTTATCATCATTTTTTCTTAATGTAATATCAGGATTTTGGCTGAAAGCTATGAAAGCTGTCATGCAACCTTCATCACTCGAAGCAGGTAAAGTATAAAAAATTATATTTTCATAAGATTTAACAATTTTTGTTTGAATAACTAAACTCTTTCGTCAAAAAGGGTCCTTGACAATAAAATATCATTTTAGAAAAAAAATTACAGAAAAGAGAATAAGCGTAAATATAAATTAATTATATGCATATACTTTAAATTCAGGCTAATAAACTCGTTTATTTCGTATTTGCTGAGTTCAAAAGTTGATTTTCAATAAAAATGGGAAAAAAATTTCTTATCGAGAATAAGGTATCGTACAAATATTTTTAAGATATCTTTTCCACGATCCATATTCTGTTTACGTTTTCGGACCACAATTTTTTACTTGCCTTTATTTCTGCACATCATTTTCATTTTCCTGAACCCTTTTTGACTTCAAAATTTCGATTTTAGAACTGTGGGTCTTCTGATTTATTTATTTTTTTATTTCATTAAATTATCGTCCTTTCACATGAATGAAATTATTGAAATTTTTTTACTCAGCTTTAAGAATTTTTTATTATGAACAAGTTTTATTTATTGATTTTATTTTATTATAAACAGTTTTGGGGAAATTATATTATTAGCCCAGATATTCGATAAAGAAATGACAGGATTCATTTTCATTTATTTAAATCATGCAAATTTTTGCTTTCAACTTGGATGGGTTTGGATATAATTTAGTTAGGGGAAACCACCCTACCGTAGATAGGACAAAAATCTGCATAAGTTTCCAAAAATAAAGAAAAATTTTATTTTTGAAAAAAAGCTTACATATTCAATTGAATGTTCTTATAGAAAAAAATATCACGAAATTAGTCAATTAGCTATATTAAACATTTTTATTAGATCTGGTCAAGGATAAGATTTTGACACCTCTAACCATCAATAGATAATCGTTTCTGGTATTTCTCCTGGGCATGACAGAATATTAAATTTTCGATAATGAAAATTCATCATTAGTATACTTACGAATAAAATTAGTTAATAGAGTTAATAATAATCGTTGAAATGATGATTATTTTACAAAAATCACAAAAGCTTACATTTTTGACAATTTGTGTATCTCTGATATTCCGTGAGATTGGTACGATTGTTTAACCTGACTTGTGATGACAGAAAAGTTCAGAATTTTTACATACCTTAATCGTAACAATGATATCTTTTTCATTTGATTCCTTAAAACAAATAAAATTCATGTGATTTTTATCAACTAATAATTTACGCTATTTTCTTGGTTTATTATTTACAATAACTTAAATTTAAAAACTTCAAATTTATTTCAAGAAGATACCAACACCAGTGTTTAAAGTTACCTATGCCAGTGTCTAAAGTACATCATCTCGAAAGTACACATGCACAGCTTTTTCACCAGTGCCTAACGTAAGCCATCTTCAAACTGCGCATGCGCGCAAATTGTTTCGCACACAGCATGCTCTAATAAGGTCCTTGAGGCACCATTCAGAAGCATGAAAACGTAAACTTTTGAGGTGGGTGCTGCAAAAAACTTAAATAGTTGAATTTTCAATAAAAAATTAAATGGTTCAATTGTTACTTCAGAAAATTAATTTTTAACCTAAAAAAAGAGTTTTCAACAAAATAGTTACATCCTAAACCAATGAAATGAACTTTTAACCAAGTAGTTCAACTTGCAATGAAGTAGTTGAAGTTTCAATCGGGACTTTCAATTGTATACAATAGAAGACTAATTTCCCACAAAATACATGAATTTTTGGACAAAGGGGTGAATTTTTAACAAATACATGAATTTTTAACAATATACATAGTTAAATTCTCAACGAATTTTTACCCGAAAGTCAAAAAATTAAATTTTTAGTTAGGAACATTAATTTTTAACAAAAAACACGAATCATCCAGAAAATAGCTTTAATTTTCGAACAGAAAAATAAATTTTGAATCAATTATGTAGTTAAATTTTCAACTGAAAAAGATCAATTTTCAACCATAAATCGAATGGTTAAATTTTCCATTAAAAACATTAATTTTCAAACAATAAAAACGTGTTTTCAAGATTATAGTTAAATTTTCAACGGAAGAATCAATTTTTAGTTGAACTTTCAAAGGAAGAGAATAATTTTTAGCTGAAATGATGAATTTCAAACTTGAGTACTTAAATTTTCAGTTACAAAATAAATTTCCACCTGAAACCAACGAGTTTGCAACAAAATACTTAAATTTTTTACCAATTAATTTTTTCCCCAAAAAATACAAATTTTTAACAAAGCACATTAATTTTTCACCAAGTAGTTAAATTTTCGAGAAAATAGTTCAGTTTTCAACAAAAATGATGAATTTTCTAACTTTTTAAATTAATTTATCAATATTACTATCATTTATAAGAATTATTTTTGGGAGAATAATAAATTGATTATTATTCTCTTCTCTCGATTTTCCACCAAGAAGATGAATTTTCATCATAAAATCAAATACTTCTAATTGTCAGGAAAAAAATTAATTTTTATTTAAAAAAAAGCCCAACAATTTCAAAAAAATACTTCAATTTTCAACCAAATCCTATTCAACTAAAATCGAGAATGATTGATCAGAAAAGTGAATTTCCAACCAAGTACTTGAATTTTTAACTAAAAAAGCTAAATTTTCAACTAAACATTGAATAGTTAAATTTCGAGTTTCAAAAATTAATTTTTCACTTAACAAGTCAATTTAAATTGTTGTAATCCTTTAAATGTTCTGTTTATACAAATTTTTTTATTGTAAATTGCGTGTGAATGCTTCAGCATTTGAATGAAACAATTCCGAATGAGAAATGTTTTGAACTTTAAATTTCAACGTTGAAAATTCGAAACAGTTACACTGTCATTGTTTTTATTTGCAGTTTACTCTGCATTACTTCAAATGCAAACTTTTTTCTTCAAAACCTTATTGACAATAAAATTTCAGCAAGGTGAGATGAAAATAGTATTTCTTTGCGCTTAAAAACATCTAAAATTATTCTTTATATTTCTTTATGTTATTCTTTCAACAGATTCTTAAAACAAAATATTTTTCAACATTATGAGAAAAAAGTTTCAAACCAAAATTTTGATTAAAAAAAATGGAGGCATAAATAATATTTTGCACAAAAATGTTGAAAAAAAGAATTTGTTGAAAAAAAAATTGTTGAAAAAGGTTTGCTAAAAAAAATTGTTGAAAAAAATGATCAAAAAACAATTAAAAAAAACATCTGTTGAAAAAAGATGTTGGAAAAAAAATGTTTTGAAAAAGAAATTTGAAATGAAATTGGTTGAAAAAGAATTGTTCGAAACAAAATTTTTGTAAAAAAGTGAATAATAATAATAATTTGTGATGTACATTTTTTTATAGAATTTGTTCATAGAATTGATTAATAACATTCAGTCTTGAATTTTGATGGTCACATATCATCCAAATTCCAAAAAATAAAAGCAAACAATTTTAAAGCAGGAATATACTTTGAAAACAAATATTTCTCAATGTCCGCTACGTCACAGACACATATCTGGCGAAGGAGTATCGGAAACCCGACACGATCCTGAGTCGATATATCGCATTCCGAGACAAACTCGAGCCGAGAGAAAACCGATCACGGGTATCGAAAAGCCGATACCGACCCGAGAAAAAACCGACGCGATCCCGACACGATCACGAGAACGTATCGTATCGAACAGCACCACTAGTCCGTCTGTCTGTCTGTGTGCACGATAACTTTCGAAAGAATTGTCCTATTGGATTGGCCTTTGGTACACTCTTTTAGTCTCCTAAACTAATGGTAAACGTAAAAGTCGAGTTTCAGGCGACGAATGGAGACTGGGTGTTTGGAATGCTAGAGGAGTAAATGATCTTTAAGTAAGAGAACTACGAGAAACTATGCACGTAAGGAAACTAGGTATTCTACGTGTACCTGGCACAAAGAAAAAGGTTTGTAAAGTAAATAGCAGTATGCCCAGAGACAGACTGCGGGAAGAATGGTTAGAATGTGTGAATGAGACCTTAATCCGAAAAGACATAAGAAGACTTAGAAACAGGAGACCTTGCATGAAAAAATGCATGGACGTGAAGGAAGCTAGAGAAGTGTGCCAGAACAGAAAAGCGTAGCGACAAATAGTTTATAAAAACAATGTGAGTAGAGTGAATGACGCCTGAAACAAAAGACCTTGGATACTAATGGAGATGCGTGATAAGAATATGTTCGTTAAAGCCGAAGGAGCTTCAACAAAAGAGAATTCGCAATCATCAAATTACAGTCGTTAACGCTTTGACCTTCAATTTTAAAGAGTCTGTCCACAAATGTGTGGAAAATCTAAAGACCAAGCGTAGCGCGAGATAAATATATTCTCGAGCGCGAAGAGCGAGAACCAACAGTCGCGCGCCCTAGGCGCGCTCAAACTTGCGAGCGAAGCGAGCTGCGCGCAATAACAATGTGCCCGCGCAGCGGGCATATTTTTTTTAATAGGAAATTTTTATTATTAGGATTTGAAATTACTTTTTAGATATTTTTTATGTATTTTTCAAATATTTTGAACTAAATTGGTTATTATTATTCATTTTGTAAACTTAAATTAGATTAAATTGAATTAAACTTTTCTGAATAATATTGAATAAAAACGTGATAAATAGAAATCTCAAGAATGCACTAAGAAATAGAACGAAGCGAAAATATAAATAAAGCAATGTGAAATATATTGGGTTCGTAAATAATTATAATTTCAAATAATTTGAAGGCAAATAACTTGTAAATGGGTCATGTGTTATGTTGTTCGAGGTAACGAAAACTGTTTATTGGTATCACAGATACCTTCCTATTATTTAAATAAAGTTGAAAATGCTACGCAATTGCCTTATTTTATTAACCTTTTCTATTAATTACAATTTCTTTTCATACAAATTTTAATTAATGTTATATTATACAGCCCTGAATAAATTAACATATTTTCGTTGATCATATCAAAATGAAAAAAGTGAAAATTAACAAAACGGCGTCTGTTTCTTTCAAAAATAAAGAATTTTATTGATATATAAAAATATGCAAGTAACAAAAAAGGTGCAAAATTGAACTAGTTCTTCACGAAGAGTTCCAAAATTTTTTTTTTCCATTCTCGATATTTCGCACCAAAACACAACAATTTTAGTTAAAAGTTTAATCTTTATTATTTGAAAACTAATGTTCAGTTAAAAAAAAATGCTACTTGTTTGTTAAAAATTCATCTTTTCGGGTTAAAAATTCAAGTGCTTTAGTAGAAAATTAACCGATTTAGTTGACAATGAACTTTTTTTTGTTGAAAAATTGTTTCTCGTTGAAAATCAGTCATTTTGTAGCATAAACTTAATCTTTCTGGTTGAAAATCCATTTCCTTGGGTTCACAATTCAACTACTTTTGGTAGGAAGTTCAACTATTCTGTTAGAAGTTAATTTTGTGGTTGGAAATGTATCATTTTAGTTAAAAATTCATTTGTTTGGTTCGAAATTATACTATTTTTTTGAACCTTTTTCTCTGAGAAAATGTAATTTTTTTAAATTAAAATTGTAATTATTTCATTTTAGGTTGAAATTTGTTTTTAGTTGAATTCATTTGAATTTAATTGAATATATTTTAGGTATTTCGTTGAAAAAAGTCATTTTTTTTGTTTGATGATTCTTCATTCTGATCAAAACTACGATTACGAATATGTTTTTCTGTTTAAATCGGATAGGCTCAAGTTTTATCGAACCGCAAAATGAATTTGCAAAAAATCTATTCTTTTATTTAAACATGATCGTGATAAAATATTGGCTCACTGAAATTCGGTGCATGGAAAAAATGGAAATGTAGGCTATATTCTCCGAAAATTGGTGAGAGTAGAACAAAGAATTTCAGTGAGCCTAGATAATTCTTACATTATTGCAAATAATCAGTGACTGTCCCTGATTAATGTAGAATTCAATAAAATGTTTTGAACTCTCTGAATTCTTCTGAAAGCATGGAATTCTTTTGAAGATCCTTGAATTCTTTTGAATAATTCAGGACGTAACTTGATTTTTTTTATTTTCTGTTTTCTGAAAACATGAAATTCTTTTCAATTATTTCCAAATTCATGAACTTTGGTCGACGGTAGACTACTACTGAATTAAGGTGCACTCGTTTTTTTAATTCTGCAGCAGTTTTTGAATTCAATTTAAATATTTTGAATGTTTTAAAACTTCTTTGAATTCCTCTAAAATCTTTAGAACTCACGTTGAATTATTGTAAATTCCTTCAAGTCTTTTAAATTCTGCAGAATTCTCTCGAGTTCTTAGAATTTTGCAGATTTAAAAAAAAGTACATCTTAATTCAGTACTAATTTACCGTCAACCAAAGTTGACGAATTTGGAAATAGTTGAACAGGATTCCATATTTTCAGAAGAATTCATAAAATTGAAAATAAATCAAATTGGATACTAAATTTTTCAAAAGAATGCTGTAAAATCTTTGAAGGAATTCAAGAGGTAACATGTGAAGATTGTGAAGCATCAGGAATCGAAGGTGGAAATTTTAATCTTATATTATACAGCCCTAAATAAATAACATATTTCATTGATTATATTAAGATGAAAGTGAAAATGATCAAAATGGTGTCCGTTTCTTTTAAGAATAAACAATTTTATTAATATCATATAAGAATTGGCAGATGGGAACATATGATCTCCTATCTAATACAACGCTGCTGAAGACTGGTGACCTTCTCAGCATAAAAAATAAACCAATTGCGACTCTCGGTTTCCTATCCTTACCCCTCCCCCCCCCCTCCCAGTAACACAAGTTTGGTTGGACTGACGTCACAATAAGACTTTCCACCATGCGACGAGTGACTTCTTAAGTTGGGCATGATTTTCGACTCGCAAAGCAAAATTCACGCATTAAGATGGTAGTTGGGTGAACGATTCAAAAAATGAATAATACAAACAATAAGATAGCCTCGGAATGGACTAAAACTCTGATTGACGAAATGCATACACACGGTAAACGTGAAGGCCGAGTTTCAGGCGATGAATGGAGACTGGGTGTTTGGAATGCTAGAGGAGTGAATGATCTTAAGGTAAGAGAATACAATATCGACCAAAGTTATATTCTCCTATACAGAAAATATTTTAACGTCATTTCAGACAAGATGGAAATATAAATAAAAAACTTTTTAATTAAATTTTATTCAGAAAAAACATCCTCTCCTTTCACCCCGCTGGGATCTCGATCCGTTACTTTCTCCGATGATAATACAGATTTCTATTAAAAACTCAATAAAATTGTTAAAAATAAAAAATTGCTCACCTCCAATTCAGGAAAAAAATTGAAATAAAAAGTTCCCCTCTTCAACTCAACATAAAATTTAAAAAGAAAAAATGGCCTTTTCCAATTTAAAAACAAAATAAGTTACCAAAATTTTATCTCATCCAACTCAATAAAGATCTTACAAAAAAAAATGGCCTTTCCCAATTCAGAAAAAAAATCGAACAAAGTTTAAATTTAACACTCTGAGATTTTAGACATTCAAGGCTTTTCATTTCAAATAATTTAGTTTCGAATTGTTTAGTTTTGAATATTTGATTTATAATTGCTCGTTTTAAATGAACAGTCAAATATTGCTAAATAATCCAAAATTGTTATTTTTTATTTAAAAAATTCAAATTGATTGATCTAAAAATTAAATACTTTAGACTGTAAAAGTATTTAAAATTATTTAAAAATTGAAAATATTTTATAAAGTTTTAGTCAGACTGCAGTCTTTTTTTTTCATTTTGCAAGATTTATTCAAAGTTTTAGGAAAAATTCGAATAATTTGAAAATATATTTAAAAGTTTTGAAAAGATTTCAAAAATAATTAAAAATTTGAAGGGGTTTAAAAGGTTCCAAGAAAATAAAACAATATCCTAAAGATTCCTGGGAAAATTTCAAATAATTTTTTATTCACAAAAATAATTTTAAGAGAATTTTCAAAAATATATAATTGAACAATTATAAATATGTAAGGACTTAAAATAAAAATAATGTAACTTCTAATTTAAAAAGTGTTCCGTTAAAAAAAACTATAACCTTTCAAGTTTTAATTTTTTAAACTTGAAATTGCTTGAAATTATGTAATTTTGAAAATTCACAAATTTGTTGATATACTCATTTAAATTTTGAGTTCTATCAAATTATAGGCTTCAGATTCGGAGTTGTTAAAATTTGCAAGATTTGCAAATCAAACTTGGTTTTTAATTTTACTCGTTTTGAAAAATCGCGGGTCTTTTTTCAAGGCGCACGCGCATAAGAATCACAGCTTAAGATGTTCAATAACAACAAAGCCAAAGTCGCAAGTGAAACATTAGTGAATTTATGTGGTGTGATCTTTAAAAGTGGAGAATATTTCGATATTAATTGACAGTAAGTAGGTAACTGATCAAGTGGATCTATTATCTACTTTATCCTGCTTTATTTTATCAATTTTGTACCATTAATATCGAAAACTTCTTTACGGTTTGAGGTTAGGAATTCCGCTTCTTCTGCATGCATCAATTTCTTAACAACTTTATACCCTTGTTTCGTAAGAAATATTAAATTATCTATTCATTTTTTAATATTTCAGAGTTAGCTTTGTCAAAATAAGCCTATCCTAATCCATAAAAAAATAGAATTGGTACTTGATAACAGCTTAACACTTTCGGTACTCCCAGCCCACTCATTTTTGACACTTGGCATTTTTCAAGGTTTTCTGCAATTATGCCATAGGATAGTTCTATGAAATAGAAAATTTCGTACTTAAATTATCAACATTTGCAAAGTATTACCTGATGGCAGTTTTCCTTTAATGCTTGGTCCTTCAGATTCATTTGCATCATTTGGACTCAGTTTTCGATGGATGCTTTCAATGATAAATTTTAAGATTTATATCAGTTTATGTAATTTCTTCTTTATTTTATTTATATTTAAACCTTCATAGTTAACAAAAGACTTCTGTAACAATTCTCATTATTTTTTTTTACACTTGATCAAGATTGTTTTCAGTTTTATGAATTCAAGGTATTATAATAGTTTAATTTTTTAATTTCTGTTCCACCCTTTCAATCCCCACATTTTCCTACTGTCGCAAAATACCGAAGTGATAAGATAGATCACATAAGCAAATTCAACAAAAACACTTTTAAAAAAAGCTCCCGAATTCATAAGCAAATAAAAATATGAACCACTTAAGATGCTACTTTCACAACCTTTTCAGCACTTATCCAATTTTATTACATTTTTTTGCAGCAATTTCTAATTTCACACTTGATACTTCGCACCCAGAGGAAAAATGGTAAATGACTACAATTGATACCTTTATTTTCTAATTTTTTTTAAAACATCACCCGAAACATTTTCGAAGAAACAAACCTCAGGAATAAAAATTATAATAATAAATCAGTGTTACTACTTGTCGCAGGCTAATTTTCCAACAATTTCTTGTACAATTATTAATAAATATTTAAATTTAAAGGTTCGAACTCTTCAAGCTTAATTTTTTTCATTTGAAGTTATAAAAACTAAAACAATTCAAAGTGGAACTCTTTTGAATTTTAAACTTTTAAAATTGAAACTTAAACTTTTTTAGATATAAACGCTCAATAATTTACACGTATAAAATTGAAGTTTTTAACACTTTTTAATTGAACCATTTCAAATTAAATGCCGTTAAATTGGAAAATAACACTGTTTTAACGTTTATAACTTTAGAGTGGCCACTATTTTTTTAATTTTTGTCTCCCGGTTAATATTCGTGATTTTTCCCGGTTTAGAAAAGAACACATACTCGATAAGCATCAGCAAACTTTTTTGCGAGAAATCAGTTGACTTTGAATCATATAAACAATTTTTAAATCCGCTATTAAACCAATTTTTGAATATTATTTTTTAAACCTTTTTTAAACAATAATTAATCATTTCTAACTGAAAACGTCTGAAAAAAATATATAGAACGATTTTGGACACCTTCTTCGTCGAAGAGGGCCATTCTTAGACACTTATCCATAAATATGATAAATAGCCATGAGGACATAACGCATTTGCCTTCTTATTATTTTCATAAAGTTGGAAATGGTACACAATCGCGTTCTTGTATTGAAAGTTTCTAGTTGTTACGTTCATCAATTTTATACATTTTTTCATTGATATATACAGTCTAAATAAATGAATATAATATACAGTCTGAATAAATTAATATAATATACAATATAAATAAATTCATATACAGTGAATCCTGGATTTAGTGGCGGTTTTGGGACTGGCGGTGACCATAAATCCAGGGCCTCTGAACGTAAACAATCAGGGGCGTATTAACCGCTTCCGGTGAATTTTACTGCGTGGTAAAAAATGTTTTAAAAAATGTTTTTCTAATATGGAGACAAGAGTAAACTAAATATTTAACGTAAATGAGGAAGAAAGTTTGCTGTTGCACGTTGAAATAAATGTGTTTCCTGCTCACGTACTTGAAACGTTTACGGGCCGTTGCATCTCTTTTCAAATCAGAGATGTTTCTTGCATAATCGGTCCAGACACTCTGTCGCTCACTTGAATCAACAATTCAGATGCAGCAGCATCTAAAAGCACATCACTGTTTTGCAACGAAACACCTCGAAAAACACTTCAAGTGGGAATCACGCACTTTTGCGTAGCGCATAATGCGCATAACGCAGTTTTATAACCAGACATACGAAGAAGTTATTGAACAGAAAATCACTTACTTTTATAAATATTTGATTAACTGTCGGCGAAAAATACAGTTTTCACAATTCGCACTTCAACACATGACAGTTTGAGATTACACAACTCTGCAGTGGGACTCCGATGCTTGAAGTCGATCGGACCTCTATTTCTACCATGTGAGATAGAGACGATCCGATTGTGTTCCAATGGCAGGTCATTCTTTTCGTTTCGAAACGATCATACTCTCTCTCTCTCTCTCTCTCTCTCTCTGTCTATCTAATACTTTTTCTTCTTTGTTTTCTTTACCGAATACCCCTGTTGGGTAGCTACGACAGCGCCACCAGCTTGGAACTATTTAGAAGAAATTTGAATGTCAATTAAATATGAACAAGAAATCTTATAGTAAATAATTACTTTTAAACCGTTATATAACATTTTTGATTAAAATGAAGTGATATTCAACTGTAAATCCAGCATCACTAAATCCAGAATTCACTGTATTTTCACTATGCAATTAGTATTTTTCCATTATCGAAAATTTAGTTAATATTACAAATAATCCAATTAGTTTTTTTTTCATTTAATCTTTAGTGGCTCACCTTTCCGTAATTGAAGTAGTAGAATTTTAATAATTTGAATTTAGATACAACTAAGAAGGGGTAGTAGTTAGTTCGTTTTCAGTCCTACCTTTCTGATGAATAACGACAGTAAAAATCGCCGCAAATGTAATTTTCATGTTTGAAGCTGAAAAAAAGCTTTAAAAATCGTAGTTTATTGACAATGCCAATTGATGGTATTCGCATGTCCTATTTCATAATCAGATAATCAAAATACATCGATTTTCAAGGTTTCAAAAACATAACAAATTTATGAATTCCTGCCTACAAAATTCATACCCCCCTCTGTCTCTCTTTCTACCCTAATAGGGTTGTACCAGCCCCCCTCACAATTTAAAAGTTTGTTTAGCCTACTAAATTGCGCCGAAAATTTATAACTGAGATATCAGTGACAAAAATGGGTGTGGAGGGGGGGGGGATGCACGATTTTCTAACATCATATTTTATTATTCATCATAGCTATTCATAAAAAATGGGGCAGTTTGACGTGTGTGTTAAATACTTATAGTGATATTAAATATAAAATTACGGAGATTCGACTTAAATGCACCACAATATTTCTTTGCAAATCTCGAAAATTGTCCACGATAAGGAGATTTCGACACTTCTCTAAGCGATGCCTAAAGAAAAAAAATAGTTGAATAAATATTTTTTCGCGCGCTTTGAGTAAGATTAGTTTTTCTATAGCTGCTGCGCTTGTGCACTTTGAGCAAGATTACTTTTGCTAGCTCTTGTGCTTGCGCATTTCGTTTCAAGAATACTTTCTAGGACTGCCGGAAATATGACCTCACTTTATTATGAGTTGACGCTTGACAAACTGATTATGAATAGTGAATAGTGATTGGACCAACTCGAAGTGATAATTTCTCATGAATGGCTGATAAATTATCATAAATTACTGATAAATTACAATAAATGTCCAAAATTTCTGGAAAATTTGTTTTCATTGTTTCTAAAATCGAAAATTCCCTGCGTTTGTTACAAAAAATATCGTGTTCATAGTCATTAATGCATAGTTCCACGGTTATTGGTCATTAAGGTTATTAACCCTCTGCCTGGTCATTTTACCGTTATCGTCAAAAATCGTTAAATGAGGCATGTAGAAAGGGAACAACCAATAGCAATGCTTATTTACGTGACGTGATGTGTGTAAGTGCGACAGAGCTGTATCGTATAGCTATTTCGAGGGGCAAAAGTGCCCCACGATAGAAACTTTGTGAATCATGAGTAAATTATTATTAAAAAAGACTCAAAATGAAGTATCAGTACTAAAGTAGAAGAATATTCAAGAAAATTGCTTAAAATTGAATAAAAAATGACAGGTTTATGATACGAAAACTATCATGTGGAACATAACCCAAAGAAGGAAACGTAAAATTGAACAAAATACTTTGAAGTGGAAGAATTGTTCAAAATTCATTTAACTCAAATTTAATTTAAGGTGGCATTGTGTATTAAAACGATTGTTCGCAAGATTTCATTTAATTTTCGCGCCTAAAAGGTCATTTCATATTCTGCAATAGTAGGAAGGAGAAGTTATGTTTTCGTGACAGGTAAGGACTTCGAGCCGCAGGCGAGTGATGCAATCACACGAGTTAGCAATCACCTATGCGCACGTGTATCACACGCTATTTTTTGCAACAGTCGTCCGAAAAAGTTGTGTTAGGAGGAGATAACGAAAAATTCTAATCCTAACAGACAAGATTTTAAAATATTGTAAACAAATTTGGTAAGAAAAATGTATGAAAAAAAAATTTTTGTGAAAAAAGTTATTTAAACAATATTTAGTGAAAAAAATGTTTGAAAAAAAATTTGGTGAAAACAACAGTTAAAAAAAAATTTGGTCACAAAAAATTGTTGAAAAAAATGTGGTAAAAAGAAAATTTCGCTAAAAATTTGTTGCCAAAAGACAATTTTGCAAAAAAAATTATTTGAAAATATGTTATGAAAAAAATTTATTGGCGTTCATGCCTTCTTGCTGTGCTAGATGTTGGCGCTTATGCGCCCTTTTGTACGACGGACGAAAACGGATACAAAACACTGAAAACAAAACTTCAATCATTAAAAGATTTGTTCAAGTGGATTCTAAATTTATTTCGAGAAGATACCAACACCAGTGTTTGAAGTTACCCATACCAGTGTCTAAAGTACATCATCTCGAAAGTGCGCATGCGCAGCTTTCTCACCAGTGCCTTAAGTAAGCCATCTTCAAACTGCGCATGCGCGCAAATTGTTCTGCACACAGTATGCTCTAATGAGGTCCTTTAGGCACCATTTACAAGCATGAAAATGTCAACTTTTGAGGTGGGTGTTGCAAAAACGAAGTTTCAGCAAACTATTAAAATTTCCAAGGAAATAAATCAATTGTCAACCCAAAAGATCAATGTAAAGAAAAGGAAGTGCCACAAAGACGTATTTATTAAAAAAATGTAATTGTTAAATATTCAGATAAATTAAAAGAACATCACTGTTAAATATTTATATGAAAAAATAAGTTAAAAAAAAGGAATTTGTAACAGAATCGTTAAACTTTCAACCGTTTTCCAACGAGAAGACGAATTTCAAACAAAATAATGAATTTCCAACCATATATAGTGGATTAAGAAGATAAATTTTGTCACTAACAATGAAATTGTTTAATTTTCAGTTAAAAAAATAATTTTGAACCAAAAAACAAGTTTCAAGAAAATAGTTGAATTCGCAACAAAAACCAAATTAAATTCTAACAAAAACTATAGATTTGCAAATAAGAAGAATAACTGTCTATCAGAGAGACAAATTTTGCACACACAAAAATTTCAACGGAAGACGTAAGTACATACTTATGTTTTCAGTTTACAAAATTACTTTATAAATAAAAAAATAGCTGCAAAATATATAAATTTCCAGCCAAAGAAATGAAGTTTAAACCGAAATAGATGGATTTTCTGAGAATAATTTTCTGCCAAAAAAAGATGAATTTCCATAAAAATAATTGTCTACCAAAGAGACGAATTGAAAAAAGAAAACGAATTTTGAAGAAGAAAGTGAAATTTTCAAGAGAAAATGGTATAGTAAACAAATTTATTCTCAACGGTAAAAAAAAGCCATTTTTTTAGCCAAATTGAATTTGCATACATTGTCAAGCAATAACAAAATTGTTTAATTTCCAGTCAAGACAATAATTTCGAACAAAACAAATTTTTAATTACTGATAGAAGAAAGTTATTTTGAAGAAGTCGAAAAAAAAGTTAAAAGATTTTTTATAATTTTGAATTTTTTTGCGATTAAATTTTTTAAAACATTTTGGGGAAAAAATAAAATGGTTCTGGTTCAATTTCAGAAAAATAATTTTCTGTTTTTGAGGGTTCAAAATGTGTGGAAAAAGAATATGGAAGACTTTGAGACAATTATTTTTATTTTTCATGATTTACAAAAATTGTAAGATTGAAAAAGAATACAGAACATCTGTAATCATTTCCAAACGTGTTAAAACAAAATGCGGACGATTTGAAAGCAAAATTTTGCCACAATGCATAATTTTGTAACAAATTTGAGTAAGCTTAAGGGATGCTTAGAAGTGTTGAAACGATTCAAAAATAATATAAAACTATAAGATATTGTAGGAACGTGGTAATTGTAAAACATTTAGAAACAGTTCTAAAATTGTCAAATAAGAATCTGAAAGACTTTGGACAATTTCATTAATTTAGCAGATTTAAAAAAAAAAACACAAAAAATTTGAAAATTTCTTAATTATGACAAGTTTTGACAATTTTGAAAGGATTAAAAAAGAATTTTTTCGAGATTAATGAGAAAATTTGTTATAATGAGATTCTGCAGCGAAGTGGTTCAATTTTGTAAGATTTAAGAATCAAAAAAATACAATCATGTAAATGCAAGTAATATGGAGAAGATTTGAAGAGATTGAACGAGAATTATTAACTGTAAAAGATGTTTAGAAAATTAAAATTTTTTAAAAAGATATCAAACCAACATTGTAGATTTCAATGAAATAAACATTGGGAAAACATTCCTAGTGAAATTTGAGAGATTTAAAGGCACTTTTTTTACATTAGGAATGATTTTTCAAAACTTTTAAGAAAAACTAAATCCAGCTAAAAATATTTTTGGGAATTGATACAAATATTTGGAAACTTGCAAGCATTTCCGAAAATGTATCCAATATTTTGTATTTCTACCAAACTTCCCAAAGTCCTGAATATCTTTAAAAAAGGCTGGAATGTTTCCCAATATTCTGTAAAATCATCTAAAAATAAATTGTTTTTTCTTCAAATCTTCTACATTATTTTTTGACCCATTACACCGGCACACAAAAAAGTGGTCTGCCCGGCGGACTACACCGGCATATCTATATGTTTTTGGGGTCGCTGAATTCGAATCCGGGGTCCAAATACCCAAGTTAGCTCGTATTTTTCCAAAAAACGCAAAAATAGACGTAAAATCGACGAAAAATGAAATACTCTCCAAATGAGAGGATTGCATTTAAAACGGATTAGATGATCCTCTCCAATTGAGAGGATTTTTCCTCATCCTTTAAGAGGATGTTTCCTCTTCCTTTAAGAGGATCCTCTTGATTTAAGAATAATCCTCTTCAAGAGAAAACAATCCTCTCGAATTAAGAGAAAAATCCTTTCATACCATATTTTAGAGGGAAAATTGCATCAAAATAAGAGGAATCCTTTTAAACGAAGAATATTTTTTTCTCGGTGTATCAATTAATAAATTACCTTAACGAACTTTGGTTTGAAGTTTATTTATATTTTATAACTAATTTTGGGACTAATTAGCTAAAAAAAATACTTATCTAGCATCTTATATATAACCTCCCATTGCTAAAAGAAAATTAATTTTAGTTAGATTAAATTGCTCAACGTTCTGTAGGCTTTGAGATTCACATTCTATCGTGACACTCGAGCTTCGCGCTCGATTTTCGACAGTCATTTTAAAATGTATATTTATTTACTCAGCTACCTTAGAATAAAAAGCTACAATTCGTTGTCAGACTTTCTCTCGTACCTCGCGTTGTTATGCTGAAAATAGGATTTTTTCATACACTCAGAAAAAAATTTTTCCTTAATTTGGTTGAATCAAACAAATTTTGGTTGTATCAATAAAATATTTGATTGTCCAAACCAAATTTTTTTTTAATCAACCAGATACTCCATTTGCCAAAAGATTTCGTTGAAGCAACCAACAATATCATTTGGATCAACCAAATATTTTGTTGTCCATATAGTAACCATATTCTATGTTTGAACCGACACAAATTTTTTTGATTCGACCAAATCGTTTTCTGAGTGTAGCATTTTTTATGGATAAAACAAAAAGGCTTACAAGTTTTCTTTTCGACTCTTTACGTATCTCGCGTCCTTTGGCGTAATATTGGAATCCTCCATTGTTGCATATTAATTTCAATAAATAAATTGTAAGAAACGAGTTCTGTCTGAAAATGATTCAGGGAAATTTTGTAGGACTTTTTAAAGGGTGAAATTCTTCTTCAAACATTTCCCCGATTTTGCATTGTTTGGTTTAAAATTAGAATTTGCAATTTTTACATTCTCATCCTAATGAGAAGGTATTGGTTTTATGAAAAATTTGACTTAGTCAATTTTTATCAAATCTGCACGTCAGAAAAAACGATTTTTACGAAGGTGTCTGTCTGTCTGTATCCTGGAGGCACGATAACTTCCGAAATACAATCAGAATGAATTGAGCTTTGGCACACGTGTTTAAGACATAAAAAGAAAGAACGAGTTCGTTAGCCAGCTACTTTGGATAAAAATTCAGATGATTAGAGCATTTTCAAACAATTTTAGACCATTTTTTCCAAGATTTGGAAATGTTATGTACGGGTATTTGTAGTACTCGGAAATTCGAAACATTTTATTCTAATGACTTTTTTCAATAAAAATGAAATTAACAGAGTTATAGCATTTTCAAAATGAAAAAAATAAAATAAAATAAAATGAACATTTTAAGCCAAACAACGCACGATATGAAAAAAAGACAAGAGAAGAAAAACGTTGCTTTTTGAAAGCCCTACAAGATTATCATAACAAATTTTTTAATTTTCTTGAAAAATCGAAAATTCGAATTTTGATCGCACAAAAAATAACGAAAAATCAAAAATTCCATTTTCAGTTTAAACTGTGCAAGAGGCGAAAAAAGATAAGTTGACAAAAATTATTCGTCGTTTTGCGTAAAATTGGAATATCCGATTTTTGCATAGCATTTTCTATGGATAAAACCAAAATCGATGGTCAAG
The DNA here is from genome assembly GCA_011634705.1 of Andricus grossulariae. Lineage (NCBI taxonomy): Eukaryota > Metazoa > Arthropoda > Insecta > Hymenoptera > Cynipidae > Andricus > Andricus grossulariae. The sequence continues at coordinate 62,357,637 of JAABKJ010075445.1, read as the reverse complement.
AAAGGCTGGTTAACGAGCTTATTTTTGCTTGTAGGACTCAAAAAATTGCGTCAAATGTCGATTTGATCTGTTCGTTTTTTCAAGAGTTACCTTGTTTACGGACAGACAGAGGCCATTGCCAAAACTTGATTTTGGACTTCAGGGTATCCCAAACCGTGAGGATCCGTTGAAAAACTAAGGTATGCAATTTCAGACGATTCTAATATTTTCTCAATCATAAATGATGAGAATGTGAAAATAGTAATTTTGCGTTAGTGTTTTTCAACTAAAATTATCACATTATCACTGAAAACATTGAGTTTTTAGAAAAAAATCTTCCTGTCGAACTTTAGATCTCAGAAAATAGAATATTTTGAGTTAATATATTTGTTAAAATCAATAGTTTTCAAGAAAAATGGAGCAGGCCAGTTTTTATTCATCAACTCTTGTTTTTCAACCGAGGAAACTCAACTGGACTCGGTCATCGGTCACTCAATGAAATAAGGCGCATTCGGGTAGTAATTCTATAATTAATTCTATTTCATTACTTTTTTTTACAAATGAATCTCATTATGACGTTAATTTTTTTCGTAGTATAAATTTACTCGTGTGTTTGCTTCATGCCTTTAGATGAAAATAAATCAACTCTCCACTCATGTAAAAAGACGTTCCCGGTTTAAAAGTGCCATCTGGACTAAGGCAGATGCTTCCTCGTTAAAAAAGATCATTCGTTTGGATGAATTGAAAATTTTCGGATTCCCGAAATTGTGTAATTAAATTTTAAATACTTGATATCAAATGGAAAGTAAAACCGGCTTTAACTTTTTTTATGCAACGAAGAGGCTACCGAATAAGACCCAATAATGTTTATGGCAGGACTAATTATAAGCCCAAAGTCTATAGAGTAAGGAAGGGCAGCCCCGACCAGTTCATTTCTATAAGTATTATTTACGTGAATAAAACAATGATTCAATTATTTATAACAAGCTGTATTTCGTCGGCTTTTCCCACACCAGAGGGCAAAGCCAAACGCAGCTTTTTATAAAAATCAAAACATTTGAAGATGGGAAAACATGATGGTTCGCGTCTGTAGTATTTTATAGGGGTGGCCAGAGTTATGGAAAGAAGGAGTAGTGGTACCCATAGTGAAGAAAGGCAAAGGGGAGGAGGTTAAAGATTATATGGTTGTGACGCTGATGCCAAAATTGTATAAACTATATGTAACGGTTTTGTCAGATAGGTTAAAGAAGGAAGTTGAGGTAAAAACGATAGAGCCACCGAATCAGACAGGGTTTAGAAAAGGAATGGGGGTGATGGCCAACATATATGTTCTGAATTATCTCATAAATAAAAGGACTAAAAGGGAGAAATAGACAATGATATCAAAATTCGTAGACTTAAAGGCGGCGTTTGACTCCTTGGACAGAGTCGTGATAGAAAAAGTTATGTTGAGAAAGAGGATACGAGAGGGCTTGATAAAGAGAATATAGGAAATTTTCAGAGAAAGGGATGGGGAGAAGTTAGGATGGGAGAGGAAAAAATATATACACTGGCATACGCGGACGATATATTGCCGATAGCAGAGGATGAAGAAGGGATGACGGGCTTAATTACAGGATTGGAGAAATACTTAGATGAGAAAAACTTGAATATAAATGTAGAAAAGACAAAAATAGTGAGGTTTAGAAAAGGAGAGGGAAGAAAGAATGAATCGACTGGGAGATGGAAGGGAGTGAAGTTAAAAGACGTAAAGGAGTTTAAATATTTGGGATATGCCTTGAAAATGAATGGAGATCATAGAGATTATATAAGAGAAAGGATAATAAAGCGGCAGGGATAATGAAACAGATATAGGGAATAGGAAAAAGAAGGTTCAGGAAATATTGTAGAAGGAGAATGTGGTTATTTGATATGCTGGCATATCCGGTATTAGGTTATGGAGCAGAGATATGGGGATAAAAGTAAAAGAAAGATATTGAGAGTTCATAAGAAAGGTACATAAGGTGGACGCTAGGAGTAGACTGGAGGACGACTGGATATATGGTGAGAGAAGATGCACAGAGGGATAAATTAAGTACTGAAGCGGGTAAGACGACATGGCAATTTGAGACAAAGTTAAGGGAGGGAAAGGGAGGTGAATTAGAGAAAAAGTGTTTAAAGGAGGTAGAAGAAAGGAGAGGGAGGGCGCTAGAATAAGATAGGGAGAAGAAAGGAGGAAGTTTTTCAGTGCTAGAGATATAGGAGAGAGGAATGAAGTGAGCTATAAAGATTTGGAGAGAAGAGACAGGGAAAGACAATTAATGGAAAGGTGGAAAATGATTGAGGAATCAAAATATAATAAATGGTATAAGATGATAAAAAAGGAAGGAATGCAAAAGTATTTAGACAAGGGATAGAGAGAGAAGATGGACCAGAATAGCAAGATTTAGATTGGGAAACCAGGTAAAGGAGTGGATGTATTGGGAAAAGGAAGAGAACAGAAAGTGCAGAATATGTGAATGGGAGGAGGAAATATGGGAGCATGTATGGGAAGGATGTAGGAGAGGAATGGAAGATAAAGGAAGCTGGTAAGAGAACATGGTAAAGATTCTAGGGGGAGTTGAAATGGGTGAGGAGTTGATGAAGGAGTTGGAGGAGGGTGAGGGGTGAATGAGAAAGAATAACAGAATGCATATGGAAAAATGACAAAATGAGAATTAGATAGAAGAGAAGTGAAAGTGAAGAAAAAAGGGAACGGAAGTCGCATAGTTTAGAAGCGTAAAGATATTTAAGTAGTTATTATGTAATAGTATAAGTAGATTAAGATGGGGATGCGCTTGCTCTCACTCGCTCGCTTTCTCGCTTTCGATCGCTCGCTCACTCTTCCGACAGTAAAATTGCGCTATATTAATATAGAAGTAAGAAGCTAGATATAAGAATTGAAGTAAATAGTTGCAAATATGTGTAAATAGTAAGGATAAGATAATATAAAGTCTATAGATGGTCTTATAAGGAACAGAGGTTATGTAAACCCTTAGGGGACACATTATGAATAAAGAAGAAGTGCGATTCAAAACAATTGAACGCGCAGGGTTTCTGACAATGGGACGGACAACAATGCCGACTATCCTGGAGCTGGGGCACTCAATCAAGAGAGAGACAATGCGATAAACCGGCAGAATCTCAATACTTCTAAGTGGACGGATCGGCTCAAGGACGACCTGCTGGAGTGCTACGATAGCAGTATGGCCCCTGAACGAGAAGGTTACATCTCGCGACTGCATGCTCTGTGGTGCGAGAAACACTTAGAGCTCTCGCATTTTTCGGATCAACGTCTGCAAAATCGTGCCGAGGAACTCTGGAATAAGGGTTATATAAGCGGAGCTCCTACTCAACCGCAGCCAGGACAAGCCGTCAACAGAGAAACAGAGGCGACACTAAGACCAACCCCGGGCAGGAATTCAATAGAGGAAGAGCGATGCTTTAGGATGAGGAGAAATACCAACAACCAGGTTTCTCTCAAGCCCAAAGATCTGGCTGAATTAGATGACGAGCTTTGTGGAGATTTTTCCAAAGAATCCGACCTCTAGACTATCAATTATAGTGTGCATAATGCAGCGAAAGCTTTAGTAGATGCAAACCGTAAAACAAAACCAAAAGTTGATCATAACACCAAAAGACGAATGCATGGACTCAGCACCAAGATAGGCTGGGCAAGATAGTACGCATCCCGCATTCAGTGTGTGATAGACTACATAACATCTAGCAGGAATTTCACTGCCAGGTTCCGACAGTTCGCACGCGAACTGCGGATCCGTCACCACACACTCAAAAAGTCAAAGCTGCTCACCATCAGGCAGCATAATGTTGACAGAATACGGGTACTATCTGACAATAGGATGAGTCTAGAGCGGAGAGAGAGGTGGGTCAGAGAAAATTAACAGTTTTTGTCTGACCCATCTCGACTCTTCCAAGACCCTCCAGTTACTGTCGTCCACCCGCCCACCCCAGAGGAGAATTCCATTCAAAGTACTAAAATCAATTCACAAATATAAATTGGTATAATCTACTCATCTGGCAAAGTAGACTCCAATATTTTCTATTTTCTTTCCGATTTTCAGGTTACACTGTGACAAATAATCAAACTTTAGAATTTTATATTTTTCTTCTTTCCCAAATTCTGGGAGACCTGACCTTCCTCTTCTCAAGCAGGCCCGCGACTGATTTTGAGAATAAAGGTTAACCATGTGCCAATGGTCAGTTTATAATAAAAAATTTTTTTACAAGTTAACTGTAAGAAATATTGAGTGCTTTAAGTGGACTTGATTTATTCTGAGTAAGTTCATTAGAGAAATATTCGAGCATCATTATAAAATTCTGTGAAAACCATTAAATTAATCCCTGGAACCTGTCAAATAGTCCTTAAAAGGCCATGTTTTTTATAAGAGGAAAAAAAAGCTTTGAAACTTCCTTCAAACCATTAAAATCAATGGAGAATTCCCTCGAATTCAGAAAGAATAACAATTTCAAATTCAAATCACTATAAATTATTTAGAAGAGTATTCAAACATCATTATAAAATTCAGTGGAGACCATTAAATTAATCCCAGAAACCTGTCAAAAAGTCCTAAAAATGCCATGATTTTTATGAGAGGAAAAAAAATATTTGAAACTTCCTTCAAATCATTAAAATGAATCGAGAATTCTCTCGAATTTAAAAATAATAACGATTTCAAATTCAAATCACTATAAATTGTTTAGAAAAATATTTGAACATTATTGTAAATTTTAGTGAAAACCATTAAAGTAATCCCTTTCTTAATTAATTAATTCCATTCAAAGTTCTAAAATCAATTGAGAAATATAAATTGGCGTAATCCACTCATCTGGCAAAGTAGACTCCAACATTTTCTATGTTCTTTCCGATTTTCAGGTTACGCTGTTACAAATAATCAAACTTTAGCATTTTATATTTTGTTTCTTTCCCAAATTCTGGGAGACCCGACCTTTCTCTTCACAAGCACGCCCGCGACTGATTTTGAGAATAAAGGGAACCCATGTGTCAAGGGTCAGTTTACAATAACGTATTTTTTTTCTAAGTTAACTGTTGAAATATTGAGTGCTTTGAGTGGATTTCTCTGAGATATTCTCGAAAATATAAAGAGAGAAGGAATTCTTGACATACTGTGGAGGTCTTGATTTATTCAGAGTAAATTAATTAGAAGAATATTAGAATATTATTATAAAATTCAGTGAAAACCAATAAATTAATCCCTGGTACTTGTTAAAAAGTCTTAAAAATGCCATGATTTTTATAAGAGGAAGAAAAAAGTTTTGAAACTCCTTTCAAACCATTAAAATCAATCGAGAATTCCCTCGAATGCAAAAAGAATAACAATTTCAAATTTCAATCACTATAAATTAATTAGAAAAATATTCGAACATTATTATAAAATTCTGCGAAAACCAATAAATTAATCCCTGGAACCTGTAAAAAAGTCCTAAAAATGCCATGATTTTTATAAGAGGAAGACAAAAGTAGTATCTATATAATCGATTTGCATACAAAATTAAAAAGTACCATTTGTAAAGTTAATATCATCAAACATATAACTCAGAATATACATGAAATAAAAATAAATTTTCTTCGAGCTGACGTGTTTCAAATTTGGCAAAACATGCCCGCCTGAAACCCAGAATGCACGTATACGATCGAAAATTCATCTGTATGTATCAGGATTCAGCTACTTTGTTAAAAAATTGTCTTTGGTAGAAAATTCATCATTTATGGAAAAAAGGTCATATTTCTTGGCTGCAAATGTACTTTTTTTTTAAATGTTCCACGTTTCCGGTTAAAAATTCATCCTTCTTGGTTCAAAGTTTATCTCATATTTGAAAAATGTCTACAATTCATTTATCATTTCAGTTAAAAATTGATCTAGTTTGTAGAAGATTCGTCTGTTTGGCTTGAGAATTCAACAATTTGGTATAAAATTAAACTATTTGGTTACAAATTCGGCTTCTTTGGAGTATTTCAACACATTGAAAATTCGTTTCGTTTTCAAATTAATTTTAAACTAAAAATTTTGAAAGTTTCACTTTTATTGAATAAAATATATTATTTGAAAATTCAACTATTTGGTTAAAAATTATATTTCCTAATTGAAACTTTATTTATTTGGTAGACAATTCAACGATTTTGTTAAAAATTCGTCTTTTGGTAGAAAACTCACCATTTATAATACAAAAGTTATTTTTCTGGATAAAAAATGAACTCTCTTGTTGAAGATTCAACTTTTTGGGTTGAAAATTCAAATGTTATTGGTTGAATTGTCATCTTTTTACTTTGAAAATTACGACCATTTGGTTAAAAATGCACCGTTGCAGGTTCAAAATTCAAGTTTTCTAATAAAGTCATCTTTTTCGGTAGAAAATTCAACTTTGTTCTTAAATGTTCGTCCTTTTGGATTAAAAAATCATCTTTTATGGTAGAAAAATCGTCTTTATTGATACAACTGTTTGCTTAAAATTTAATTTGGTTGTTGTCAACATTTGTTAAATATGTAATTGACTCGAGGAAATTATAACTTTGTACGTCCTATAAGGAAAACATTGTATGTATAGACAAATTGAAATTCTTTCAATAATTACGAAATATGTTATGAAAGAAATATTATTCTTGAAATTCATCAACTATATTATTTATACCGCAAAATAAGGAATTGTCACTTGCTGAAAATTGCTGCAGAAAGATACTCTTATATACTGTTAACCGCACTACCCAGATAACAATCGTGCGACGCACAGTACTCGGACGTCGTGCGGGTAATGCAATGCGACTCATAATATACACATATCGCCTTCACCTTGCCGGATTGAGTGACGGTTAAATGAGTGCGTGCACAATGTGAAATTCGAAATAATTATAAAAGTTTCAGGATTTGGGTGGGATTGCATCCACGTAATCATTTAATCGAAATAATTTGTAAATTAATTTTTTTTTTGTTAATTGAGCTGCCCACTTGGAGCCCAATTATAAGTTGGGCTAAGTTGGGCCGATTTCCACATGGGTTATCACCAAAATTCTGAACATGCTCTTTTAAAAGTGGATCATATTCCGCGATCAGCTCTATTAAGCCTAAAAAATTTCCATTGTGTTCCGAATTAAATTTTTCATCGCTCCCTCTGAAAGCTAAAACACGTGTACCAAGAAATGTTAATACGCTTATTAAACGATGAAGAACATATTCCCAATAAGTATTCTCTTTCTCGTATTGTTCTTTTAAATCGCTGCCTATCACCCCGAGCGCAGTTCTTCTTAATACATATTTTTTTACATTTTCGCGATGCTCGTTGCTGTTTTCATGGCGAGCTAATAATTACTATGCATTTTTCCGAACCATTAAAGTCTGATCATAGATCTGGCGATTCATTTTCCCCAAATAACTTACAAGATAAACATATTACTGATCCTAAAGATTTGGAGTACAATAGTCACTCCCTTTGCATTATGACCCGATTCGGAAGATTCTTAAACAAAAAAAAGTAATTTTGTACAATACCGCACGCGAAAAACATAAGTACATTTTAAGCTGAAAATTTTTAATTTTTCCACTTCCGACACAGATAGATTCCTCAAAACGAGGTCCGTTACTTCCAGTGCCAATGATGGCAAATTTGAGAATTCCGAAAAATCGATTTTACAATGTTCCTTCGTTTGATGTTTTGAGCCCGGAGTAGTTTTATATGATAAAAAAATTCTCATTAATATGGACTATATGATTGACAGTTTACGATTCAAGAAATTGAAAAACGTACATAACGGACTAAGTGAGCTTAATAAGAACTGGTGGTATTTTGACAGTGATGTGAAATCAAAAAACGAGGTTCAAAATAACTTTTAGAACGCAATTCTGCACCGATTTTAGATTTTTTTTTAAAATTCAGGATTAAATTCTTCTGAGATTGGTGAGATCCCACTTTTGATTTTTGTTTTGTTTATTCAATATATATGTTAATGCAACAAGTGAAAAAAATGCCGATTTTTTTAATTTTATTTTTTATCTCCTAGAAATTTTTTTTATTATACTTCTTGTCCCTTGAATTCAATGCACAGAGGTACAGGAAATTAAAAAAATTATTAACTTGTGAAGATAATTGTTATAAACAAATTGTATCAACAAATGATCGACATTAGTGATTATTCATTTTCAACGTATATTCCTGCTCGGGAATTACTTGCTTTAATCGTTAATGTGATACGTGCCTTTTAAATTTAGGATCTAATTCTATTGATTAATTTGATGAACAAATGTACATCGCAGGCAGTTAAAGGTAGAAAGGAATCGTTTTTTCTTCTAGTATTGCTGGAATTATATTGCAAATGATTTTTTCTGGAAAAATGTAGCTTTTTATCAACATTTGTTAATTTTATAAAAAAAAATTAATAAACAAATCTACATTTCAGGCATTCCCAGGCGAATAGAAATCGCGTTTTCTTCTGCTTTTGTTGAAATTATGTTGCCAATCATGTTTTCGGTTGAAATGTTGACTTTTATCTTTATTTGTCAATTTTATAACAAATCATGAAAACAAATGCACATCCCTAATGAAAAAAAACGTCAGGAATCTTTTGAAAAAAAGTCAGGACTTCTGACCATTTATCACCACTTTTGTTACGTTTCTTGACAGAAATCGTCAGGAAAAGTCAGAATTCATGAGAAAATGTTCAGAAATGGTGAAAGCTTGGGTGCGAAGGATAATCCTTTCAGTAGGGGTCCAAGAATAGAATGTCATAAAACCTAATCCCATTTATATTTCGCAGGTTATTTATATTTATTTATGCATATTCTCTTTTTACTTATATTTAATTATTAATATTTATATATTAAATGACCCTGAAGGTGAATCTGAAAATGTTGTCCGTTTTGACGTATCTGTTTCTCTTTACAAGATACATTATATTTATCCTAATTTAACATTGTTTTGGCAAATTTTTAGGTATCTGAAATCGTCGAAACCCGTAGATTCTGAATTTCTAACTTTTGAATCTGTATATGCAACTTTGAAAAAATTTATTTTTAATTTTTAATCCTTTTCGGTTGGCCTACCTGCGGTCCTAGCCCATGAGCTTCTTGATAGGATGTGAATTAGCATATCCTCAGAAATAATCAGACTCGCCAGGAATGATCAGGATGCTCAGAAATTGTTGAAACTTCTAACCATTTCCGATGATTCCTGACTTTTTTTTAGTAGGGATTCTAGGTGTTTGTACGCAGAATACAAGTTATAACGACATTTTCTCGTAAATGATGCAAGATATCACAAAACTGCAAGAGATATTTTTTATAGAACTTTCTTAGATGTGACACTTTTATCTCAACGCATTTTGATACAAGTGTAGAACTTGCCTGATTTGAAATGAATTCGGCCATATATTATTAATTTTTATATTGCTTAATAGAATTATAATCAAAATAATAAGTTTATGATAAATTTTTAAGAAAATAATTATTATCAGTAGAGAAGCAAATAAAGCTTTCATTAATATACTTTTTGATGGTTTTATATTTTTTTAAACAGATTAAAAATTTGTATATTTTCTTTTTTTAAATATAGAACGTCTTTGAATTTTTTCATTGGGCTATGTTAGATAATTTAAAGAAAATGATACCTTTATCGTCTGATCCGAATTTTCTGATGAATCTTCGGAGGAAACAATTGAACTGCCGGATCGTAGAAGGGCATATAAAGTCTGATGGCTGGTGGCGGGAGGGCCCCTTGGCATTTTTAAAAACATTTACAGAGACTCTCCACGTGGGGTGATCGCTAGAGAGATTGATCAGCAGCCTGGGTCGGAGCAGTGTTGCGGAATGAACGTAATATTTAAATAAGTAACACGAGAATTCTAGATCAATCTAAAATATCTATACCTTAAACCTATATACCCATCTATCCTTCACCTATATACCCATCCACACATCACTACTACTACTTTCCAACCGAGCAATTTACGCCTACCTCAAAAAGGGAAACGGCTTAATAATAATAATAATAATAATAATAATAATAATAATAATGTCAGCCATTTAAAAAAAATCGTGTTTTGAGAAAAACGCAACTAAAAAAAAGTTTACCAATATAAAGCAACTCAACTACGGCCAGCCATATTAGATAAATGAGTGCGCGAGAATGAAGTATATTTGAAATGAGGAAGGAAAACCTGTTTGAGGCGAACAATGACTCTATTTTACACATTTATGACCTGCCTGCCCTCCACAGCGTGCGGCTGAGTACTCTCCGTTCTGCGTAGTTGACCCTGCTGCAGCTTCGTTAAAAAGTCCAAACCAAACAAATCCCTAATTGTACAAATTCCACATACTATATACTATCAAAAAATCGAACAAAAAAAATCGATTTTTTGGTCCGGTCAAATAGAAATACCCCCTTAAAATTACAAGCTCAATCTATCCAGGAAACAAAAACGATTGACTCGGCTTCAATCGTAATTCGAGGTCTCGTAAATTGTGTATCTTGATCAGGAATAAAATAGGTTAGCGGGACCGATCGATCGTAGAAGACATTATTTTACGATTCGCCAAAAATATTTCGTCACTGATTGAAAAAGGGTGGTGAATTGTAATCATATTATCCAGTATACAAAAATGCGATACAGCAAAACTCAAAAAGTTTGTTTTCAAAATAAATAATTGCATGTATTTGTTTAAAATAATAAATTAAGTACATAATAAATAAATCAAAAGTGTGGTATTTCGAAACAAAGTTTTGAACTTTTTTTAAGAGGTTTTTTTTCAAACGCATTAATTTTTTAAAGATCTATTGACTTTAACGAACCTTAAGAATGAAATGGAGTGGTGCGAAAAACAATCTTTTTCCATTCAGAATTTGGCAGAAGGAAAAAAATCTATAAGCTGACATCCGAATAAAGTAAAAACAAAAATGAAATGGGTTAGTTGACAGTAATAGAAAGTTAGAAGTATAAAACCAACACTTTGATCAATTTAGAATTTTTTGAGAATGAGCTTCTGGTAGTATAAGCATAAGGGCATATCAAATTCAGCCGGCCGTTCCGGTTGGTCCCTGATACCGCGAAAAATATTGGTCAAAAATGAAAGGTTCCAAACTACTACATTTATCAATATTCTATCCTCAAATTAGGAACAAAAATTGGGAACAAATTAGTTCATTAAACTATTCTGAAAGTGAGAAAATGCCCAAAATGAATAATCTTTGTTATGGAAGAAAGTTATTAATTTTTTCGTCCAGCATAATCAAAATAGGGTTAGAAAATCTTGGATCGCTTCTTCTATCTAATTAATTTTGAGTCAAGTTTTAAAAAAAAATTTATGTCAATCTATCTAACCGTTATTTAGAAAATGACGAGCATTCAACTAAATTTTCTCGAGCGCGTGAGAGCACGCAACACTGGGGTCTTGGCTTGTTTTTCTGCGTATTTTGTATGTGCAAATTTCTTCAGAATACTTCCTCAGGACAACAGAAAAATCAAAGCAAAACTTAATTTAAGTTATGTAGTCAATTCAACTTCATATTTGGTATAAAATTCATGTATTTTGTTGAAAATTCTTCTTTTTTTTTTGGTAAAAATGTTGCTTGTTTGTTAAAAATCCATCTTTCTTGTCTTAAAATTCAACTGTTTGATTGGTAATTAATCTGTTTTGGTGGAAAATTAACTTTTGTGTTGAAAATCTATATTTTCAGTTTGTCAATTCAACTTTTTTGTAAAAATTATGTTGAAAAATAACTAATTTGTAAAAAAAAAAAATTTGGTTGAAGATTGAATCTTTTTGGTAGAAACTACAACTATTTGGTTATTAATTATCTATTTCGTTAAAAATTTATATTTTTGGATTAAAAATTCAACTTTTTGCAGATAGAGCTTCATTTTGTCTTGAAAATTCAACAATTTGGTAGAAAATTAATCTATTTGGTTGGAAGTTAACTTTTTTGTTGAATGTGTATACTTTAGGGTAGACAATTCAACTATTTTATAGAAAATGTTTCTTTTGGGCTTAAAATTCAATTTTTGTTGAAAAGTAACTAATTTGTAAATTTATTTTATGAAAACGTAACTACTTTGGTAGAAACTCCAACTATTTGATTGTGAATTTTCTCTTTGTTGAAAATATATACTTTTGGATTGAAAATTGAACTTTTTTACAGAAAATTCGTTATTTTGGCTTTAAAATTCAAAAATTTGGTAGGAAATTAATCTCTTCGGTTGAAAATAACCTTTTATCTGTCGGATCTCGCGCTTCGCGCTCGGATATTTATTCCTTGCACTTGGAATGCTTGAATGAAACTTTATCAAAAATATCTCATTTAGATCCCAGTATTTGTATGTATCTTCATAATCTGAATTTTCTACGATATTAAGTGTGTACCGAGGTGCGAAATTCGGTCGGATGCCAGATCTTGACCAACGGCCCAAAGTCGGCCCTGCTTTGGTAACCGATCTACCTCTACGGTAACCCCGCCTAAATTTTCATCAGTGATCCCAACTTTGGCATGTTGAGCTACTGCGCTTGCCCGGCGCAGCAGCCCTCATTGGTAGCTGTGGTCGTGCGATTCAAACAGGGTATTATTATTATTATTATTATTATATCATTAAGCCGTTTCCCTTTCGGGGTAGGCGTCAATTGCTCGGTGGTAAAGTAGTGATTTTGTCTTTTAACCAAAAAGTAGGACATTTTATGGAGTTTCCAAAGTTTAAGAGGACAGGAAAACAAGCAAGCGAAAAGTAGCACATGTCCTCCTACATGAAGACGTCTGGTCACCCTACAATTTTGTAATATTTCAAAGTTTTTTGTCAATTTCTACTGGACTATAAAGCATTTAACCGTCATGTGAAGAGTTTAAAAATATTTTCTTGAATTATAATTTGGTTTTTCCATCATTCGACTTGTTAAAAAAAAAATTTGGTTCTGTTTATTGTTTTCTGTTTTCTTGCATTGACACAGTTTCACAAGTTCATATTTCAATATTAAAGTTAGTACTTAGTCAGGGTGGCCTATGAACCGGGAAACTACCAATTTCATGAGACTGGGAAAAACCGGAAAATGACAGTGAATTTTTTTTTACAGGGAATTTTACAAATTTTTAGAAAAAAAATTTGTCCAAGTTTGATTTTAACAGTTTTTAAAATAATTAGTTGAATTTTTATCTTTTTCAATTATGATATTCAGTTTACAATGCGTAATTAAAAAATCTTCCACTTCAAAATTTTCCATTCTACATTTTAGACGTACATATTTCATTTGAAGAATTTTACAATGTAGTTTTAACGACTTGAAAAATTAAAAATTAAAAGCGTTTGAAATCGACAAGTGGATAAAACCCCCTTTTTGGTTGATCAACTGTGAGTATAAATTATAGTGATTTTTAAAATTGAATTATACGTTAATGATTAACAAGTGAATAATAATTGATTTTACAAGACGATTCGAAATCAATTCAAAATTGATAAATTTTCAGATTTTAACATTAAATATTAAACTGAGTCAATTGGAAAATCTTAATAGTTAAACGCTCGATTGAAACTTTATAAACTATTTAAAATTTTTAAATAACTTCAAAACAATATATTCAAACTTGAAGACTTTTATGAATTAAAAATATTGTTTTAGTCTAAAATTTGAAACTTCAAAATTTGACATTTTTTAATTAAGAAAAAGAACAATTGCTTAATATTTAGAAATATTTGACTGCTTATTTCAAATCAGTAATTATAAATCAAATATTAAAAACAAAACAAAAAGAAACTAAAGTTTGAGCGTTACAATAGTTTAATTGTTTAATCAAAAAAATTAATTTACAAGTATAATTTATTGAATTTTGATGTGTAAGAAATCTTGGAACATCTATTATTACTTCAGAAAAAATTCGAGTAAGTTGGAAAGATATTTGGAAGGTCTGAAAAGATTTGAAATTAATTAAATATTTGAAATGATTTCAAATAATTTAAACAGAGTGTATACGTAAACCGACAAAATTTGGCTATTCGTAACGAAATTTTCAGTGCAAATAGCCTTCAGCCTAATTTAAAACAATATATAGATTTGTGCAAATTTCGAACAAAAAATGTAGAAGATTTTTAAGAATTGTGAAAGGTTTCAATAGAATAAAAAACATTTTTTTACGAAAATTGAAAATTACTTTTTATTTTGAAAAATTAATTTTAAGAGAATATTTAAGTAGTTTTAAAAAGATTTCCAAACTTGTCCAAAATGAATCTGGAAGAATTTTTGATGGATTGTGATTTTTGAATTTGAGGATTGTTAAATTTGAAGAAAAAAAAATCATTTGAAATAAAAATAATTTAACTTCTGATGTAAGAAGTTTTCAGGTTATAAGAAAAATGTTATCATTCAATTTTTAATGTTTCCAGCTTCAAATTGTTAAAAATGATTTGCAGTTCAGTTTTTATTACTTAAAATGGAAACAATTTTAGCTTTAGAGTTGGAATTTCTTACTTTCATTGACCGCGAAAAATGTTAGCGAACCGGGAAAAAAACCAGGAAATGTCCGGGAATTTTTTTCTGTGATTAAAACGGCTACCCTGTCAGTGATTACGTGCGACATGATGCTGGGCTAAAAACCAGTTATTTTGTATTTACAGAAAGAAAAGCGAAAGTCGCTCACGATCCAAGAAAAAGTAAATATTCTGGACATATTGGAAAAGGGAACAAAAAATCATCAGCTTTGCAAAGAATATGGAGTTTGCAGTTCCACCATTTTAATCATCTTGAAAAATAAGCATAAAGTCTTGCAATATTTCAATGAATTTCAAAATACTCATGGCAATGCGAAAAAGAAGAAAATCGTCAGTGGTCCTAGCCTTGAACTTCTTGATAAAATTGTCTATGCGTGGTTTTGTGAGAAACGGACTCTCGGAGAACCAATTTCGGGATTACTTTTGCAAGAAAAAGCACGGTTTTTTTTACCAACAACTTAAATACAATGGAAAAATACTGGAAGAATCACTCGACTTTAAAGCTAGTAACGGCTGGTAGAGGAACTTCAAAGCCAGGCACGGACTTCGTACACTTCAACTCAAAGGGGAAAAAGCTTCAGCTAATGATGAGGGAAGTAAATAATTCATTACGTTTTTCAACGAGTTTCTATCCGATAACGAGTATGACTTTGAGAATGTGTACAACGCTGACGAGACAGGTTTGCTGTATCGAAGTTTGCCAAATCGCACTCTTGTTTCGGCAAATGAAAAAGAAGTAACGGGACATAAGCCAATAAAAGACCGCTTGACTGTCATGTTTTGTGCTAATGCGATTGGAACACACAAAATACTGCCATTGCTTATTGGAACATAAAAAAAACCTCGCTACTTTAAAAAAGGACAAACACTGCCTGTAGATTATATTAACCAGAAAAAGGCGACAAAAAGTGTAAGATTATATACCTTGTTCCCAACGTTACCAGCCTGATTCAGCCGATGGATCAGGGAGTGATATCAGCTGTGGAACGTCATTACAAAACGGGATTTTTGCGCGAACTATTAGCATGCCAGCACGACAACAAGGCTTCTGTTACAACATTTCCTAGAGTCAAAGTACTCATAAGGAAAAACTCCTTTGCGCGTTAGCAATTTGATTTTTCCGGCACCTACATTTGAAAAGACTCTACTTACTATTTTGCATTTGTCGAGGTATGAGGCTAATTTATCTAGCCAAGAAGCCATAAAGCGGAATGAATCAATAAAGCGGAATTTTATCTCACTCTCTCTAACATTTTTCGTGAAGCTGATATACCTCTCTTTATTTAGAAGGAGTAGATCAACTCGACCTTCAAACTCAGTGGCTACTTCGCGAATAATGAAATGAGCATCATACCCGCTCAAATTATGGAAGACAACGGTTATGGTGCGAGAATCTTTGTAATTTAGATTACAACCTTCATGAGCAGGCCCTCGGCATTCGCCAGTAAAATGTGAATGGTCACGCTAGATGAATGAGCTAGCCCGCGAAGGATTATATTTATTTACGTTGATTTTCAGGTTTATAATTGAATTTAATGTCCAATGTGAATCAGTTTCTTGGAATTCATCAACTTTTTGTAGGATTGGTTGTTTCATATATTAAGCTACTAGCACACCGTAAACTCTGACAGGTCGATACTTAATTAATACACATTGCATTCGTTCTTGGAATAATACAGAAGCATCGTTTAAAAATTACTTATATCCATATGTACAAGGCTTGTTATTAAATTAGTTTGTAGTCGACATTGGAACGCTTTCTCAGAATCGGCGCAGTGAAGTCGCTTGGTGATATCGTCTTCTTCGTCAGCTGCTTCATCTATGGAACCACAGCTTCTCAAATGTTGTTGGTAAATGGCGCTTAAACTGATGACTCGATCAATTATGTGAAGGCATCTCTGCTTTTAAAATATCCAGAAAAGGTCCTTCAGTATAGATTTTAAGGTATCTATATTGGTATTGCATTGTCTTACCATGCGGTAAATGTATTCATTCTTGGAGTAGCCATCTGGTAAATCTGGGAGTGTAGCTACTGCTTCTTCTGTCCTGATGACGAGTAATTCACATTCATCCAGGGAGATGAATCGACGCTGCTTTGCTGGCCTCTGCTGCTGCTTACAGGTCTTGCGCTTTCCAGGTATTTTTGAAGCTCGTCGCTCCTGCTGCTCTCCAGACACTTTGGAAGCTAAACTCTGCTGCTGCTTATTACCATCAGCCAGGTCTTCTGGTTGCTGCATGAAGGAATCGCTCCGCAGACGCGCTTTTATAGCCAGAAATCCACACTGCGCATGCGCAACATTAAAATAGGGAATTCCCGTCGCATTGTCACTCCACCTCACCTCCACTCTGACCAAGAACCTGTCAATCAAACTGCGCATGCGTAATCTTTTATCAGTGGGAATCCCCTCACAGTACTATTAATACTTCATCTGTGAGCTCCCTCACAACACGCAGGACGCACTGCCACTGGGGCGACACGCAGGATGTCGGTAAGGTACGGACAGACTGAGAATCAATTCAACGGCCGATAAATGCATTACTGACTGTCGATAATTGATATTAGTGCTGGCAGAAAGTACGGAGTGACGTCATCAGTTATTTACACCAGACTGATAAGGTAGGCTCCTGATATAGCGGCTGACGCTCTATCTGTGGCTGGAGATGTGCATGACCGGTGGCCCCTGTTTTACCGACCTGTGGTAAAATGAAAATATAAAAAGTTACCGACTGATGGTAACATTGTTCACTGCCTTATCGACTGATGATAAAATCTTAATATACAAAATTATCGGCCTCCTTGTGTTACCGACTGATGGTGATATTGTTCCCTGCCTTACCGACCAAAAGTAAAATAATAATATAAAAATTACCGACCTGCCCGTTTTACCGACTGAAGGTCACATTGTTCCCTACCTTACCGACATATAGAAAAATGATAATATAAAAAATTACCGACCTCCCTATTTTACACACTGATAATAACATTGTTCTCCACCTAACCGACATATGTTAAAGTGATAATGTAAAAAATTACCGACCTAACTGCTTTACCGACTGATGGTAACATTGTTCCCGACCTTACCAACATATTTTGAAATGATGATATAAAAAATTACCGACTATCTTTTCTTTCTGAAAATATGATTTATTAATAAACTTTCACACTAATTCAAAAAAATAAATGTTTGAATAGCAAAATAACAGCGTATCAAAATACATGGCTAAATAGTTAAAATATATGTACATATTGTTTTGAAAGTTAATTCAATTATTCATTCACGGCCCTGTTTGTACATCAGTGCATCAAAAAACATCGCTAAATCATCAAAACATTATTACCCATAATTTTCATAATTATATTCCGATTTGATACTTAGTTAACAAAATAAAAATCAGTATTTTTTAATAGAACTTGTTTATGACAACATTTTTTTTCATTTCACGAACCCCTAAGTATTAAACCCAAGTCACGCTAAGCATGGCAAAAAATTTTCAAAAAAGATAAAACAAAATGACGATATCTCTGTAACCAGAAGAGTCTCGATCGGGTTTTTTTTTAAGAGAGAATTTCGGGAAAAGTTGAATCAATAATTTGTTAAGACTTTTTTCAGACAAAATTGTACAATTTGTATGTAAATTTTTATAGCTTAAAAGTATATAATTTTATCTCTGATATCTCCAAGATTCAACAAAATTCAAGCATCGGTTCCGGAAATGTCGAAAATTAAAAAAAAAATAAGGCAACCAAAAATTCAATATGGCGTAAGTCCCAATATCTTAATTTTTTTAATCCTTCGGGGCCAAAATATATCTTATATAACACTATATTTTCACAAGTTTCCATTAAAATCGAACGACCACTTTTACATTTTATAAAAAATTTAAACATTTACATGTAATTTTGAAAATGGAATTCAGATACTCATTTCAAAACAGCACAAGCATTTTAAAAACTTGTGAGATTGAATGGAGGATGTGGACTATTTTCAAAAGAAAATAACGAACTCCTCTCCTGGGCTTTACAATCAGAATTAGGTGCACTCAGTGTGGTTCAGACAATCGAAAAATGCAAAAGGAAAGGCTATGCAAAAGTAGTGGTAAATTCCTTTGCAAAAGAATTAGCAGAAAATGGAGTAGACTCGGTCTTATTCGTAATTAGAGGAAATTTGCCTTCAGAAACATTGTTTAAATCCTTGAATTGGAAACTAAACCATCCACATGAATGGATAAAAATGACGGTCCAGAAATAAAATAGATTAAAAAAATTAAAAATCTGCATTAAACTTTCGAAAAGTGCATCTCAAATTTTGTTCAACCCACGTATGTAACGTATTTTAAGGCCTTGAAACGAATATGCACGAATATGACTATTAAAATCCCCGCAAAACCCGTTTAAATAATTCAATTACAAACTGATTTATCCAGGTGATGGAAATTTGGATATCCGGGATGTCTATGGGACGTTTTTAGGATATTGAAGTATTCCACGGGGGTATTTAAATCTTTATATATCCTACGTGCAACATTTAAATATCCCAAAACGTCCCATAGACATCCCGTATATCCTGGAGATATCCAAATTTCCACCTTGTAGGATATCCCTGGAATAACCCGGGACATAAATGGGATATCCTATTAGTGTAAAGGCTCTTTTATTGGCAGTGCATCTTATTTTTTATTTCCCACTAAAATTTGTCACTTCATTTTTAAAAGATTTTGAAAAATGGGAAACGCTCAAATGGCGAAAACAATGAACGAGATGTTGCTCTTGCAACTAGTTTCAATAAATCCCTAACAATAAAGTGCGATGAAGAGAAACAACTAATTTTCCAAATTAGTTGCTTATTGTAGAAGCTTAACCTCCGAAGCCTCACGAGAGGTACGTTCCAAAAAACAATTGAAAATACAACATTAAACAATTCAAAACATATATTGTGTTTCACATGTTTTTATTGTTGAATGTTATTTAAACAGATAATATACGTGAAGAAGAGTTAATAACTTTTGAAGTATTGAATTTAGTGAAAATTACGTAAGATGAAAATTGTACAGTTTTACAAGAGGAATGCGACTATACTGGTAAATTTAATGAGAAGAAATGTTATCTTGTGTATTTTCTATATTGTTTGTCACATGTTAAGATTATTGAAGTTCATAAATCATCTCAAATTATAGATTTATAAATAAAAAAGTGTTTAAATGAAAAAAGGCGTTCCGCATTAATTTGTAGAGCCGTATTTGGTATTAAATAAATAAGCAGTCATAAAACCCTGAAAAATATTAGATGTACTTACAGACTGCGAATCTAAAAAAAAGGTTCATGGAGGTAATATTGCAAGTTTGCATGAATTACTGCACACCATATTACTGTGGATCACCCAATTCCTGCGATTTCATTTTTCATGAAGTTACAATTATTTTAGGAGATTTGAGCATTGTAATTAGTATAAATTATAAAAAGTAGGTACGACTAAGATGTTTAGAAAAATTATTTACAAGTTTTGAAGATTACAATAATGTCATACAAAATAAACAAACCTTTTCAAACTTTTCTTAAATTTATATTATTGTAAATTAAGTTCCTCTTATCTCTTTCGCAACGTTTCAATAGTTTATTTAATTTGAGCTTCTTCTTTTTTCTTTATTAGAAATTCTTCCGTTGCTTTCTTTTTCTCATCGGCCTGATTCGTTTTTGGTTTTCATTTCTTCTTGCTCTTCTGTTTTAATTAATTTAATTTTTCCTCTTTTCTTTCTTGCATAATTCTTTGCCAATCGGCTACAGAAACTATGGATGGCATTTTAACTTTAGATTTTGTTCGCTTACCATATTGATTCTGTTGATTATTATCATTTGGCCAAGATAAAAATTATTTCACAGATCCTCTTGATTTTTTATTGCTTGTTTTTCAAATTTCTTGTAAAACATTATGACCGTGAAATTGCAATTCTACCATTTTTTGATTTTGACCATCATCCAAGTATCATGCAAGTCTTGCGCTGATGCCAAAAAAGAGTAATTTATTATATCATTATCAAAAACATTTTTATTGAAATTAATATTGCATTGGAATTCATTCATTGAAGTATATGTGAAATCAGAGCTTGCATCTGTTAAGTAAAAAGGCTGTTCAGCATCATCATCAAAGATTGTAGTATTAGCTAGCTTTGCTGCATTTACACTCTCACAGATGCCCTTAATAGTTATAATAATAGTCTTTCCAAGATGATCTGAATTATCAAATTGCTTGTCGAAGGCTGTGCTGAAGTGTTCTCCTGTTATGGTGGGTGAACGCTGGAAGTTTTTGCAATTAATTTTAAGGATAGATCTGTCTCATCAGTGTTCAGGCGCGGATCCAGAGAAGGGCTTTAGGGGGGGCCATCCAATAATTCCCCTTCCCCTCCACTCTCAAGAGGGTGGTTAATAATAATTTTAAAGTTATTTCTTCGCCTTGAATGTTTATTATAAATTTTATACATACATTAATCATGAATGTTATACAAAAATTAACAAATGTTTAAATAGAAACCATGTTTTCATATTTACAAGCTGCGTCTTGTGTCACGGTATAATCATGGATCAACAAGTATAAAATATCCATCAAATTTTCGAAGCCAAGCATAAACTATAAAAATATTATTTTTAAACAGAAAAATTTAGGCGTCTATTTCCACTCTTTGCGATATTCACATTTTCGGTTCAGATCCGGGCTGAGACAGACTTTTTCTTTTTCATAAAGAATTATTTGTCTGAAGTAATCGTTTTAACGAATCAAAATTTGTATCAATTATAAATGCACTCTATTATGTTCAATTCTCTAAATTGAAGAATGAATCAACAAATTTATAAATTGGAACCGAGCTTCAAGCGTCAGGCTAATGTGTCCGAGCGCGTAGCGCGAGGTGAATACATTATCGAGCGCGAAGCGCGAGCTGCACCAGGTGTGCGCCCTAGGCGCGCTCAAACTTGCGAGAGAAGCGAGCCGAGCGCGAAGCGCGGGACGAGAATGTGCCCGCAAAGCGGGCAGATTTTTTAGGTAAGATTCGTGAAAATGCTCATTACTTTTATAAAACAAAATATAACGTTTTTTGTTCAAAATGCAAAAAGCATAAAAACTCTGTCAGAACTTATAACAACAAAATATCATAAATTCAATATGTTTGTAAATTATTAATAATATCTCCCGAAATATATTAAACATTTTTCAATGTTGTGGAGATCATTTTAAACATAAATTTCTACGGAATTTTTTTTAAGTCACAAAATACCACTAATACTATTGGCTTAAAACATTTTAGTCTTAGTGATTATATATATATTTGAATTCTCACAATTTTCGTATTCCAAGTTCCACGCTAGGTAAAAACCAGTAAAAATCTTCACAAATTTCGTTATAAGTTGAAAAAATTCCATAGAAATTTACCATTAAAATCAGCCTAAGCAGATTGAAAAATGATCAATATTTCGGAAGATATTAATAATTCGCGAATATACTGCCACTTTCTAGCAGTAAAAACAATTTTTGTAAAACATAGGAAGTCGCGTAAAATAAAGAAATAAGTATATCCGACATAGTTTTTTAGTAGAGATAAATGTACTTCTTAAGCTTTTCTACGTAGCTTTAAGTTATTCAAAAATTAAGTAAACAATTTTGTTATCATTTAAAACCTTCTTAGTTTTAAAAATTCCTTCCTTTCAAAGTAATCTATGGAGAAAAGAATGACTATATATATTTTGAATCATACAAACGATTTCCTAATAAAAGTAATAAAAAGAAAAAATCTATATTTTTTCACTGCTGACACTTTTCATATCAATTATATTCATCGCATGCTCATTACTTTCTGACTTTTCATTTAAACATATTTTTTTCTGTAGATATAATTGCTTTTTCCCCTTTTTTATGCATAATGGATTACACGAAACGTAAAAAACTTTCTGGAGCCGAAGTGCGTAAAAAAGCTAAAATGAAGGACCTCGAACGGGACGGAAATGATCCGAAGCAACTGAAGCTTAATTTTAAAGGAGGACTATTGCAAAAATATATAGTCAAAGTAACGGATGTATCTTTTCTGTATCCACAAGAAGATGCATCTGCTCCGACAGGAATGGAAGAAAGTGTAAAAAATGTTCTTTATTCACCACTAGTCAAACTGAAGATCCTGAAGGTACAGGAACCTCGGAGGACCCTGCACATGTTCCTGTACAGGAAACTGCACACGAACCTGTACAGGTAATCTTGATGGTTCCTGTGCAGGAGTTTGGCGAAGTAAACTGTACATGATCCCGCAAAGGAACCTGCACCGACAAAGGAACCTTTGAATGATCCTGTACGGATTCCTGTACAGGTGCCATTGCGAAAAAAACTGAGGCGCAGGTTCCTGTATAGAAACGTGTACATGAACCCTCACCTCAATTGACTCTGTGAAGGAACCTGTACAGGATCATTCGAAGGTTACCTTGAATACAGATTCCCTTTTGTACTAACGTGGCAAAAAAAATGATTGAAATGTTTTTTGCCCTACTGAAGTGACTTCGAAGTTTCAAATAATCGAAAATTAGACTTTTTCGCTATTTTCTTAGATTTACGGTAAACTTCTAGTCTATTTGGCCATATAATGTGTGATATACGTTAATGAGAATGCATTTTCAATATATTGCAACAATAATTTGTCAGGAATTTTGATATTAAAATAATTTTTATTGACTTTGAATTACAAGAAAATATTTTAAAGTGATATATTGCCCTTTATTTGACAATAAAATTAATTTTCGGTACATAAATTATCAGAAAAAATAGTGAGAAGCAAGTAGATTTGTACCTACATAGAAAAAAATGATTCAAATATTTTTTACCCTACCTAAGTGACTGAAGTTTCAAAAAATCGAATAAAGTCTACTTTTTCGCTATTTTCTTAGAGTTACGGTAAATTTCTGGACTGCTTGACCATACAATGTGTGATATACGTCAATGAGAATGTATTTTTAATATATTGTAACAATAATTTATTAGGAATTTTGACATTAAAATGATTTTTATAGCCTTTGAATCACAAGAAAATATTTAAAAGTGATATATTGCTCTTTATTTGACAAAAAAATTAATTTTCGGTTATTTTAATGTCAACATTCCTCATATATTATTGTTGCAACATATTGGAAATGCATTCTCATTGACGTATATCACATATTATATGGTCAAATAGTCCAGAAATTTACCGTAACTCTAAGAAGGTAGCGAAAAAGTCGACTTTTTTCGGTCTGTTTAAACATCAAAGTCAATTAGGGAGGGTAGACAATATTTTATTGGAATTATCGCTATACATATATAAATCGATTTGCCTTGAACTATTTTTATTGATGATTTTAATCTCAAGAAAAAATTTTTTGCTGTTCAAATTTGAAGAAGTGCTTCGTTTTTTGCGATTTTTAGCTATATCTACGATGCGGAGACAGAAGCATTTTTTTATGAAGCTTTAGGGGAGTGTTTTTGACTCCCAAAAGAAAGTTTTCATTGCTATTTGAACTTTACGAAAACAACTTTTTTTCGATACGCCCAAATATATGTGTATATATATATATAAAAATAATGTTAACAACCACCGCAGGGTCCCACTGAGAGCAACTACCATCTAAAAAATGACACTGACTCCCAGCAGAACCGCGGTAAACCACACACATGTCCATGCCTACTAACCGTGAGATGGGTGTATATATATACATATATATATATACATATATACATAGAACGAGGGTGCGCGAAAAACAGAACCCCTGGCAAGAGAATCAGGTGATACTGGCCCTGCTAAAGGCGAATGAGCCATCAGCGGTATCACCGGATGAAGGCCCTTCGTTACCGCTACGATTGAAAGTAAAGGAGCCTCCGAGGGAGGACCAAGGGCTTACCTCGCGAGTCTTTACGACTGCCCGAATTGGTAACACCCCTTAAGTCATTGCTTTAATCGATGGCGGTGCATCCCGAACGGTTATGGTAGATATTTGCTTGGTAACAGCTGAGCGGTATGGGGCGACCCTACAAACATTCGGAATCGTACAAGATGGGAGCAAACGAGCCTGGTACATGGAACGGACACGTTAGTTGCCGGAATAATTAAGCCCCCTCCTGAGGTACTTCCAGAAACCGATCGCATCACTCATAGCATAGACGTCGGGGGACACCCACCGATAAAACAAAGGTATTATTGAGTAACCCCAAAGGTCCTGAAAAATATGCAAGATGAGGTGACTCGAATTTTGGCGGAGGGTATAGTTGAGCCGTCGAAAAGCGGATGGTCCAGTCCCGTACTAATGGCCCGGAAGGCCGACGGGATGTATAGATTTTGCGCGCAAGGTACATAACGCGCAAAGTACATAACGACCCTAGATTTTAAGTGGGGATACCACTAGATACCGATGGCCAAAGATAGTAGGCAGTAAACAGCGTTTACAGTCCCTGGAATGGGTCTTTTTCAGTTCACAAGGATGCCCTTTGGACTGTCAGGAGCCCCTGCGACATTCCAGCGACTGGTAGACTCCCTCATAGGGCCGTTTGGAGGGCGCCGCACTGACCATAAACCCAAAGAAATGCGAATTCGGGAGACTGAACGTACGGTATCTCGGATTTCTAGTGAATCAAAAGGGTTTGCAAGTCGATCCAGACAAGGTCAAGCTTCTTTTCTCCTACCCAGCCCCAAGAACAATAAAGCAACTGATACGGTTCTTGGGAATGGCGTCGTAGTACTGTGGCTTTATACCGGACTTTGCGACTGACGCGAAACCACTGAATAGACTGCTTAGAACGAACGTCGCATGGGAATGGGGAACCGAACAGGAAAGCGCGTACGCTAGGCTGAAATAACAAATTGTGACGGCACCGATTTTGACATATCCCGACTTTGAAGTCCCGTTCGTACTTCAGACCGACGCGAGCGACTTCGGCCTCGGGGCAGTCTTGACGCAGACACAAGCTGGCGTTGAGAGAGTGATCGCTTTCGCCAGCAGAACGATGTCGGACGCGGAAAGTTCGTTGCGATGGTTACATAATCTCCATAATCCAACTGGTCGATAGGCGCGATGGGCACTTGATCTCCTCGAATACGACTTCGAGGTCGTACACCGGAAAGGAGCTTTGCACCACGTGCCGGACGCCCTTTATCGGATGCATCAGGAGGAAGTAGCAATCCCTATAGCTGCCATGGAGCCGGTGGAGGACGAGTGGTACCGTAAACGACTGCGCGAGGTGAAGGAAACCCCAAGAAAATTCCATGGTTGTAAGATCGTTGATGGAATGTTATATCGACACCGTCCTAATCCGTTAATAGACCCAGTAATCGAAGACCTAGAAGCATGGAAGTTGGTAGTACCAGCCGAGAGAAGAGAAGAAGTCTTTGACGAGGTACACAACGATCCACAAGCCGTTCATCTGGGTATCGACAAGACATACCGGGGAGCCTCGGTCCAGTATTACTGGTCAGGCATGCATCGCGACGTTTCTCTGTGGGTACGTTCGTGCGACACCTGCCAGCGAATTAAGGCTGATCAGAGACCTGCAGCGGGCCTAATGGGCCGCAGGGTAGTACAGCAGCCTTGGACCGTAGTGGCCACCGACGTAATGGGTCCGTGGCCAAAGACAGCACTAGGATTCGAATACCTGGTGGTATTCGAAGACCTCTACACTAAATGGGTTAAACTGTCTCCCATGAGACGAGCTAATGCCGAGAACATTATCAAAGCTTTTGAGGACTATATCCTGAACTGATGGGGAGCAGCGGAAGTGCTAGTTCCGGACAACGGAACAGAATACGTCTACCAAGCGTTTCAAGGGTTGACAGAGACTTATGGAACACGACATTCCTTCACTCCAGTGTATCACCCACAGGCGGACCCTGTGGAGCGAGTGAATCGAGTATTCAAAACGATGATTGCAGCATATGCAGCCCAAGACCATCGGCAATGGTAAGTATACCTCAAGGATTTTAGATTTGCCCACAACACGGCCGTGCACAGCACCACGGGGGTCAGCCCGGCCTACTTGATAATCTTTTTGGTTGAGTGCCTTCGGCCCATATCTTCTTTCCATATGTACCCCTGGATAGTACCAGTCAAATGAATAAATAGAATAGTACCCAACAGCATCCTTCTATTTACGAGTACCCAGAATTAAGTTAAGTAACTTTACAGTCGGACGGAAGCAAGGAGAGAAGATGCGGTCCAGCTTGCAAAAGTAGGACTAGGAGACCCAGAAGCGAGAGCAATGCGAATCTGGGAAGACCGGGTAGAGGACCCACAGTAGACCATCTGCAATTTAGTTTTTTTTATTATTATGTGGTTAGTTTATTTCTCCTCGCAACATGTTTTTCGGGGTTACCTTCAAACGAGTCACACGAGAGTGCGGGCTAAGGGTGGCTGACAGAGGGGAGACGAGTTCACCACGCGAGTAACTCAAGCCGGTAGGATTCGGCTAGGCCCGGGGGAGTTGTAGCGAAGTTTTTCAGCAAAACTCGTAAAGTTGTGAAAACAGCTTTCCGGGGTTTCGCCGAAGCCGTATCTAACCTCGGAACCCAAGGAACGGTCGGCCAGGAAAAATCAATAAAAGCACTCTTACCGTCCAGTCAGGAAAAATAAGTATAAAATAAGCCAAATGTCATTTTTTAGATGACAGTTGCTCCCAGTGGGACACTGCGGTGGTTGTTAACCTTTAGTTTTTAATTATATATGATTAATGAACGTAGTTTTATTTTGTTTGAAACCATTTATTGTTAATATGAATTAACATTTATAATAAATATGTATCAAACACAGCATTTGAGTACTTCAGAAGCACTCATCTTATAGTTTACAAACTAAATCTAAATCACATCGTTTGTGGCAGTTTCTTAAGAGGAAAAGAGACAGACTATTCTGATTTCTATCTCTTTCACTTTTGTTGATTTTCTGCAGGCAAGCGCGGCAGACGATAAAAATGGACTGATACGCACAAAAATGCAATAAAAAAAAAAAGAAAATTGAAAGAAAATTCCCATTTTCCCTAAAAGGAAGGACATTTGGGTTGTGCGAAGGACTTAGAGGGACACGACTATAAAGAAGGACAAATCCTTCCAAAAGGAAGGACGTTTGGCAGCCCTACCTAAATAGGTTCCTACGTTTCTGTGTGACTAAAGAACCGGAAGTGCTGCGCAGTAGTTTTCTATAGCAGATTCAGATACACAGTATTTTTTTACTAACAGATTACCTAGTGGTATACATATGGTATATATACTGCGCAGCAATTATATTTCTTTTGGGTGACATTGGTTTCCAGTCAGGTGTTCGAACACCTGACTGGGTACTTCATTGAGATGCGAAGGGGAATGCTACCCTGAGAACGGTAATGAGAACGAGAATATAACCGACCATTGTGACCGAACGTTACCGGGCAGGGCCCATTTCATCGCCGTTTACCTGCTTGCATTACCCCCACTACCGAACTTCCCCTCACCTAGCCGAGTTCTCGTCAGCGTCTCTCGACTGCTCCTTCTTAAATAGCAATTATCGCAAGTTGACGCAGATTTTAGTTTATGATTTTATATGCGCAATGGAACAGCAATATTTTCATATGAAAAAATTGATGAACTTCCAACAGAATAGTTAAATTTAGAAATATTAATATAAAAGTTTAATTGTGCGCTAAAATGGTTTAATTGTCGACCAAAAATATTCATTTTCTACTAAATTGTTAAATTTTCAAGCCAAAAAGACGAATCTTCTACAAAATAGCTTCATTTTCTACCCGAAAATATAAATTTCCAATAAAAAAGTTCATTTACGACCGCAAATAGATGAATTGTCAACTGAAATGATGAATCCTCAAACAAACAAATAATAAATTTTTTACAAAGTAGTTCAACTTCAAAGTAATTTATTTTTCAATCAAAAAAATGAATTCTCCATAGAACGTGTAATTGATAATATTTCAACAACAAAATTTAATTTCAAATCAAAAATAATTTTAATTTGATAAAAAAAAAATCAACAAAATATTTGAATCTTTAACAAAAAAAAATGATAATTTTCAACTAGATGTATTTTTAACCAAAAAAAAATTAAATATTTTCCTAAAGAGACGAATTTTCTACAAAACAGTTTAATTTTTTAACCCGAAAATATGAATTTTCAATAAAAAAGATAATTGTTAAACAAAAAGATCAATTTTTAAGTAAAATGATGTACCTTGAAAAAAATGACTTTTTTACAGAGCAGTTTAACTTTTAACCAAGTAGTTGAAATTTCAACCACTAAATATATGCTTTTTCCACCAAAAATGGTATCGTTAAATTTTCAGTTTAAAAAACTAATTTTAAACAAAAAACTAATTTGAAATCAGATGGATTCAACAAAAAAAAAAGATTAATTTAAAAAAAAATAGTTGAATTCTCAACCAAAATGAAGAAGTTTCAACAACAAAAGAATTAATTTTTCACCCAATCAGAGGAATTGTCAACAAAATAGTTTAATTTTCTTTAAAAAAGTTCATTTTCAACAGAAAAAAAAAACGAATTTTAAACCAAAAGTAAAGTCGCTCAACTTCCAATTTAAGAAACTAATTGTCAACAAAAAACGAAATTTCAACCAGTTGAATTCAACTAAAGAAGATGAATTTGATACAAAATAGTTGAATTCTCAAACATAATGAAGAATTTTCAACAAAATAGTTGAATTATCAACACAAATAAAGAATTTAAAAAAAAATTAATTTCCCAACGAATTAGACGAATTGTCAACAAAATAGTCGAATTTTCATCAGAAAAGTTCATTTTCAACCAAAAAAAAGCGAATTTTGAACAAAATAGTTGAATTCTCAGCCAAAATAAGGAATTTTCAACAAAGAAAATTGATTTTTTCCCAGTTAGACGATTTGTCAACGAAATAGTTGAAGTTTCTTTAAAAAAGTTCATTTTCAACCAAAAAAGACGAATTTTTATTCAAAATTATGAATCTCCAACAAAAAATTACTTTGTTACGAACGTTAAAGTTTAACCAAGTAGCTGAGCTTTCAACTAAAAATGGAATCCTTAAATTTTCAGTTAAAAAAACTAAGAATTTTCAACAACAACAAAATTGACTTTTTACAAAGTTTAAATCTTAATCAAGTAGTTGAATATTCAATAAAAAATATGAATTTTCAACTAAAACTAATTTGCAACAACAAAATAATTTTCAAGCAGTTCAACTTAGCTAAAGAAGATGAATTTTCAACAAAATACAGTAAAGTCTACATCGTTTCAAGACGCCATTATTTCAAGACCCCAAAATTTTAAGCCCTCCGTATAAGTTTATTTCAAATTGCGCAGTTCCGTCAACTCCCACCACGGTCCCTGTACACTCTCCTCCCCGTCGGTGACTGACCAATGAAAAAAGAGGCCCGAAGATCGGGAAACCTTGAATTGAGTATTGTTTCACGACGTTATGGAAATACGTTGCACGACGTTTTCGAGAAAATATTATAAACGTAAAAGTCATAAATGTACAAATAGAAATATTTCTCAAGTGTAGAATTAATGAATAAAGATGAAGGATTCTGGGAAGAGGTGAAGAAATGGGATGTAGTGATGTTGAGTGAAACCTGGGTAGATTAGAAGGATTGGAGGAGGGTAAAGAGGAAGTCACCCAAGGGTTATATGTGGCAGATGCAAGAGGTAAATAAAGAGAAGATAAAGGGAAGAAATAAGGGGGGTATGGTGTCAGGAGTAAGGAATGAATTCGTGGGAGGAAGGAGAATAGAAATGGGATTCAAGGAAATAGATGGAGTAATAACGAGAATGGTGAAGATAGGAAGAAGAAAGGTGAGAATAGTTTGCATTTACAGGAGAAGGGGAGAAGAAGAAGGTTGGAGTGTGATTAGGAAATAAATGGCGAAAAAGGATGATGAATTGGTGTTAATAGGAGTTGATCTGAATGCGTGGACAGGGGAACAGGGAGGGAAAATATGGGATGAAGAAAGTCAGACTTCCAGGAGAAAATCGAAACACAAACAGGTGGACCTGGAGGGCAGGACTCTGTTGGAAATCCTGGGATAAACCGGATCGTTTATTTGTAATAGGAATTCGGAAGGGGATGAGGAAGGGAAGATGACGTTTGCAGGAAAAATGGAAACAGTAATAGACTACATTCTGGCCGAGGAAAGGATAAGGAGGCTGTTGGACAGAATGGAAGTGAGGAACGAAAAAGGGTCAGAACACTTCCCGGTCACTGCAACGTTAAAATGTGGGAATTGGAGAAGAGAGGGAAGGAAGAAGGAGGGAGCGACAGGCGAAAAAGCAAAGATGGGAAAATTGGGAGTTGATAAGCTAAGAGAATAGACGGAAAGGATGGATGAAGAGAATGTTTTGATTGAAGATGTGGAAGGCTTGAATGAGATGTTGTGTAAGATAAGGGGAAGGATAGAGAAGATATTGAAAGAAATAAGCCCATGAGGAAGAAAGAAGGGAGAAGAGAGGATGGTGGAATGTGGAATGTGTAGAGAGTAGAGAGCGTATGAAGTTATCGGTAAAGCGTTGGAAAAGAGGAGAGATAGGCAGAAAGCAGTATAGTAAAAGAAAAAGAGAACACGAGAAATTACTGGATGTGAAACGACAGGAGAAGAAGGTGAGGTACATTTTGGAGGTAGAGAAAGCAATAAATGAAGGAAGAGAATGGGAGGTGATCAATAGAGAAAGGAGGGGATGGAAAGAAATCAATGAAAAGATAAGTATGGATCAATGGACGGTATATTTGAAGAAATTGCTAGGGTGGGTGGATAGCAAGGTGAGGGAAGAACGTAGAAAGATGAAGGAGGGACGAACGGAAAGTGGGAATGAGGTGACCCGAGAGGAGGTGAATCGAGCAATTAAGAAGTTCAAAAGAAACAAGGCGACAGGAGAGGATGAGATGGAGTATAAAGCGTTGAAATTTGGCGGACTAAGGGTTAGAAAAGAGATTTGGAAGTATGTAATAGAGTATGAAGAGGCGAAGGATGGCCGAAGGAGTATAGAACAGGTTTGGTAGTTCCTTTATCAAAGAAAGGAGGGGATGGAAAAGTGGAAGATTATCGAGGAATCACTCTCATGCCAGTAACATATAAAATTTACGCCGAGGTGCTTAGGAAGAGATTAGAAGAACAGGTAGAACAGAAATGAAGTATTTCACACAATCAACCAGGATTTAGGAAGGGGATGGAAACAGTGGACAAAATTTTCGTTCTAAATTATCTAGTCAATAGAAACCTGGGACAGGAAAAAGGAAAACTGGTCGCACTCTTCGTAGATTTTGAAGCAGCTTTCGACTTGCTGAATAGGAAAGTTTTGTGGAAGGAAATGAAAGTGAGGGAGGTTGACGAAGAGCTGATTGAGAGGATGAAAGAGGTCTTTACGAAGACGAAGAAAAGAGTGAGGATCGGGGAACAGACAGGAGAGATGTTCTAGACAGGGAGGGGTCTCAGGCAAGGGTGCCGGCCAAGTCCGTTGTTGTTTAGCATATTGTTAGCAGACCTAGAAGATAAAATGGAAAAGAAAGGTAAAGGGGGTACATTTATGGGAAATAAAATAAGATACTCTATTAGCGTACGCGGACGATGTGGTGCCTCTGGCAGAGGATGAAAGTATAATGAGCTTGTTAATAAAAGGATTTGAAGAGTATGTGAGAGAAAAAGACCTGACAATTAATGTGACGAAGACAAAGATAGTATGTTTCAGGAAGAGAAAGAATGAAGTACATGATGGAAGGAAGATAAATGGGGAAATGGTGGAGGAATTTTTTATTTAGGATTCTGGTTTAAAGCGGTGGTGGAAATGATCGTCAGGTGAAAAAAGTATGAAAAGTGCGAGTAAGTTGATGGGTCAAGTGTGGGGGATTGGAAAAAAAAATTCAAAGAGGACTGGAAGATGAGAGTATGGCTGTTTGGTTCACTGGTATGCTTAGTGTCGTGTTATGGAGTGGAAATTTGGGGGGGTGGAAGGAGTACAAAAAGGTAGAAAACATGCAAGAGAGATTTCTGAGATGGGTTATGGGAACTGGAACTGCCCAGGTTATATGTTGTGAAGAAACTGGGAGAGAGAAATTGGTGATAAGGCAGAGGAAAAGAGTCTAGAATTTCGAAGAGAAACTTAAGAGTGGTAAGGGTAGCAAAATTACACAAGTATGCCTGCAGGAAATACTAAATAGAGAGCGGAGAGATAACACGGGACATCCAAGATGAGAGGAGGAGAGATGGCAAGTTAGAAGGAAATGGAGAATGTGTGACGAGGGGAGGGTGTGGCAGGTAATAGAGGGTGAAATTAGTAAGAAGCAGGAAGAGAAGAGGTGGAAAATACTATGGAGTCAAAATATAATAAATGATATAGATTCGTCAAGTTGGAAGGGGTTCCAGAATATCTAGGGAAATTGAAAAAGGAGTGCAGGTGGTCCAGGATGATGCTAGGGCCAGGCTAGAGGCCCCCGGCTTGGCCCAAGAATGGAGCCAGGAAGAAATTTGGCGATTTCCACACGGGTACGCTATTTTCGACGCATTCAATTATTTCCACATACATCCATTAACATGTACGCCTAGCCATCTTTTGTGTGGGCCACTGGTATTTTTTTTTGTACATTTTTTGTCCTCGTTTTTTAGCCCCATTGCCTTTGCTTCTATTTCCAATGAGATTCGAGATGAGGGCAACGAAGTGAAAAGAGTCGTGTTGCGGAAAAATCAAATCGATTTCATTGACGAGACACAATATTCTGCGGTTACATGGATCATCGGATCCAATGCTACTATGTCGGTTATTCTCTATTGTGCGACAGTTAGGCCACGTGAGAAGATCGATTGTATAAATGGTAACAAGACGTCAAATTGAGAGAAGTTATTCTATTATTATATTTCGGAGAATATACGTCATTCGGGTCCTTCGAGAAAATTTCGTTAAGACGCCACGTTTCTTGTACCGAGCAGGATTCGCGAAGATATGTTGGAAATTATCAAGTATTTTTAAGGATTCTCAAATTTTTATTGTAAAGTTGCGTCACGTGTTTCCTTTGTACGTTATTCTGCCGTGGCGTTCTAATCTATTCATGTTTGATTCTTGTTTAATTTTGGACGCTTTGGAGGTGATTTTTATGATGCCAAAATGTTGATAGGTAAACGCAAAGCGAAACCTCAACGATCTCACAATGCCATTTCGTTGGAGCGAAAGTGAATTGTTTTTCTTGGCTTTTCAGTGACCTTTTCAAACTTAAAATTGTCAGTTACCATCCTTTCTTTGAGCAACGATACTTTGTTCGTTTGCGTTCCTGGGCACCTTATACTTGATATGCATGTATGGGAATGCCTCCTATCCTATGCTATGCTGGGTTGCTCGCGGAGCGTTGACCAACTTGCTCCAGAAACTTGGCTCCCACTCTGTGTTTGCGCATGAATGAGTTAATTCCCGAATTGCGAACCGACCTGCTCTTGATGTTTGAGTCCCGATTGAAATATTTGCGTATGAATGACTTCTTTTTTTCGTAACCTGGATCTGAAAACCTTGACTTGTTTTGGGGATGCGATCTGAATTCTAGACACTGAACTCCATGATTTCTAATCGCATTTTTCTCTGTGAACAGACATTTTTGGATTGAGTGAATAATTGAAATAATCCTAAAAATGATAGTCACCTATACAATTTCTACATACAGTCGAACTTCAATTGGATCTCGGTTTTGGTTTTGACGGTGGGCTCCAATTGATGTACTCGGAGCGTAAACAGTCAGGGGTGTATGAACCATTTCCGGTGGATTTTTCTGCGTAGTAAAAAATCATTTGAAATTTTTTTTTCCAATACGGAGACAAGGGTAAACTAAATATTTAATGGAAATGAGAAAGCAATTTTGCTGTTGAACGTTAAAATAAATGTTTTTCCTGTTTACCTACTTAAAAAGTTTGTGGACCGTCGATCATCTCGTTTAAAATGAGAGCTTTTTCTTGAATGAACGGTCCGGATACTGAATCACCTCTGTCCCTCGCTTGCTTAAACCTGTCGAAGACAGCAGCATCCAAAAGCACATCACTATTTTGAAACTATGTATGCATAAGCGAAACACCTCGCAAAATATTTCAAGTGGGAAGGACACACTTTTGCGTAGCGCATAATGCATGAGGCATTATGCTGTTTCATAGCCAGACATACAAAGAAGTTATGGAACATAAAATCACTTACTTTCATAAATATTAGATTCAGTGTCCACGAAAAACACAGTTTTCACAATTCTCACGTCAACACTTGATAGTTTGAGGTTACAAAACGTTGCAGTCGATCGCACCTCTCTTTCTACCATGTAAGATAGACAAAGAGGTGCAATCGAATTCGAAACGATGGTTTCGAGATCTCTCTTTCTATCGTATGAAGTAGAGAGAGAGGATGCGATTGTGTTCCAATGACAAGGCATACTTTTCGTTTCGAAACGATCGTACTCTCTCTGTCTACTCACTAAGACGGAAAAAGAGGTTTCAAAGATATCGTTTCCAATTTGATCGCACTAAGTAATCCGATCGGTCTGATTGGCTTCATGCATCGGAACCCCACTGCTGGTCGACGCGAGCCCGCTATCGTGCTTATTTGCTATGCAAACATGTGTGCTTTCCGCTTGATAGTGCACTACGCAACGTGAGGCAACGTTACGCAGTTACCCAGCTAGGTCGTTAGGGTACAACGCTTTATCGCTACGCTACTAAAAGTACATCCTCCCATTTCGATCCCGTGGCTCCTCTCACCGGTAACTGCGGCTCGGCGTTAACTTTCGGAAGGCTCCAGTCAAGGTGGTTGAAATTAAACTTGGACTGTATATTGGAAAATAAATCTGCTTTGAAGAGAAGAATTCATAAATGTTTCGAAAGAATTCTGCATTGCGGAGGAAACTACTTGAAGGCTCTCTTTTTCATCCAGTGAGCGTCGTTCAAGCTGTATTGTAAAGAAATTTTATAGCCCAAACTCCAATAGAACCGCTTATTGAATGTGATATTGGATTTTACTGACATCAAGACTCCATCTGATAACGGATAGATAAACGACGGGGGAAATTTAAAATTCGTCACGTAGCACTCAAATCGTGTTCCTTCAGCAGTACTGTCAATCGATCTTTTGATCGACCGTATCGTAGCAAAAAAGTCCTTGGTTTTCTGGAAGAATGCAAACCATTCTGATATAGATTCGAATTATGCTTAGTACATGGAAAACTTTTCGAGAGCCAACAAGCGAAGGAGATATAGATACAATATTATAACACAGGCCCACAAAAAAAAGTGGGTTGTGCGAGAAATCAGAGTATGGTACCTATACGTATTTTGGGCCGCTGAGAGCTCGCAGCCTCGTAAACATTCGGGAGTGCACCCTGGTTTATAGTTGTGATTAACTAATTTAGGCCTTCGGAATAAAGTTGGCCGATTCAACTTACACACGAATGGTTAAGGAGAGAGAGCCGTAGCCGCGTGGCGGTCGCGGTCGTGCCGTGGGGTTAGCCTGGATTTACTCGGTCCGTGGAAGAGGTACGTGGAGTGGAAAGGTTTAGGTCCAACCTTTGTGAACGCGGTACGTGGCGTTTGTCAAGCTGAGGGTGAGCAATTCATATTCGAGGGGATTAAGCACTCGAATTATTAGCTGGGAAATCCAAGGCGACGGCAGAGGCGTCTACTGTCGTCGGTACGGTTGCGATTTTCTCCGTGGTGACGACAGGATTCTTCTGGGCGATAGAGATCTTCGGGGACACGGGAGTGATACTCTTCGTGGTGATGAGTTTTCCTTCCGAAACGGGAATCGGTTCCGACGCTGCTGGAAACGTGGCATGCAAGCGATGGGTAACAGGGATTTAGAATTAGGTGGCAAAGGGGTGAAGGGAACTTAAAAGATCATTCAGAGTTCGTCTTCGTGTTGAAGTTTCTGGGAAAGAAAACCAGGACGGGCATCCTATATGCCAAACACATTCGAAAGCCTTTTCAACGTCGAGGAAGACAGCTCCAGTATTTTTTCTTCAATTAACAGTTTAACTAATGGCTTCGGTGAGCCTGATAATCATGTACTGAGTAGAGTGACCTTTTCTGAAATCGTATTGTTTTGGTTGGAGGATGCTGTTTTCCTAGAGTTAATGATTTATACGGGATGGTATTATTTTTTCAAAGATATTGCTTATTGTGTTAAGGAGACTATAGGGTCTGTGGCTAGTTGGGTGGTATGGATCCTTGCCATTTTTCTGAAAAACTGAAATGTGATGTCTTTTCCAAAATTTAGAAAAGTTGCTTAGTCGAATACAAGCATTGAAGATAATGTCCAGGAGAGTAAGACACAAGATACGAAGGTTTTTGAGGACTACATTTGAAATTGAATGAGTGACGGGTGTTTTGTTATTTTTAGTAGTTTTAATATGTTTGGTTAGTTCCTCACAGGTTATTTTCTATTAATTATCAGTTTGCGGTTTAGTGAGAGCCTTTTTCATGCGCTAGATTGAATTATCTCTGATCTCTAGTTTGCCGACTGCTATGTTCCAATTATTGCATCTGTATTCTTAGTTTTAACCCCAATTCTTTTTCGAAGATGTTTTATCGTATTTCTTAGGATGTAGCGTTTTGTTTTCCGATGATTTTTCACAGTTTATTATCCATTATTTTTTTATTATTTTTTTCTTCAAATTATATTTATTCGAAGTTTGTATGCTACAGGTGAGGTCAGTAATGGCTTCATCTATGTGGGTATTGTCCAAAAGTGTGGGTTCAAAATTTTATTGAGATTCTAAGGTCGTGGTGAAAGTCTGCCAATTTGCTTTTGCAAAGTTGCAGCAAGGTACGTTCTTAGATTTTTCACAATTTGTGTAAAGGCTAAGAATCATTGGTTGATGCTCCGAGTCTAGTTCATTTATAGTAATAGTGTCATGTTTGAAGTAGTCACTTTTGGTTATTGCAAAGTCAATGAGGTCAAATTTATGTTGAGTATTATGAGTATAGACGGTATTTGAATTTTGTGCGGAAACAGATTCTTGTCGGTGATGAATTCGAATGATTATTTTGCCTGTTTATTTGTTGTACTACTATTCCAATCTAGGTGTTTGGCGCTTAGATCACCTGCAGAAATTACCGAGTGTGCCAGTTGCAACATTCTTCTGTAATCGTTTTGAATAAATTTGCCAAAGAGAGACTGGTCGATTGTGACGGTGGCATATGGCTTCCCATGTATTTTTATTTGTATAGCAGTAGCTTCCAGTGCTTCAAGTTCCGGATTTATTAATTTTTGGTGTTCAATATTTTTTTAAATTAAAATAGCTGTTCCTCTTTTGGTATTATTTATGTATATTGTAGAGTGATGTTATTTTGGGAGATACAGGCAAACGTTACGAAGCCCTGATCGGCAGCGCACCCCATCGCTAGTCTCTGCTCGTTCGTTCAGTCGTTAACCGATTCCAGCTAGTACTAGTGAGTGCTCTTGCCTTCCCGCCCTGGAGTCGATACCAAAGGAAGATCTCTGGCCTCTCAACGGTCCTTCACAGGAGCACCTCCACCTCCACGGAACTCCACACCTCTTATCACTACGCCTCTATGCTCTTACGAGGGGTGACCCGGTCGCCAGTGCCTTGCCACGACCTGGCTATCTTCAATCCAGTTTTAAGTGGCAATAGACTGTTTTTATTCATTCCGATTATCTTTTTCATTGTGTCGTACCTTTCTCGGCTCTCCACGTTCCGTTTTCCCTACTTGGTAGACATTCCCGTTATACCTGGCGCCCTACTTCAAACTACCCACACTTTTTCTCAGAAAAATCCTATAAACCTGCTGAGAAAATGGACACAAAAGTGAACTCAAAATTTACAACTACTCCAAAACTATTGCGTTTTGGAATGGTTAGTAATAGTTTCGGAGTGGTTGTAAATTTTGAGTTCACTTTTGTGTCCCTTTTCTCAGCAGGTCTTAAGGATTTTTCTAGGAAAAGTGTGGGTAGTTTAAAGTTGGGCGCCAGGTATAACGGGGCATAATTTCTCAAGTGCACCCACCTCGAAAATGAAAGTGGTTCGATCGGACTAAAAATTGGCCCAATTATAGTCCTATTAGATAGTTCTCCTCACACCAAAAATTAAATAATTTTGATAATTATTTATCAAAGTGGAGGGGTACAATTTTTGGATTTTTTTTAGCAAAGCCTTACTTTCAAACATTTGTAACTTTTTTCCTATTGCTTTAAACAAAATTTCACTACAAATGTTTTTGATAAATTAATCCCTGGAACCTGTCAAAAAGTCCTAAAAATGCCATGATTTTTATAAGAGGAAAAAAAAGTTTTGAAACTTTCTTAAAACCATCAAAATCAATCAAGAATTCCTTTGAATTCAAAAAGAATAACAATTTTAAATTCAAGTCGCTATATTTTGATTAGCAAAATATTCAAACATTATTCTAAAATTCAGTGAAAACCATTGAATTAATCCCTTTCGGAATTAATTAATTAATTCATTCTATTCAAAGTACTAAAATGAATTCACAAATATAAATTGGTATAATCTACTCATCTGGCAAAGTAGAATGCAACATTTTCTATTTTCTTTCCGATTTTCAGGTTACACTGTTACAAATAATCAACCTTTAGCATTTTATATTTTCTTTCTTTCCCAAATTCTGGGAGACCCGACCTTCCTCTTTTCAAACACGCATAATGTAAAGTATTATATATAATAATAATTTGTTTTATATAAAAAATTTATAAAACAAATGGATATTGTATACAATACTTCACACTATATATAAGCTATATATAATATTTCCGCCTGGGAACCTGATAACAAGTTCACTATGCAGAAAAAAATATCCGTAAGTCATCGAGTATTACTGCACATTCTTTAAACTCTACAGAAAATTCTGCAAATTCGCTATCGACCCGATTTTACTGTAGGAGCCCTGTAAAACGAGAAGATTTCTTTCTTCATGGAAACGGTATAAGTTAATTTAAATAAGCAAGGAAATTTTTTAATTTATTTCACGAGATGACTTTTTTAGAGGTTATGTTTCTAAAGATCTTTCTTAACATTGGATAGAATAAAACATATAGACTTAGACATTGTGGTTTGCTTGAGTTAAATTGTGAAAAGCCATTGTCTGCAGAACGAAGTATGTCGGGGTCGTTAGCTTTTATTTCGGTTTTCCGGTGGCGGGTTCATGAAATGAAATTGCTTAGTCTAGTACGCACACAATCATTCTAAAACGCGTGTATAGGTACCAGTGACTATGTCACTATGGTAACGATAGTATCAGTGGCGGTGCGCCATGACTTGAGTGGCTAGCTATATTGATTATGTGAGCCGCCTTCTGGTCTCACGCCCTTGACTCCTATCCCGCTTTCTGGCTTCATACGAGAGTGAAAGAGCCTGATAGCAAAAAATGCTTTTGAAAGTTGGAAATCAAATGGCAAGGGCGATTATGCACTTTACTTCTAAAATATAAGCAATGAAGTAAGTATTTCCCAAAATTAGACGGATGTGCGAAAATTTGTATTCAACATCTGCTACACGGATAAAAGTGGATGTTTGCCCTTAATATCTAGTTGTTTCAGGTTAACATATTTATGTTCAACTATAGAACAGCCATCTAGAATCTAGATGTTGAAGGTTAATTTCTGTGGATATTAAACCCTTTAAAGCATACATTTTTCCTTACATACAAATTGGTTAAAAGTTTATGCCAGGAAGGTTTTTGGGGTCGCTGATTATGAATTTGGTGACAAATTTTTGAAATTTTCAAAATTCAAATTGGCAGAACCAATATGACGGGTAAAAATAGTAAAAAAGTCCCATGGCTTCAAAATGGGTTCTCGGGCGTTTTATTGTTGGTCGCCGATTACGAATCTGAAGTCAAAATTCTAAAATTCAAAATGGCAGATACAATATGGCAGACAACAAATTTAAAAATGAGTCCCGTGGCTTCAAAATGGGTCCTTAGGAGTTTTTTGGGCTGCTGATTACGAATCTCAAACCAAAATTCCAAAATTCAAAATGGGGGATACAATACTTATTTTTAAATGTTTTTTGCGCCATATTGGATACTTGATGTTGAATTTTGACTTCAGTTTCGTAATTAGCCGCCCAAAAAACCCCGTAAGGACCCATTTTTAAACCATGGGTCCAACTTTTTAATTGTTTGTCCGCCATATTGGATCCGCCATTAAAAATTTTAGAATTTTGACTTCAAATTCGTAATCAGCAACCAAAAACACCGCGAAACCCACTTTGAAACCACGGTACTTATTTTCAAGAAATTCCCGCCATATTGGTTTTTTTAAAGGACCCCGCACAAAACCAATGGAAAAAAGGTCTCCGTCAAATTGGCTGAAATTCTCAGAAAAAGATGTTCTCGGTATGCCGAACAAAAGTCTCGACGGGCACAAGAAGATCCTATGATTAGTTTCCAAGCTATGGGATCTAGAAGTACCAGATGTTCATGTGTCCTGAGACTATGCGTAGAATAAGCTAGAGATAAAACTTAACGTACATTAGAGTTTTTATCAGGGGATTTTTTATCGTAGGATCTAGGGGCACCGGAAGACCTGTTGTGTGTGTTTATAGCTCAAAACGCGTGGAAAATTACCCATATGGAATTCGACACGGAAAATTTGCATGCTTTTACGGCAATGTCCAAAAACACTCGAAAAAGCGTTTACTATGAAACTTTAGCTTGAACAACTCAACACCAGCTTTCGAAACGTTCCGGCGCCCCTGTTAGGATCTTGTTGTGCCCGTGGAGAAAAATTCGTAATCAGCAACCCAAAAATCCCTGAGGACCCATTTTGAAGTCAGGGGAACAATTTTTTATTTGTTGGTCACCATATTGGATCCGCCATTTTGAATTTAGGAATTTTTACTTCGAATTCGTCATCAGCGAGCCAAAAAATGCCCGAGACCCCATTTTGAAGCCACGGCACTTATTTTAAAATCTTTTTTCCGCCATATTGCATCCGTCATTTTGTATTTCAACTTCAGATTCGTAATCAGCGACCCAAAACCCCCTTAGACGCTGGGCCGCCTTAACGAATAGGCTAAGGTACACGGAGAAAAATGGATAGTCAAACTTGAAGTGTCAAAATTTAGATAGTCAGTTTGATAATCTAGATAGTCTCAGAATGCCTCTTTTTATGAATATTCTGTGCTTTGACGAGTTGGTAAGCCAACGGATTTTAATGAGAGCCTTTTATTGTAATCCGCTCTCTAAGCGCAACCGTAGCTAAGCTGGCTGTAGGCAGATGTCATTTATGTCATTGATTAGACTTACAGTTGGGGCTCAATGATATGCATCTGTAGCGGATGGATTTTCTCTGGACTACACGTGATCAAACGCATGATATGCACATACATCACGCTACATGTATCAATACTGGCGTGCAGTTATGCAGTAGAGGCAAACGCATGATGTTTGTTATTGAATAATTGAATGATTTATCTAAAATTGTTAATGGTTAGTGGTTACAAATTTAAAGTTGTACATTTTCATAGTGAACGCCCAATTTTTTTTTCTTTGAAAAGAATTTCGAATTTGTTTCGGTTTCAGCATTCCGGGGTACACATTATTTATTCCTGTTTAGTGTTTTTTATTCCAGAAACGTTTTTAAACGTTTTGCACAAAAATTCCATTATAAATGTTCTCAATTAAAATTTTTTTACATTTCGAGCGTTGAAAATGAAGGTGAAAATCATTTTTCATTAAAAATTAATAAATTCAAATAATAATAAAAGAAAAATTTGTAGAATTTCAGAAGCTTTGACTTTAAAACGTTCAATGGGTAGTTTCAAATTTCAAAATGTAAAATTGTAATCGCTTTGAATTTTCATTTGTCCAAATTAAAAAATGCTCGATTTTCATTTATTGAATTTCAAATGATTTT
Source organism: Andricus grossulariae (assembly GCA_011634705.1). Lineage (NCBI taxonomy): Eukaryota > Metazoa > Arthropoda > Insecta > Hymenoptera > Cynipidae > Andricus > Andricus grossulariae. The sequence continues at coordinate 62,315,279 of JAABKJ010075445.1, read as the reverse complement.
AATATGAAGCAATACAATGGTAATTTACTTATTTTTTCAATTATCTATTTTCGAAAATTCGAACCTGAAAATATTCAATTTTTAACATTTGGAAATTAGTCTATTTTCGAAAACTTAATTCTGAAACCATTCTGTTTGGAGGTTCTTGAATTGAAATTAAATTAAATACATAAATTTTCAAGCATATACTTGAATTTTAAACTAAAAATTACCAGTTTTCAATCAAAAATGAAAATAGTTAAATTTTTAGTTAAAAAATATGGTCCTTTTTTCAAAATTCTACCTATTTAAAAATTACTTGAATTGGAAAATTTTCAATTATAATTCAGTTAATACAATTGTTTTAAATTTTGAACCCTTTGAACTAAAAATCATTATTCATTGTTTAAAAAAAGTATAAATCTGAATATCAACATTTTTTCATAATGATTTTTTTAATTGTAAAAAATGGTACATGATTGAATAAATCAATGAATAGAATGTAATGGGTTAGACAGCAGCGTAATCAGGGTTCTATGCTCTCTAATTACATATAACATTACAAAAAAAAATGATAGGACGAATTAATTATTTTGTTTAGTTTGAAATGAAGTTCGAATTCGTTAAAGTTTCAGCATTCCGGAGTACACATTTTTTCATTTTTAATGTTTCCCATTCCAGAAACCTGTTTTAAACCTTTTTTATAATAATTATTCTATTATAAATGTTCTGAATTGAAAAGTTTTCCATTTTGAACATTGAAAATGAAGGTGAATTTCGTTTTTGATTTTAGAAAAAGAAATGCCAACAATAATAAAATGAACATTTGTAGAATTTCAGAAGCTTTGACTCCAATTTATTTCAAATTATGAATTTTTGAAAATTCTAATCTGGAAATATTCAATTTTCAACGTTTTGAAGTTATTCTATTTTTTTAAATTTGATTTTCAAATCATTAAATTTCTACGTTGCGCAGTTCAAAATATATTTTTATAATTTGGAGCAATTCCACTGGAAATCATTAATCATTGCTAAAAAAAGTTTTAATATGAATATAAATTTTTTTTCATAATGATTTATTTAATTGTGAATAATGGTACGTGCTTGGATAAACAAATGAGTAGAATCTGACGCGTCGGACAGCAGCCTTTCCGGGGTTCTCCGCAGTCCAATTACAACATTACAAAAAAACGTGATGCGATAAATTAATTAAAAAGTATATTTTAATTGTCGATGTTTTCTAATGAGATATTCATGCGATGAAGCATGTATTCTGAAGAAGCTTCCCAAAAGGAAGAAGTATTGTGGAAAAATCATCATAAGCCTATAATAAATTTACTATAAACGCACGGCAATTATATGAATAATTTTAAGAAAATTACTATAGAAATCACAAAAATACAAAAAGTACACACAAATTCTTATATTTAAGGAAGTTTTGTTTGAACAATGTCATAGGATTATTAAAAAATTAACTATTATTGATGCATAATTTGGATGAAAATTATACAACAGTAATAGGGTATATAACGTACAATAATTACAAAACTGTAAAATGGTTAACTTTATTGAATAAAAATGGCAAAATAAAATATATAATTCAGCAGCGCAATCCTTCACCAGCCGAACGTTAAGAAAATCACACGGAAAAAATTAGTTGTTGAAATTTTGAATGAATGAAGGGCCAAATGTATGTCATAAATTGAAAGTATCGTCGTTAGAAACTTTGACTGATACCTATTTAAAAAATAGCAAGAATCGTAGAAAGTACAAAAGACTTTCAATGAAAATGGGAGGACCAGAGGAATAGAGTTCTTGAAGCACACATACACTAATGCTTCGAAGCCAGTCAATGAAACTTTCGATGACTCCTAACGAGTTTTTAGAACACAGTGTTGTCAAATTTAAAAAAATTATTTCGAGGTTTTATTTCATGATGTTATATTTGCCCTCATAGGCTTATGCTTGAGTTATATTTATTTTTACACAGTCGAACACTGCACACACATACATATATATTTGACCCTATGAAAAATCGAGAGAAATTCTGCGGCCGGATTCGAACTACTTAACACCTATGTCTAACGCAGCGAACGCAACTTATCCCTAAGAACTAAGCCCCACGGCTAACCTAACACATGGAATATTTTGCAATTTTCGTTAACATTCACGAGGTTCTCTCCTTTCAATGGCTATCAAACACAAAATAAATGACCCAGCTTGCTTAAAAATTTAACAGTAGTCTATTCATAGATGGCGCTGACGGGATCAGTGGTGCATTTAAAGTTACTGCCCAAAAAAATTCAAAAAGTCACTGACTTATCAAACAGCCGTCATATATATATATATATATTGTTAGAGAAAAAATCTGATCGAAATTTAATATGCATGTGAGGAAAGTCATTTTTCATATACTGTAAATTGAATTGAAACTCAAAGTTCTTTGAAGTCCTCAAATCTTGTTGAATATTCAAAACTAAAATAAGAACCAAAACATTCATCGATTAAATTGTTATTTATAATCAAAGTGCAGTGTACGAGTGGTTTTCTTCAAAATGCACTGTGAATGTCAGAATTTTAACGTGAGTACCACTGCTTAGGATAGATTTCTTAATTATTCACCTACTGAACTTTTCTACTCAAACCCTAATTAATTAATGTTTAACTAGAAAAAAATATGTTCAATTTTTTAGAATTGAGAATTACTGTCAAAATTATTTTCAATTTGTGTAAAGTGAAATTATCTGACTTTTCTTAGAATTGATCAATATATACATGTGTGTGAAATTCAATATGCAGCCTCTTAATGAATATTTCGTATACCAAGCTTCAGTTTTAATATACAAATGTATATTAAAATTGCAAAGATTTTTAACAGTGATATAAAGATATTGCAATCTGTAATATGCAATTTTCAAGTTCTTAGAAAAGAATATTTCACGTAAATATGGTTGTTTCTCAAGTTCTTTTACATGATTTTTTAAATAAATATGTTAAAAATATAAACCTCGTTTTTTTTTGTTTTAACAAGAAAATCTGTTTATAAACTAAACTGTTGATACAGTGGAAATAAAATTAAATTAAATTCACAAAATAGTATATAGAACCTAAAATTAAAAAAAAAAACGTTGATAATTTTCATATAAATAATTTAAACTTTATTTTCAATTTTTTGTAATAAAAATTTTTCTATCTTCGTTTTCAAATGAATTTTTGATACAAATTATTAAAACCATATTTTTCAAAATAATTTTTTCAATGAAAATTATTTGAACTTTATTTTTTTTAAATAAATTTTTGTTACTTTAGACCTTTAATGGATTCCGAATAATTACATTTTAGTTCATAATCAAATTAAAAGACCTTTCCTCATCCCTATTGTTATTATTCTTATCATTGTAAGACAAGATTCAACTTTTTAAAAAGGAGTCGCGCTGAGGCGTAGTCAGAGCGACGTTTCTTCATTCTGAATAGTAATTAGGGTAAACTTGAACTGATGTGCTGGGCCAAAGCGCTACAATATATAGCCTTTTTATCTTATCTAATAGCGTGGGCGTATGCCACTGTTACGCTCCCTTTTTTAGACAGAGTTTAGTCCCTAAACCCTTTTAATGAGAGGTAACCTTTTTATTTTTCATATGCAGAGGTGTTTCTTCTACTGGAGGAATGTTAGAGTAAATAATAGTTGGCGCAGGTGCATTATGCACATTGGTCTTGACGCAGAATACACAAATCTTTTTTGGAATACATTTTGATATCAATTCCAAAAATCCGCATTTATGAAGTGTATATAACGTAATTAATGTTATACTAGCATATCCTAGGTATCTTAAACATTCGAAGTTTTTACTTAACAAATTCTCAGTATCATCTAAACTCAGCCTCATTTGTTTAAGTACATCGACGTTTACTTCCCTAGGTAGAGTTATTAAATGGTCCTCTAGTATATCTAATGAATTTTTATCGCAAGGTACATTATATGTTTTATTGTTTATAAAATATTTTTTATACTCTACGTTTCTTTCTAAATACAATTGTACATTATCTGTCAGAATTGTACAGCCTGGTCCTTGAACTAGAGTGTTTTCGGTTAGCTTTACTGTGGTTAATGAGTTCTCGCATACGAGATCTAAGCTAAGTCTACGTGTAGGTAGTATTATGTATCCTTTGTTAGTTAAAATATAACATTCGCTATATAATTTAAAAGGTGAGAATATACATTTGTCTTCCTCTTGCGATTTTTTAATTATACTGGCGTCGCAGTTGTTTGTGTCTATTATCCTACAATCTGGTTGGTTTCGATGGCAAATTTTGTATTGGGCCAAGTCTTTACATTTATTAAGTGTGTCTTTGTCAGTAGGTACGTATCCAGTTTTAGTTTGGAATAAAAACTCGTGTTCTGGGAGGAGGGCAAGGTGGGTATTTTTTATTTTTTGTAGAATAGGGATTATATGGTTGATAATGTACTATTCTTCTTATAATATAGGTATCTTGATGACATATAGGAGGGATTTTTTGACAATAGCTACGTTGACCTCGCTCATGTCGATAATAATATGCTGATAACTCTCGGGGTCGGTGTCGAGGTGATACCTAGTTCTATGTACTGTCTCGAATTCCCGAATGGTGTCCGTTAGCATTTGTGGTGTTAATATCGGAGGGTGCACAATTCCATGCTTCCCGTTATTTCTTGCTGTTAATAATATGTTAATATCCTCTGTTAATCCTTCTATCAAAATTTCTCAAGTTAGAATTTTGGTTGTAACGAATAAATTCTTCGTATTGTTGTTGAGGCTTCTTCTGATTTGCTCGGCGTTGCTGAGTTCTTGTTTTTATTGTGTTTTTAACTCACCGTGATTAATGAGGAAGAGCCCAATAATACTTTTAATATTTTGGTATTGTTTTGTAAGGTTTCAGCCATATTTTTATCATCCGAGTATAATTGATTAAATTCTTCGTTGATATGTTCTAGGTCGTTATTACTTAAAGTCCCAAACAGAGTTTTAGCGATATCCCCAATAGCATTAATTAATCCTCTTTTGTGTCGCATCTTGTCTAGGTGTGCATCCAAACAGGAGTTCGACATCATAATTAATAAAATAAAGAAAATAAATGTGTAACCTGTAGCAATTATAATAATACGTTAAAATTTACGTTAAATGGTCATGCCGTAATTGCAACAAGTTTCTTTTCCAGCGTTCAGAAATTAAAAAATAATGTGGCTGTCATTGCAGTCTGCTAACAGCGGCTTCAAGCGGGTTGCCAGCATGCAGGGGCCCGAGTTCAATGGCAGTCACAATATTTTTTATTTTTTAACGCTGAAAACCCAACTTGTTGCAATTACGGAATGACCATTTAACGTAAATTTTAACGTATTATTATAATTGCAGCAGTTTACATATTTATTTTGCTTCTTTTAATAATTATGATGTCCCCTCCCAGTAAAAAGAAACTAATTGAGGCGAATTGAGATGGATTAACTAGAGCCTCCGTAAATCTCGCTTTGTGACAATCTCGAATTGGATCAGGTCGTGAATTCTTGTAAATTCGGAAATAAGTAATTTAATCTTCAAATCTGCTATTCGTCCGAATTCGACTAACAATTTTTAGGGGACCTAATTCATTTGAATGCGTGAGCACGAATTAATTTCAGTATCAGTCAATTCATTTTAATTCGGGAGATTTAAAGTCAAGCTTAAATTCACCTGAATTCGTCAGCGCGAATACAGTCAAAGGCTGGCCTATTCAATCGAATCCGTAAGGTATATCCAACACGCTGGGCATAAAGGATCCGTTGTAAATAAATGTCTGTGAGTTTCGTAGCTCAGTGGTCGCCCTCTGGACGTATACACTTGATATCGCTGGTTCGTGTCTCCAGGCCTCCAATTTTTATAAATTTTTTTTAAATGACCTTGACCACGAATTAAAATGATTTGAAACACATTCAATTCGCGCTAGCTCAATTCGTTTAAACGAATCGGAAAGCGAAATTCTGGTGAATTCAAACATGTTGATTTGCCGCAATTCGCCCGAATTAGTTATTTTTTACTGGGCTGGTAAAAATACCCGTTAGGAATCATCCCAGCAAAAAATAAAGTATTGATACGAATTGAATTGAAAAGACTAAGACAGCCAGCAAATCCCGCTTTGCGACAATAACGCATTGGAGCTATGTGTCAATGCGTGTAAATTCGTGAAGATGGTATTTCAATTTTGAATCTTTCTATACGTACAAATACGGGGCAAAAGGGTAAAGTCAGCGAATACACTTCTATGCGTCAGCACGCAAACGCTCCAACATTGGTCAATGCATCTGAATTCGTGAGAGTAAAATCTGGTAAAAGACACAGTTGAATTCGTCCCAATGCGACACGGCGAATTTCAGCAAGTGTTGATTTATACAATTTAATCCGTAATAAAAAAACCCAACGTGCGCGGCATATAGAATTTATTGTAAATGTTTAGTAAATTGTCTCGTAGCTCAGTGGCGGGTACTCTGGGCTGATACACAAGGGAGCGCTGTTTCAAATCTCGACGCATACACATTTTATTAATTTTTTTTCTAATTGACCTTGACCACGCATTCATATGAATTCACACGCATTTAATTCGCAATGTCTCAATTCATCTAAATGTGTCTGAATGCGTTTGAACGAATCAGAAAACGGGATTCACGCGCATTACAAAAATGTTCATTCACCCCAATCCGTATTAGTTCTTTTTTTTTGCTGGGATTAGAACCTTTTTAGAATCCTCTAAGATTGCAGTTCAAGTTTTAAGTGGATTTAAAAAGGCATCCTGGAAAGCTATGTGTTATAATATGTTCCTAAGGGGATACTGGTTACGCGGTTAATTTGGTGAAATATTTTTAATGGGTTCTATGAACAACCCAAGTGGAAATTATAATCCGAAATTACTTTTTGAACATTTCTTTAAAGGGATCTAATAGGAATTTAATAGGGACATAATTCTAAGAGGATCTAAGCGGAACCTACGTAGACCTTAATACGCGAAATTATTTCACGAAAAATTTTCTTAAATGGATCTAATAGGAATTTATTAGGACTATGTTTACTGGAGAAGTTACTAAGTATTTAACCGTCTTAAGAGGATCTAAGGAGATTTGGAACGGACAATAAAACGCTTAAGTATTTTGAATGGAATTTCTCTAAGTAGATTTGAAGGGAATTTAAGAGGATTCGTTTACTGGAAAAGTTACTGAGTATATAATTGCCGTCTTAAGAGGATCTAAGGAGATTTTAAACAGACACTAAGACGCTAAATTATTTTGTGCGGAATTTCTCCAAATGGATTTAAAGGGAATTTAAGAGGATGCGTTTGCTGGAAAATTTACTTAGTATATACTTGTCGTCTTAAGAGGATCTAAGGAGATTTTAAACGGACAGTAAAACGCTCAATTATTTTATACGGAATTTCTCTAAGTGGATTTAAAGGGAATTTAAGAGGATGCGTTTACTGAAAAAGTTAATAAGTATATAATCGCCGTCTTAAGAGGATCCAAGGGGATCTTGAACGGACATTAAAATACTTAAATATTTTGTGCGGAGTTTCTCTCAGTGGATCTAACAGTAATTTAAGAGACTGCGTTTACTGAAAAAGTTAGTAAGTACGAGGGCTGTTTGATAAGTCAGTGACTTTCCGACTAAAAGATTTTTTTTCGGCAAATGAGCGTTTTACTTCTTAACATAATCTCCTTTTAGCCCGGAACATTTAGTCCAGCGTTTTTCCGATTTTTTTATTCCTTCCAAATAATAGGTTTTCTCAAGGCCTTGAAAATAGGCGTTTGTTTCGACGATGACCTCTTCATTCGACCCAAATCCACCCGGTCATTTCTTCAGGTTTAGAAACAGGAAATAGTCGCAGGGGGCTAAATCTGGAGAATATGCTGGATGAGGTAGCAGTTCGTAGCCCAATTCATGGTCAGTCACTTGACTTAGTCCGTGGCTATGATGGAAAACCGGGTTCTTCTTAACCCGAGAACAAGTTTAAAAAAAAAACATAATATTATTTTTTAATTTTTTGAATAGTATGCACGGGGCTGTCCCGGTACATATTATCAGTCACGGACGCATTATTATAATGCAATCAAGTGATCTGATAAGAGCGTGGGCTATGACATATTGGGCAAAGCCTAGTTTTTATCCCATCATTCACGGACTGGGTTGCAGTCAAGTGCATGATAGGGGGACCTACAGCTTAAGGTGGGTTCTGAACCACCAGAACCACGGTAAAGGTAGATAGAAAAATTTCAAGAGGTACTGGCTCAGGGACCGAACCCCGGGCCTCTAAGGTGAAGTCCGAGCGTCTAACCAACTGAGCCACCGAGGCCCTACCGAAGGTGTTCTCGCGATGTCGTTGCGGTAGGGCTTGAGCTTTTCTCTCATGAATTTGACGGCTATGCTGGCTGTAGCATTGCTACTGACAACGTTTCCCATGCCAGTCAGACAGAGAACGAAGAGGAAAAAACCGGATCCACTAGAACCACATCCGGACAATAATAACGATGATCTGAGCAGCGAAATCCCAGAAAAACTACAGCACCTTAAAAGGAATTTTGGTCATGCTTTACTAGAGTTCAGACATGTAGAACCAACACAAAGACATTCTCTGCCCAAGATGAACATCGCAAATGATCTGCGTGCAGTAATAGAACACCTGAACCGCAGAGCTAGAGAACGATTTCGAGAATGACATAAAGGCAAAGGCTGAGGGGGACTCATATAAATACCTGGGTATCCTCGAATCTAAGGGTATTCAGCATACTATAGTTAAGAAAAGCTTAGCGACTGCCTTCACTGCAAGACTCAGGTTGGTTCTGAAGAGTTCCCTTAACTCGGCAAACAAGAACAAGGCAATCAATACCTATGCCATCCCTGTCCTCACGTATTCTTTTGGGCTCATCAAATGGTCGAACACCGACCTAGAACGATTAAACAGAATTATCCGCGTAGAAATGACGAAGCACCGAATGCACCACAGTAATTCAGCGATTTAAAAGGTAGTTCTACCACGACATAGAGGGGGTAGGGGCATTGTAGATGTCAGGAAACTGTGTGAGACACAAGTTATACAGTTGCGAGACTATTTTAACAGCAAGCGAGATGTCACGCTTTACAACACCATCTGTAAAGCTGATCTTGATTACACGCCCTTGAATTTGTCCTCAGAGGAAGCCTTGAGTACCAGGGCAGAAACCATAGAGGAATTAGAAACGCAATGGAGACAGAAAGCCATCCACGGCGAGCACCCCAAAACGTTAGATCAACATAAAGTGGATAGTGAGGCATCCAATATTTGGCTGCGAAAGGGCGTCCTGTATCCAGAAACGGAATTATTCGTTATCGCGATACAGGACAGGGTTGTCAGAACCAGAAATTATCGCAAACACGGGCTACATCAAGACGTGGTTGGCCGGTGCCGATTATGTGGAGATACCAACGAATCCATGGAGCACATTATTCATGGTTGTCGCGTAATGGCTCAAAGAGAATCTATCATCCCATTGTGATTTCGGCGACAGGCAATGTGCATGCAAGATGCACTGAACATCTTGAACATTTAGGAGTCAGTAGGGTACTGGCAGCAGCTCAGAAGTCGGTTCTATTAAACACCCGTTGCATTGTAAGACACTTTCTGGACCATCAGGAAGCAAGCGACTAAAAACCTATAGAGTGATACATGGTAGCTCTAAAAAGCATCCAGAGGCGACTTCTGTCACTTGCTGATATCCGCAAAAGCGGATATCAAGCTCTTTATCGGCAAGAAGAAGAGCATCATCCTGCAGCAAACATCCACCCGTTCCAGCAAGTTCACCTTCACAGATAGCCGATAATGCCAACATAAGAAGCAGGAGATCTATCCACCAAAAAGTCTTTCGCAGGATGGACAGATTATCTGGAGCTAATAATGCTCTTCCCGATTTGCTCCGCGAAGATGTGAATCTCTGGAATCTGAACTCTGTAGTTTACGAGAAGGCGGTCTCGCTGCATAGTGACGGTAGAAGTAACGATGCTTCAGTACGCCTCAGTAAGACTCGCGAGCGTATTGCACAGCTTCAGTTTAGAATTCAAACGGCGAGACGGTATGCGTCAAATATTCAGTGCGTGACTAGCTACATAACATCAAATAAAAAATGCAGTCCAAAAGTTAGGGCACTTGCTCGAAACTTAAGGAAAGCAAATCACATACTGAACAAGTGTAAACTGTTGACCATTAAGCAGCACTGGGCGCAAAAAATAACATCTCTTCCAACAGCGAAACAGCGCCTTGAACGGCGAGTAAAATAGATGCAGGAAAATTTCACCTTTTCAACTCATCCTTCCCGCCTGTTCAATGAAACATCACGTGCCGATAAAAATCCGCCTAGCCGAGAAGAGATTCAAGTCTTCTGGGAGAAAATGTATGGAAGACTAGAAACTACACCATCGCGTGACGATCAGGGTGTTCAACTCATTGGCGGAAGTATCATTCAACATCCTGGTAATGAAGAAATATATACATATCTTGGAATACCGCAAGTGGAAACCCAAAATGTGCATGTGTCAAAAACGGACCTTGTAAAAAGGTATCGCCGAATTCTCATAAAAATTTGTGCTTTTGAATTATCTGGAAGAAATAAGATCCAGGCGATTAATATGCTGGCCGTTCCTATACTGCTCTACACCTTTGGTGCAGTAAAATGGAATGAAGATGAGTTGAAGAAAGTTCACCGAAGCACACGCAAAATGATGACAATCTATCGAAGTCATCATCCTAGATCTTCCGTACCTCGAATATACCTACCTCGAGATAAAGGGGGTAGAGGCTTGCTAAGCAATAGTTGAATTTTCTACAATTTTCAAATCAAAGAGAAAAATTTTCCACAAAAGATTTAAATTTCCGAAAAAAGTTAATTTTCAACCAAATAGTTGAATTTTCTACCATTATCAAACCAAAAAGACTTATTTCCAATAAATGAGTTAAATTTTTAACAAAAAATGTTCATTTTCAAACAAAAAGTTGAATTTTCCAGCATTTTCAAAACAAAGGACGAATTTTCTACAAAAGACTTAAATTTGCAAGATAAAAGTTAATTTTCGACAAAATTTGGACTTTCTACCAAAATACTTAAATTTTTAACAAAATACATGAATTTTCAACCAAATGGTGAAATTTTCATACAAAAAATATTAATTTTCATAAAAAAAGTTAATTTTCAACCAAATAGTTGTATTTTCTATCATTTTCAAATCAACAGGACGAATTTTCAACAAAAAAGTTAAAATAATCACTTTTCAGCCAAATTTCGACTTTTCACCAAAATAGTTAAATTTTGTAACAAAATACATGAATTTTCAAACCGAAAATATTAATTTTCAACAAAAAAGTTCATTTTTAGCCAAATAGTTGAATTTCCTATAATTAAAAAAAAAATAAAATAAATAAACGATTTTTCTACAAAAGAGTTAAATTTTCATCTAAAAAGTTAATTTTCGACAAAATTTAGACTTTCTGCCAAAATACTTAAATTTTTAACAAAATACATGAATTTTCAACCAAATCGTGAAATTTTCATACGAACAATATTAATTTTCATCAAAAAAGTTAATTTTCAGCCAAATAGTTGTATTTTCTACCATTTTCAAACCAAAAAGACTAATTTCCAAAAAAACTGTTAAATTTTCAATAAAAAAGATAATTTTCAACCAAATAGTAGAATTTTCTAGTATTTTCAAACCAAAAAGACAAATTTTCGACAAAACAGTTGAATTGTATAAAAAAAAAAATAAAAAAATAATGTTATTGTGTATTATTGACATTAGTACAAAATAAATATAAATAAATAAATAATAAATACATTTTCAAGAAAATTTTCGACGTATTCAGAAAGAAAAATAAAAGTTCTAATTCTTTGCTATCAATTTGGTGAAATAAGTGTCGTTTAATTTCCTATGAAATGATTTAGTGAACATTTTTCGTATTTCATGAGTATAGTATGACGTGTGTGAAATTATCAACCTAAGAGATGAATTTTCAACCAAAAAAATGGAACCAAAAAAATGAATTTAAAAAAAATTATTTCAGTTTAAAAAAAAAACACACATTTTTTAACCAAAATAAGTTCCCTACCAAACAATTGAATTTTTTTAACCCACAAATAATAATTTTCTACCGAAAAGACTAATTTTCAACAAAATTTTTCAATCTTCAACAAAAAAAATATTAATCTTCAACTAGAAATTATGAATCTTCAAAAAAAAAATTAATTTTTAACAATTAACAATTAATTTTTAATAAAGTGGTTCACCTTTCAACCTAGAAGTAGAATTTCCCTACCAAAAAGACTAATTTTCAACAAATAAAGATTTTTTAGTCAAGACTAAAAAAAACAGTTTATCTAAATTGTTGAACTGTCGCAACAAAAAATTAATTTTCTGTAAAACAATTAGATTTTTAACAACAACAAAATTTCAACCAAGAAAATTAAAGTTTTCTACAAAAACGGACGAATTTCCAACTAAAAAGGATCAATTTTCAACCAAACATGGAACAGTTAAATCTTCACTTAAAAAAAAAAAAAAATTTGCAAGGAAAAAAAATCAAAATAGGAGTTAAATTTTTAACTAAAGAGATAAATTTTCAACCAAAATGATAAACTTGGAACCAAAAAAAATGAATTTAAAAAAAATTATTTCAATTTTTAAAAAAACAAAACAAAAAAACACATTTTTTAACCAAAATAAGTTCCCTACCAAACAATTGAATTTTTTTAACCCACAAATAATGATTTTCTACCAAAAAGACCAATTTTCAACAAATAAAGATTTTTTATTCAAGAATGAAAAAAGCAGTTTATCTAAATTGTTGAACTGTCGCAACAAAAAATTAATTTTTAGTTGAAAAAAAAAATAAAATTATAACGGAAAAAAAAATTCAACCAAGGAGTTAAATTTTCAACTAAAGAGATGAATTTTCGAAAAAATAAATAAATAAATAAAAAACACCAAATAGATGAATTTTGAACTAAAAAATATGAATCTTCAACAAATAATGTAACAGTAGATATTTCAACCCAAATAATTTTTATTTTCAAATAAAAAACAGTAGAATTCAAAGAAAAAAGGCGAATTTTCAAATAAAATAGTTGAATCCTCAAACAAAGAAAATTGATTTTCAACCGAGCAGTTGCATTGTCAATGAAAAAATATGAAATTTCTACCAAAAGACATGTATTTTTAAACCAAAAAGACGAATTTTCAAAAAACATAGTTGAATTTTTGACCAAAAAAAGATTACAGATGAATTTTCAACACCAATATATAAATTGTCAATAAAAAGTTTGATTTCAAGTTTTTTTTTCAATGTTAAGTTGAATTGTTAATTTTTTAAATTGTGAAATCATTCAATTTACAATGCGTTATGCAATTTAAGATTTTTATCGAGTTGGTAAGGAGAACATTTTTGTTTTTAATATTTTATGAATTGAAAGAATTCTGTGTTTATTTAAAAAAAATTGTTTGAGTTAGAAGAGAGGAAATTATGGTTTTCAATTTTTTTCTGAATTGGAAGAGGCGCTCTTTTATTTTTATAATTTTTATTGAGTTCGAAGGGATGAAATTTTGGTTATTTATTTTTCTCTGAATTGGAAGAGGTCATTTTTTGTCTTTTTATCATTTTTGTTGAGTTGAAGGTCGGAACTTTTTATTTTAAATCTTTTTTCTGAATTAGAAGAAAATTCATATCTTCTGGATAAAAATGCTACTTTGTTAATAATTCCTTTTTTTGATAACACTTTGATATGAGACTTTGGTTGGAAATTAAACTATTTTATTGAAAATTATCTTTTTTGTTGAAAATTCAACTGTTTTGTACAAACATCGCTTTTTTGGTTTAGAAATTCCACAATTTCGTGGAATTTTTTTTTCTTTCTTAAATGAGAAATCTTTTTTAAGTATGTCTTTGGTTTGAAAATTCATCTCTTTTGGTTTAAAATTCTACTTTCTTAATAATTCATTTTTCCGGTTGAAGATTCATCTCTTTGTTTGAAAATTAAAATATTTAATTGAAAATTATCTTTTTTGTTGAAAATTCAACTGTTTTGTAGAAAATTTTGCTTTTTTGGTTTGAAAATTCTACAATTTCGTTGGAATTTTTTTTCTTTCCTGACTCAAAAATCTGTTTTAGTTGCAAATTTTTCTGTAGTTTGAAAATTCATCACTTCTGGCTTAAAGTGCTACTTTGTTAATAATTCCTTTTTTTGATAACACTTTGGTGTAACACTTTGGTTAAAAATTAAACTATTTTATTGAAAATTATCTTTTTTGTTGAAAATTCAACTGTTTTGTAGAAACTTCGAATTTTTGGTTTAGAAATTCCACAATCTTGTTGAATTTTTCATTTTTCTTTTTCAACTGAAAAATCTTTTTTAAGTGTGTCTTTGGTTTGAAAATTCATCTCTGTTGGTTAAAAATTCGACTTTCTTAATAATTCATTTTTGCGGTTGAAGATTCATCTCTTTGGATGAAAATTAAACTATTTTATTGAAAATGATCATTTTTGTTTAAAATTCAACTGTTTCGTAGAAAATTCGCTTTTTTGATTTGAAAATTCCACAATTTCGTTGAAGTTTTTTTCTTTCTTGACTGAAAAATCTTTTTTAGTTGCAAATTTGTCTGTAGTTTGAAAATATCTCTCTTTTGGTTGGAAATGCTACTTTGTTAATAATTCATTTTTTCACTTAAAGATTCATCTCTTTGGTTGAAAATTATCTTTTTTTTTTGTTGTGAAAATTCCACAATTTCGTTGCATTTTTTTGTATTTCTTGACTGAAAAATCTTTTTTAGTTGCAAATTTGTCACTTTGGTTTCAAAATTCATCTCTGTTGGCTAAAAATGCTACTTTGTTAATAATTCTATTTTTTGATAACACTTTGGTTGAAAATTAAACTATTTTATTGAAAATTATCTTTTGTTGAAAATTCAACTGTTTGGCAGAAAATTTGTTTATTTGTTTTTAAGGTTGCATCAATATAATTTTTCTAAGAATCTTGGAAAAATTGAAAAAGTTTTTTGCAACTATCAGATATGTCAAATCAAAATTTCAACAAAGAAGTTAATCTTCAACCAAATAGTTAAATTTTCAAACTAAAAATATGGGTCCTCAAAAAAAAATGGAATGGTCAATACTTCAATTCAAAACAAGTTTTATTCTAAATAAAAAACTGTTGAATTCATCCAAAAAAGACAAATTTTCAATAAAATAGATGAATCCTCAACCAAAAGAGATTAATTTCCAACCAGCTGGATTTTAACAACAAAAAAAAAAGTTTTCCAAAAGAGACGTACTTTCTACAAAAAATTCAATTTTTTATCCCGAAAATATGAATTTTCAACAAAAAAGTTAATTTTCAACCAAATAATTGAATTTTCAACCAAATACATGAATTTTCTATCAAGAAGATTAATTTTCAACCATAACAGACAAATTTTCAATTAAAATTATGAATCTTCAATTAAAAAAATGTCTGTTTAACAAAGTAACTGAACTTTAAGCCAAGAAGTGATATATTTTCAACCAAAAAAGATGCCTTCCAAACAAAAAATGTAATAGTTGATGTTTCAATCTGAAAAGATTTTTATTTTGAATCAAAAACAGTTTAATTTATTAAAAAAATGTCAACAAAATTGTTGAATCCTTAAATAAAGATATACATTTTTAACTAAGAATATTAATTTCTTGCCAAAAAAGACATATTTTCAACAAAATGTTTACATTTTCAACCAAAGAGATGAATTTTGAACTAAAATTATAAATCGTCAACTAAAACTGTGAATTTTTAGCGAAGCATTTTGAATTTCAACCAAGTAATTGAATTTTCATGCAAAAAAATTAATTCTCAACGAAAAATATATAGCAGTTGACATCATTAAACTAAAAAATATTTTTCATTTTGAATCAAAAAGATTTGAATTTATCCAAAACGACGAATTTTCAACAAAATATATAGTTGACTTCGCATCCAAAAAAGATTTTAATTTCAATGCAAACATTTGCAATTTTAATAAAAAAAAGGTTAAATTTCTACAAGAAGAGATGAATTTTAAATCCAAAAAGATGAAATTTCAAAAAAAAGAGATTTTTCAGTGAAGAAAGAAAATTTTAGGCAAACTATAATTTGAAAAGAAAAATATTTTTTAATACAAAATAAAAATTTCTAATAACTATTTATTTTTTGAGTTTATTTGCTTATTTTCTTCAAAGTTATGTCAGCATAATTTCCCTAGGTTTCCCTTGAAAAATTCAAAAAGATTTTTACAGATTTGAAAAATATTCAGGACTTTTGGAAGCTTGAAAAAAATTTAACAATAGTTTATAAATTTATTAAAGTTATAAAATATTTTTAATCTCTTCAAAAATGTTTAAATATTTTTTAAAATGACTCGAATTATTCCGAAAATGTCTTGAAATCTTCCCGATTCATTTTTGATAATTTTCGAAATCTTTTGTGATGTTCAAAAATATTGTTAAATATTTTCTTAACATTCATTCTTGAAAATGAAGAATCATTTCAAATGTTCCCAGGAATCTCAAGAAGATTTTTGTATTATCTCGAAATTTTTCAAAATATATAAAATTCCCGAATTCTTAACTATCCGAATAACAAAATTCCGAAATAATAAAATTTCCGAATCATAAAGTTTCCGAATAATAAAATTTCCGAATAATAAAATTTCCGAGTAATAAAATTTTCGAATAATAAAATTTCCGAATAATAAAATTTCCGAATAATTATATTTCTGAATAATAAAATTCCCGAATTCTTAAATATCCGGATAACAAAATACCGAAATAATAAAATTTCCATATGATAAAATTTCCGAATATTAAAATTTCCGAATAATAAAATTCTCAAATAATAAAATTCTCGAATTATATCATTACCTATGAATGACATTCCCGAATTGAAAAATTCCTGGTTAATAAAAGTCCCGAATAATAAAATTTCCAAATGATAAAATTTCCGAATGATAAAATTTCCGAGTAATAAAATTTCCGAATGATAAAATTTCCTAATAATAAAATGTCCTAGTTATAAAATTCCCTATTGGAAAATCTCCAAATATTAAAATTCCCGAATTCTTAAATATCCGAATAATAAAATTCCGGAATAATTACCGATGAATGATATTCCCGAATTGGATAATTCCCGGATAATAAAAGACCCGAATAATAAAATTTCCGAATAATAAAATGTCCTAATAATAAAATTCCCTATTGGAAAATTTTCGAATAATAAAATTCCCGTATTATAAAATTCCCGAATTCTCAAATATCCAAATAATAAAATTCCCGAATTGGAATATTCCCGAATATTAAATTCCCAAATAATAAAATTCTCGAATTATAGCATTATCGAATAATGACATTCACGAATTGGAAAATACCTGGATAATAAAAGTCCGAAATAATAAAATTTCCTAATAGTAAAATTTCCGAAATGGAAAATTTTCGAATATTAAATTCCCAAATAATGAAATTCTCGAATTATAGCATTACCGATTAATGAAATTTCCGAATTGGAAAATTCCCGAATTCTTAAATTGGAGAATCATAAAATTCCCGATACATAGCATTCTTGAAAATTAAAATTCCCGAATTGGAAAATTTCAGAATAATAATATTTCCGATTATTTTATAATATTACCCAGTTGAAAAATTAATGGATGAAAAAATTCCTGAATTAAAAAATTCCCGAATAAAAAATTCCCGATGATTAAAATTTCCTATTAATAAAATTCCCTTGTAATAAAATTTAATGTTTGGAAAATTTTTGAATGAAAAAATTCACGAATAATGAAATTCCCGAATTACAGCATTCTTGAATAAAGAAATTCCCAAATTGGAAAATTTCCTAATAATAAAATTCTCGAATTATACCATTACCGATGAATGACATTCCCGAATTGGAAAATTACCGGATAATGAAAGTCCCGAATAATAAAATGTCCTAATAACAAAATTCCCTATTGAAAAATTTTCGAATAATAAAATTCCCGAATTCTTAAATATCCGAATAATAAAATTTCGAAATAAAAAAAATCCCAAATTGGAAAATTCCCGAATAATAAAAGTCCCGAATAATAAAATTTCAAAATAATAATATTTCCGAAAAATAAAATTTCCGAATAATAAAATGTCCTAATAATAAAATTCCCTATTGGAAAATGTTCGAATAATAAAATTCCCGAATTCTTAAATATCCGAATAGTAACATTCGGAAATAATAAAATTTCTGAATTGGTAAATTTCCGAATGATAAAATTTCCAAATAATAAAATTTCCGAATAATAAAATTTCCGAATAATAATATTTTCGAATAATAAAATTTACGAATAATGAAATGTCCTTATAATAAAATTCCCAATTGGAAATTTTCGGAATAATAAAATTTCCGAATAATAAAATTTCCGAATAATAAAATTTCCGAATAATAATATTTCCAAATAATAAAATTTACGAATAATGAAATGTCCTTATAATAAAATTTCCGAATAATAAAATTCCCGAATTATAAAATTCCCGAATTATAAAATTCCCGAATTCTTAAATATCCGAATAACAAAATACCGAAATAATAAAATTTCCGAATGATAAAATTTCCGAATAATAAAATTCTCAAATAATCAAATTTTTGAATTATATCATTACCGATGAACGACATTCCCGAATTGGAAAATTCCTGGATAATAAAAGTCCCGAATAATAAAATTTCCAAATGATAAAATTTCCTAATGATAAAATTTCCGAATAATAAAATTTCCGAGTAATAACATTTCCGAATAATGAAATTCCCAAATAATAAAATTCACGAATTATAGCATTACCGATGAATGACATTCTCGAATTGGAAAAATCCCGGATAATAAAAGTCCCGAATAATAAAATTAAAAAAAAAAAATTTCCGAATGATAAAATTTCCGAATAATAAAATTTCCGAGTAATAAAATTTCCGAATGATAAAACTTCCTTATAATAAAATGTACTAATTATAAAATTCCCTATTGGAAAATCTCCAAATAATAAAATTCCCGAATTCTTAAATATCCGAAAAATAAAATTCCGAAATAATTTCCGATGAATGACATTCCCGAATTGGACAATTCCCGGATGATAAAAGTCCCGAATAATAAAATTTCCGAATAATAAAATTTCCAAATAATAAAATTTCCGAATAATAAAATATCCTAATAATAAAATTTTCTATTGGAAAATTTTCGAATAATAAAATTCCCGTATTATAAAATTCCCGAATTTTTAAATATTCGAATAATAAAATTCCGAAATAATAAAATTCCCAAATTGGAAAATTCCCGAATAATAAAAGTCCCGAATAATAAGATTTCCGAATAATAATATTTCCGAATAATAAAATTTCCGAATAATGAAATGTCCTAATAATAAAATTCCCTATTGGAAAATTTCCGAACAATAAAATTTCCGAATAATACAATGTCCTAATAGCAGTATAGTACAGGAGAGATAATAAAAGCAGAAAACTATAACATAGAAAATTTTATTTTGTATCGCAATTCTACATATGATAGGATAAGGCCGGAACTTAATTCCACATATGATAGGACAAGATCGGATAGGGCGAAATAGGATTGAATATGATTGGATAGGATCAAACAGGTTCGAAAAAGGTAGTATAAGATCGGATAAGGTAGCATAGTACAGGAGAGATAAAAAAAAAACAGAAAACTATATGGTAGAAAATTTTATGTTTTATCTGAATTCTACATATGATAGGATTATATCGAATACGGTCAGTTAGGAATCGGATAGAACAAATATCAGAAACAGAAAACTATAACATAGCTGATTTTATTTTTTCATCTCAATTCTATATAGGAAACGACGAGATCGAATATGATGTGATCAAATAGGATCAAATATGATCGGATAGGGTAGTATGGTACAGACAAGCTATCAAAAACAGAAAACTGTAACAAATTTTCTTTTTTATCAATTCTACATATAAGAGAATTAGATTGGATTGGATCGGATACAATGAGATAGGATCGGATATGATCGGACAGGAATGGATAGGGTAGTATAGTACAGGAGAGATATCAAAACCAGAAAACTATAAAATAGCAAATTTTATTCTGTATCGAAATTTTACATATGATAGGATAAGACCGGATAGGATCAGAAAGGATCGAATAGAATAAAATAGGGTAGGGTAGTACATGAAAGATATCAAAAACAGAAAGCTATTACAACCAATTATACTCTTTATTTTAATTCTAGATACGATAGGATTAGAATGGATTAGCTTGGATAGAATCAGATAGGATATAATAAGGTAGTGTAGTGCAGAATAGATATTCAAAACGGAAAAATATAACATGAACTTTTATTTTTCATCTTAATTCTACAAAGGATGAGATAAGGTCAGATAGGATAGCACAGGACAGGACATATATCAAAAGTAGAAAAGTATAAGGCAGCAAGTTTTCTTTGTCACCTAAAATTTGTATAGGATAGAATAAGATCGGATAGAATCGTATAGAATAGTATAAGATAGGCAGATACCAACAGAAAAATATAAATATTCTTTTCGATGTTATTTCTACATAGGATAGGATAAGATTGGATAGAATAAAATCGGGTAGGGTATTATAGGACAGGACAGATATCAAAAACAGAAAATAGTGACATAACAAATTTGCTTTCTTATCCTAATGCCACATAGGACAGAACAAGGTTGGATACGATAGGATCTGATAGGATCAGATAGAATACGATAGGACAGGACAAATGTAAAAAAACTATAACATAGCAAATTTTATTTCTTACGTCAATTCTACATATGATAGGATAAGATCGGATAGGGCCGGATAATATATGATTGGATAGGATCAAATAGGATCGGATAAGGTAGTATACGATCAGATAAGGTAGTATAGTACAGGACAGATATCAAAAAAAGAAAACTATAACGTAGAAAATTTTATGTTTTATCTGAATTCCACATATGATAGGATTACATCGGATACGATCCGATAGGAATAGGATAGAACAAATATCAAAAACAGAAAACTATAAACAATTTTATTTTCACATCAATTCTACATATAATATAATTAGATCGGATAGAATCAGATATGATTGGATATGGTAGTATAGTACAGCAGAGATATCAAAAGCAGAAAACTATAACATAGTAAATTTTATTTTATATCAATATTCTTCATATGTTAGGATAAGATCGGATAGGGTCGGATAGGATCAAACAGGGTAGTGTAGTACAGGACAGATATAAAAAACAGAAAGCTATGATTACCAATTATATTTTTTATTTCAATTCTACTTATGGTAGGATTAGATAGGATAGGATCAGATAGGATAGGACACAATCGGATAGGATCGAATAAGGTAGAGTAGTAAAGGATATATATTCCATCAAGAAAAATATAACATAGCAAATTTTAATTTCTATCACGATTCTACATAGGATAGGATAAGATCGGATAGGACCATATAGGATTAGATTGTATCAAATGGGATCGAATAAGATAGTACAAGATCGGATAAGGTATTACAGTACAGGACAGTTATAAAAAACAGAAAACTGTAACGTAGCAAACTTTATGTTTTATCTGAATTCTACATACGATAGGATTATATCGGATACGGTCCGATAGGAATAGGATAGGACTAATATAAAAAACTGAAAACTATAACAAATTTCATTTTTATATCAATTCTACATATAATAGAATTAAATCGGATAAAATCAGATAGGATCGGATATGATCGGATAGGATTGGATAGGTTAGTATAGTACAGCAGAGATATCAAAAGCAGAAAACTATAACATAGCAAATTTTATTTTGTATCAAAATTCTACATATGTTAGGATAAGACCGGATACGATCAAATAGGGTAGTGCAGTACAGGACAGATATGAAAAACAGAAAGCTATGATTACCAATTATATTTTTTATTTCAATTTTACTTATGATAGGATTAGATCGGACAGGATCAGATAGGATAGGACACAATCGAATAGGATCGAATAAGGTAGAGTAGTAAAGGATATATATTCCATCAAGAAAAATATAACATAGCAAATTTTAGTTTCTATCACGATTCTACATAGGATAGGATAAGATCGGATAGGACCATACAGGATTAGATAGTATCAAATAGGATCGGATAAGGTAGTATAAGATCAGATAAGGTAGTACAGTACAGGACAGATATAAAAAACAGAAAACTATAACGTAGTAAATTTTATGTTTTATCTTAATTCTACATATGATAGGATTATATCGGATACGGTCCGATAGGAATAGGATAGGACAAATATCAAAAACCGAAAACTATAACAAATTTTATTTTTACATTAGTGTCGCCACAGAGGTATCCAGAATAATTTCGTAGTGCGAGAGATAGAGGCAGAAGTGTGATGCAAAAAAGCAAAAGGCTCATGGTATCGCCCTGAAAAACGCCCCTCTGGAAGGTGACGTTGTTCGTTGTCACACGAACTATGAGAGGTTGAATCGGAAGCTTTCCTGTAGTCGGTCCAGGCCATTGACAGGACGCGTTGATGGCTCAATTCGCCGAACAATCCTGTTGTTCAGGACAAATTTAGAGATCTTATACAGTGTGTTCAAACAATTTATTGGCCTGTAATTCTCTGGGTTGGACTAGTTGCCCTTTTTCGGTAGGAGTATAGTGCGTCCCAACACCAGTCAGTGCGGAATGGGCGTCTCCGACTTTAAATATGAGGTGAGTGATTCATGGACATTCCTTCTTTGATTTTATGAGTTGTCGCAAAATTCCCTGAAGCGGATGATATTGTCAGTATCTTCTTTCAACTTGAGTGTTTTCGGGATCCTGTATAACTTTCTCCAAAAAGTATCTACCTCGTTAGGCTTGGTTGGATTTTTGACAGAAACCGGGTAATCACTGAAAAGCCGAGATGGGTCAGCGACAAACATTTGATTCTCCCCGATCCATCTCTCTCTCTCTCTCTTATGTATTCTCCTCCTTGCTTCAGATAACAGCCGTATTTTGTCAACAATATGCTGCTTGATTTTCAGCAGCTTTGACTTGTTCAGTGTGTGATACAAGATCCTCAGTTCTTGGGCGAACATTCGAACCCTTTCCGTGAACGATCTATCAGGTCTTATGTTGTCAATCACACATCGAACACGGGACGCATTCTGTCTTGCCGATCCAATTTTCTTGTTCAGTTGATGCAAGCGTCCTTTGGTCTTTTGATCCACGTCCGTCTGAGCCTTCGATTTGAATCAGCCAAAGCTGTCGCAGCACCATGAACTGAGCAATTGATGGTCCAGAGGTCGGACTCTTGCGAGATTTTTCCACGAAGGGAGGCATTCATTTCAGCCAGATTTTGGGGCTTAGGAGGAACTTGCATGTTTTTCCATTTTTCCAGAGGTAGGCACGTTGATTTCACAACGATTGAATTGAAACGTTCTAAAGCTCTTGGTGTTTCTGGCACCACAGAGTATGCATACGCGCTATCAGGCAGTCTAGCGGCAGTAGCCAAAATTAACAAGAGAACCTTCGGTTTCGAACTCTCGATCAAGGAAACAACGAAACGGCAACTGCAACCGAGTGCGAACTCGCTGAAATCCTCAATTTGAACAGGTCTTTTTGTAAGTCACGCACATTTCCATTCGTAATTAGTTGATTCAATGATTTAAGGTTGAACAAAATATTTGCTAATTTTCAAAATTTTTACAGGTACGACTGGGCATCTGCAATCGGAGTTCCGATTGATCATCCAGGAAAACTCTTGGAAAAAGGTTTACTTTATTTTTATTCATTTCAATTTTATAATCGATGCTATTTGTTTCTGTTTTTTATTTGATACTTACGTTATAATATTTATGCATAAGGAATTTTATAAATTGGACAAAAAATTCTTAAAATTAAAAATTGGATAAATGTTTTCATCTAATTAATGTATATATATAAAATAAAAGCGATAAAAAGTCCAAAGAGAAAGACCGCGGATATCAACAATGATCCAGAAAACGTGATAAAAATGCCATTAACTACCATTTTTAATTGAAAAATGAAAAATTTTCTTATGCTTCATTTCATTTTTTTTTACAGAAAAGTAAGACCGATTAGGTCTTTGTTAAAACGACGTTGTTGCAGCGTACAGATTCATTAATGAGGAACACTCAGACTGATTCGGTCTTTATTAAAACGAGAGGAAGTCCGAGTATTATTATATTATAAATAAAAGGTTTCTTGAATATCGATACATCTTTCAACAGCCAATTATCGCATTTGGATTACCACGAAATTGGAAAAATAGACATTGCCTGCGAGCATTGTGAAACAAAATATTTCTCTGCTGAAAAAGTTACGAAGGGAATTCTTTTCGCGATTTTTGCAATCATGGTAAAGTTGTTATCGATCCATTAGCGCAACTTCCACTTCTTGAATAATTGTTTCTGGGAAATCATCCGAAATTAAAACATTTTCTTGAGCGGATCAGAGGTTACAATAACGCATTTTCATTTGCATCATTCAATGCAAATTTGGTTATGGGCAACTCTTTATTCTGGATGAGAAAGAAGCTGCTGAATGTCGCCTTAATCAAAACGCCAATCTTGATAACGAATTGCTTGGAAATGACTGACGTGACGTCAATGTATTTGCAGAATCGTATTTAATGATGCACGAAGAAATTCAAAATGAAACAACGTCATTAGGAATTGCTTGCACTCCCTCTAATCTGCAATTTGCGTTTTTACCCAAAGCTGGAATCGATAAAAGCAGATACAATGCTCAGAGAATAAATGAAGTTGCGGCTATTTTCTCTACGACAGCTGATGGAGATATACCGGATACTTTTGCGACTGCAAAGAACAAAACGGAAAGAACGCTGCAGAATGTAAATTCAATGGATCCAAATGTAGAGCCTTGGATCTACCCATTCTTTAATCTTCATGGAACTCAAGGGTGGCATGCAGATATGAAGTTAAAAGGATGTGACAAGAGATCAGGGTTTAAATGACTATTTGCAGAAAACTGTAGATGACACTGGCGAACGTATCGGGCAAGTGATAAATTTACCTTCGTCGTTCGTAGGATCGCCACGTAACATGATGCAATATTACCAAGATTCAATGGCCATCGTCTGGAGATTTGGAAAACCTGATCTATTCATTACGATGACGTGCAATCCTACATGGACTGGAATTGTGATCAACTTACTTCCTGGTCAAACAGCTGCTGATAGACCAGATGTATCCAAAGAAATTGCTGAATGAGCTGCAGTGATACCACATCCAAAGTACTCGTATTTCGAAGCCACATACTTCTTTCAGCGATCGTCTCACTTGTTCCACGTCTTGATATGCTGAAGTTGTGTAAAGTTGCATTTCACCAGAAATTGCTGGATAAGCTGCGATGATATCCCCTTCAAACTAACCCCCTTTGGAAACAACAACCTTCTTCCAGCGATCGTCTCACTTATTCTACGTCTTGATATGCCGAAGTTCTGTAAGGTTATATTTCACCAGAAATTGCTGAATGAGCTGCGATGATATCCTCCCCAAAGTAACCTTCTTTGGAAACCACAAACTTCTTCCAGCGATCCTCCCACATCATCTCAGTCTTGAAATCGTTTCCTTTTTAAAAGATACTACAATTTAGGAAACAGTCCGAAAGCACAGGGAACGAGCTCAGGACTGTATGGGGGCTGCCAAAGTTGTATAAGGCAGTGTTCTGTCAGAAATTGCTGAATAAGCTTCGATGGTATCACCTCCAAAGTACTCCTGTTTCGAAGCCGCGACCTTCTCTCCGTGATTCTCTCACTTCATATACGTCTTGAAATCGTTTTCCTTTCAAAGAATACTTTAATTTGGGACACAGCCAGATATCACAGGGAAACAGGTTAGAACTTTATTAGGGCTGCCGAAGTTGTATGAGGCAGTATTTCACCAGAAATTGCTGAATGAGCTGCCACTTTTCCACTGAAGAGGCTGTTTCCTGGTTTATTTGAATTTCTAATAATTTGAATGGATTTTCACGATTTTTAAAGTGAATATGTCAAGGGATTTTGAAGATTTCAAAACATTAAAAAAATGTTAAGCAATTTAAAATAATTTCGTAGGACTTCCAAAGACTTTAAGGGATTTTTAGACAAAATGAAAAGTAAGTAAACTAAAATAAAATCATAGGGAGCCAGGTTAGGAATGTACTGAGGCTGCTGAAGTTGCATTAGGCAGTATTTTACCAGAAATTGCTGAATGAGCTGCCACTTTTCCACTAAAGAGGCCGTCTCCTGGTTTAATTAAATGTCTCATCATTTGAATGGATTTTCACGATTTTCAAAGTAAAAATGTCAAGGGGTTTTAAAGATTTCCAAACATTGAAAAAATTTAAAGCAATTTAAAATAATTTTGTAGGATTTCCAAAGACTTTAAGAGATTTTCAGACACAATGAAAAGTATGTAAACTAAAATGAAATCTCAGGAAGCCAGGTTAGGAATGTACTGAGGCTGTCGAAGTTGCATGAGACAGTATTTTACCAGAAATTGCTGAATGAGCTGCCACTTTTACACTAAAGAGGCCGTTTCCTGGTTTAATGAAATTTATGATAATTTTAATGGATTTTCACGATTTTCAAAGTAAAAATGTCAAGGGATTTTGAAGATTTTAAGACATTAAAAAAATATGAAGCAATTTAGAATAATTTCGTAGGGTTTCCGAAGACTGTAAGGCATTTTTAGACAAAATGAAAAGTAAGTTAACTAAAATGAAATCACAGGGAGCCAGGTTAGGACTGTATTGGGGCTGCTGAAGTTGTATGAAGCAGTATTTCACCAGAAATTGCTGAATGAGCTGCCACTCTGAAATAATAACTGAAATAACACTGAAATAATTTTGTAGGATTTCCAAAGACTTTAAGAGATTTTTAGACCAAATGAAAAGTAAGTAAACTAAAATGAAATCTCAGGGAGCCAGGTTAGGAATGTACTGAGGCTGCCGAAGTTGCACGAGGCAGTATTTTACCAGAAATTGCTGAATGAGCTGCCACTTTTACACTAAAGAGGCCGTTTCCTGGTTTAATTGAATTTCTCATCATTTGAATGGATCTTCGCGATTTTCAAAGTAAAAACGTCAAGGGGTTTTCAAGATTTCAAATCATTGAAAAAATGTAAAGCAATTTAAAATAATTTTGTACGATTTCCAAAGACTTTAAAAGATTTTTAGACAAAATGAAAAGTAAGTAAACTAAAATGAAATCTCAGGGAGCCAGGTTAGGAATGTACTGAGGCTGCCGAAGTTGCATGAGGCAGTATTTTACCAGAAATTGCTGAATGAGCTGCCACTTTTCCACTAAAGAGGCCGTTTCCTGGTTTAATTGAATTTCTCATCATTTGAATGGATCTTCACGATTTTCAAAGTAAAAATGTCAAGGGGTTTTAAAGATTTTAAAACATTGAAAAAATTGAAAGCAATTTAAAATAATTTTGTACGATTTCCAAAGACTTTAAGAGATTTTTAGACAAAATGAAAAGTAAGTAAACTAAAATGAAATCTCAGGGAGCCAGGTTAGGAATGCACTGAGGCTGCCGAAGTTGCATGAGGCAGTATTTGACCAGAAATTGCTGAATGAGCTGCCACTTTTACACCAAAGAGGCCGTTTCCTGGTTTAATTGAATTTCTCATTATTTGAATGGATTTTGACGATTTTCAAAGTAAAATGTCATGGGATTTTTAAGATTTTAAAACATGGAAAAAATTTAAAGCAATTTAAAATAATTTTGTAGGATTTCCAAAGACTTTACGAGATTTTTAGACAAAATGAAAAGTAAGTAAACTAAAATGAAATCACAGGGAGCCAGGTTAGAACTGCATTGGGGCTGCCGAAGTTGTATGAGGCAGTATTTCACCAGAAATTGCTGAATGAGCTGCCACTTTTCCACTAAAGAGGCCGTTTCCTGGTTTACTTGAATTTCTCATCATTTGAATGGATTTTCACGATTTTCGAATTAAAAATGTCAAGAGGTTTTACAGATTTCCAAACATTGAAAAAATTTAAAGCAATTTAAAATAATTTTGTAGGATTTCCAAAGACTTTAAGAGATTTTTAGACAAAATGAAAAGTAAGTAAACTAAAATGAAATCTCAGGGAGCCAGGTCGATAATTGTGTAAATCTGTCCAAATCTTTTAAAATATTCTCTTAAAAAAAATTTTTCAAGATAAATAATCGTTTTAAATTTTCCTAGGAAATGTTTTTTATTCTTCTGAAGCCTTACAAAATTAAAGCTTCTAAACTTTTAGTTCGAAATCTGCCAAAATCTATATTTTGTTTTAAACTAGACCGAAATTTTGGTACGAATAGCGGGATTTTGTCGGTACACGTAGACACTTCGTTTAAATTATTTGAAATCATTTCAAATTTTTAATTAATTTTGAATTTTTTCAAAACCTCTAAATATTTCTTCAACTTACTCGATTTTTTTTCTAACAATAATTCAATAATTTTACTTACAAATTGAATTTTTTTAAATAGAATAATTTAAATTGTAACGTTCAAAGTTTAGTTTAGAATATTTAATTTTAATTACTGATATTAAATGAACAATAAGATATTTCTAAATATTAAGTAATTGTTCTTTTTCTTAGTTAAAAAATTTCAAATTGAACGGATTGAAAATGGAATATTTCAGTCTGAAATAATTTTAGAAATTTAATAAAAGCCTTTAATTGTGAATATATTATTTTGAAGTTTAAGAAAAATTGAAAATAGTTTATAAAGTTTCAATCGGGCGCTTACTTTTGTTTAAATAATAAGACTTTCCAATTGAACCAGTTTAATTTTTAACGTTAAAATTTGGAAATTCTAAAATTGTGAACAAATTCCGAATCGTCTTGTCAAATCAATTATTATTCACTTTTTAAATCTTGAAGTACAGTTCAATATTAAAGATCATTTATTAATTTATATTCACAGTTGATCAACTAAAAATATTTTTATCCAAAATCTTCGATTTCAAACGCTTCTAATTTTTAATTCTTCAAGTCTTTAAAACTGCATTTTAAAATTCTTTAAATTAAAATGCACGCTTAAAAATTAATATCAAAGATGGAAAATTTTTAAAGTGTAAGATTTTCGACTTATGCATTCTAAACTGCATTATATCATAATTGAAAAAGATAACAATTTAACTAATTATTTAAAAAACGGTTGAAATCAAAGTTGGACATATTTTTTTTCTAAAAATTTGTTAAATTCACGGTCAAAAATAAATTCACTGTCATTTCCTGGTTTTTCCCGCTCATAAGGCACTTTTTTCACGCTTAAAGGGTAAAAAAATTCAAAATAAATTCATAAGATTTCAAAAGAATTCAAGTTAAATTCAAAAGAATTCAAATAAAACGGGGGAAAAAATTGTAATAAAAAAAATTCAATTGATTTCCGTAAAATTGGAATGAATTTAGAGGGATTTAAGGTAATCGAGACGAATTCAATGAAATTCATAAAAATTCAGGGTGAATTTAAAAAAATTGAAATGAATTGAAAACGATTTAAGAAGAGATAAATTCTGAACCAAAAATCTAATATTGCACTTTTCAGCCAAAAAAATTAACTTACAACAACAAAATGGATTTTCTTATTAGGTTATTAGTGTTTTACTAATTCAGTTCGCATTATTGAATTGTTAACAATTTTCATTACTATCATAATATTTTTTAAATTCTAGAATATTGCAATAGAAAATAGATTATTCAGATTTTAAAATAGGTGCTGATAAAAAAATTCCATGACTTTTTCAGGTCTTTCAGGTAATTCAGATCTTCCAGGTCTTGCAGTAACCCTGAAAATCTCAAAATGAGAACGAAAGTTTAGATTCATAAATGTAAATCATACCTATAGTCTATTGCACAATCCCAAAGATGAAGATGCAATTCCGTAAGAACTCCTGGAGGTGAATATCCAGCAATCGGATGATCACTGACGTCTAAACAATCAGTCAACTGTGTAAACCAGGAAGTTTGAGAAGTGTACATTCTGTGCCTCAAAGTCGCGTTTCTAATTCCAACTGCTACCCTAAAAGTCTGCGAAAATATTTTCAAAATTAGTACCAATTTCTCCAGTGGTAAAAACAAAAAGATAAAAAATAATGTTCCTTTTGTAATCCATTTTAATATAATAGTTCCATGCAAATTGAATCCGGTCCAAAAACAACAACAAAATGTCAGGGTGTCTTCAATTAATTTCAATTCAATTCAATTAATATATTTAATTGAGAAAGCTTTGACAAATTATATCACAAGATATTATTAAATATATTAACACCATCGATTATTTAAATAATTAAATAATACTACAAACATAATTAATCATTTCTTGAATTTGCCAAAAACGTCTATCAGTTTGAATCATAATTCAAACAATTTCTTATTTTATCTTCTATACTTAAAATTCAGTGGATATTTAGGTGAAATTAATGTGGAAACTATACCAAATTCAATTTAATCCACTTCAAATTTATAACTTTCAAGTAAAAATATTGCATTTTCGAATAGTTGAATTTTATACTAAAAAGATCAGTTTTCAATCAAAAATGGAATAGTTACATTTTCAGTGAAAACAATTATTTTCCACAAACAAATTATGAACAACAAACTAAAATTATGAATCTTCAACTGGAATAGATGAATTTTAAACCAAAAAGACGAATTTTTAACAAAAGAGTTCAACATTTAACCAAGTAGTTTTATTTGCAACCAAAAAGATGAATTTTCAACTAAAATGATGAATATTCAACTGGAACACTTTAATTTTTAAACAACAATATGACTTTTTGAAACTAGAAGACTAATTTCTAAACAAGAAGATTAATTCTCAACCAAAAAAGACGATTTCTCAACAATTTACATACATTTTCAACTAAAAAAGACAAATTTTCAACCAAATAGTTAAATTTTGAACTAAAAAGGTCAATTTTCAACCAAAAAAGGAATAGTTAAATTTTCAGTGAAAAAAAAAATAAATTTTCCACGCAAAAAAAACAAACAAATTATGAACTCATCAATCTAATATCATAATCTCATACCTTATCTAATATTCAATTTTTACCTCGTAAAATCGAAAAATCAAGTTTTCAAAAAACACTGAATGAGATTAAAAAATAGTAGTGGGAGTCTCGGAAATGGCACAAGATATCATAAACGAGTAAAGGAACTTTCTGTAGAACTTGTTCAACGGTGCAAACTATTTTCTTGTCATTTTTTCGTATCTGTTGTTTGAAACAAAAATGCGAAAATTCGATTTCATGAAAAAACGTTTTCTTGGCCACAAAAGTTATTTAGCCCGCATAAAATTCACAAGGTATTTTCCTTATAATAGTACAAATTCAACAGAAAATTGGCAAAAATATAAGTGTGGTTTTTTTTTGAGAAAATCGACTTTCAATATTTTCAGAAAAACCGCCGCCATTCGAAATGGATTCAGTCCAAAGGATTTTCTGTTTTTAAACATTAATTTTTAAAGAAAGTTTAAAAAGATCTTAAAAAATTTCAGAAGATTTTCATGAATTCCGAGAAAAAATGCGGAATGGATTGTAAGAAAAGTTAATTTTTAAACCAAAAAACGAGTTTTTAAAAATAATCAAGTTTTCAATCAAATAGATACATTTTTAATTTAGAAGATTAATTTTCTGCAAAAAAAAACAAATTGGAAAAAATATAGTTAAGTTTTGCAATAAAAAAAAATTAATTTTTAACCCAGTAATGGAATATTTGATACAAAGGATGAATTTTCAAATAAGAAGATTTATTTTCTACCAGAAACAACAATTTTTTAAGAAATATGTTAAATTTTGAACAACAAAAAAGAACTAACTTTCTATAAACATTTTTAATTTTCTATCATTTTTCACCGTGATTTATTTTTCACCGTGATTTCAAAATCTTCAACAATGTACATTTTCTTTTAATTTTTTTTAAAAATCTTCTCAATAATAAAATTATTTTTTAAAGTTTCAAAACTATGTTTTAAGTGCATTCGAATTTTTCCAGATTTTTTTTAATTGTGCAAAGTTTTAAAAATTGCTTTAAAATCTTTCAGAACCTTTTTTGACAATTTGTTAAAAGTTTTTGAAATGTTTTAAAATGTTTTTAAATATTTGCTTAAAATTAATTTTTCAAACAAAAAATTATTTTTAATTTCCCAGGAACCTTAAGAGAATTTATTATTTTAAAACCTTTTCAAATATTCTCTTTAAATTAATTTTTAAAAAAATCATTTCATATATTCTTAAGAAACTTAAGGAAAATAGTTCAATTTTCAATCAAAAATATCAATATTTAACCTTGAAAATTAATTTTCTATAAAAAAACAACGAATTTAAAAATATATATATTTCAATGAATTATATTCAAGAAAAAAATTAATAATTTAGATTAATCTTGAAAAAATAAAAAAGCAAAAAGAATAGTTGAATTCTCAAAAAAAAAGAAAGAATTTTTCACCAAGCAGTTAAATTTTCAACAAAAAACAACGAATTTTCAAAAAATAGTTACATTTTCTATCTAAAAGATTAATTTTTAACCTAGAAAATTAATCTTCTACCATAAAAAAATGATTTTGAAATAAATATACTTAAATTTTCAACCCAAAAAAATGAATTGTTGACCAAATAGTTGAATTTTCAATACAAAAGAGGAATTTTCAAACAAGAAGATTTATTTTCTACCAAAAGACAACGAATAAAAAAATATATAGTCAAATTTTAAACAACAAAAAACACTAATTTTCAATATAAATGTTTAATATTCACCATTTTTCGTGGCTGTGTACCAAAGCAATTATTAAGAATTTGATTATTAGTCTTTGAATTCAATCTTTGAATAAAAAAAATTTTCCAGGTCGTTCAGTTTTGTATGAAATGAATAATGAATAACTTGTTCAGTTATAATTAGCCTTTCGACCGAACTTTGCTTTAAAAAATGTTTCCAATGTCAACAAACGATGTTTTTTTTTTGAGGAAAATGAAAAAAATTTCTTAAAATTTTACAACTTCCGAGAAACCTTGAAATTATTATTATTTTTTTTTAAATTATATTTAAAATAAACTTAAAAGAGATTTTAAAACATTGCAAAGTTGAAAAGATTTTAAGATTTTTAAACAAAATTTATAAAAACAATTGAGTAACTTTAAGAGACATTTAAAAGTGTTGAAAAGATTCAAAAATAATTTTTAAATAGAAAGAATTTTAAAAAAATTAAAACAAAATGTAGATTTTTATCCGAACAAAAAATTTAGAAACTTTTTACGAATTTTGAATGGTTTCAAGAGAATATTCTTAAGAATCATAGGAATGTTTGAAGGGGTGTTTTGTTTTTCAACCTTAATTTTTAGAAAAAGTTTAAAAAGATTTTAAGTAAGAGTAGTTACATTTTCAACCAACTAATAACGAATTTTAAAAAAATAGTTAAATTTTCAATCAAAAAGATGAATTTTTAACCAACTAGTTAAATTTTCGATACGAAAGATAAATTTTCAAATAAGCAGATTTATTTTCTACCAAAAAATAACGAATTAAGCAAAAAATGTTACATTGTCATCTATCACTTTTTTTTATTTTCCACTATTTTTCACCGTGATATACTAAAATAATTATTAAGACTCTTTTTCGGGTTTCCTCATTTGTCTAATTTTTTTTGAATGTTTAAAAATATGTTTCCATTTTTTTTTTAAATTATTTTTCAAAATAAAAAAAAAGCATTACAAACTTAACCAGGAATCTTAAGAAAAAATTTTTATTTTCTTCGTCCCCTAGCCGAAAGTACGTTTTCCCGGCTGCATTTCTGTCCGGGAACAGTGGATTTTGCGGCCTACTACAGTTAACGCGATCTTTGATTGGCTGCGAGATTTTTGTGGCTCGCTGACGTAGCAACGCTCACTCAGTATTGTGTTATACAAGGAATTCAAGGAATTTCAGGAATTAAAGGTAATTTAGGAATTTTAGAAATTTAAGGAATTTTAAGAATTTAAGAAATCTTAAGAATTCAAGGAATTTCAGGAATTCAGAATATTCCAAAATTTCAAGAATTCAGAATATTTAAGGATTTTAGGGAATTTAAGGATTTCAGAGAGATTTCAGAGTTATTCCAGGAAATAAGAATATTTAAGGAATGTAAGGAATTCAGAATATTCAAGAAATTCAGGGAATTCGAAATATTCAAGAAATTCAGGGAATTCAGAATATTCAACAAATTTCAGTGATTCAGGAGCATTAAGAGAATTCGATCAATTCATGAAATTTGTGGAATCGAAAGAAAAAACAAGGAATTCAAGGAACTTTAGGAATTCAAGGAATTTTAGGAATTTAAGAAATTTTAGGAATTTTGAAATTTTAGTAAGGCAAAGAATTTTAGGAATTCAAGGAATTTTAAGAATGAAGGGAATTTTAGGAATTCAAGAAAATTTAAAAATCAAATGAATTTTAGGAATTCAAGAAATTTTAGGAATTTGAAGAATTTTAGAAATTTCAGGAATTTTAGTAATTCAAGTAGATTTAAGAATTTGGAGAATTTTATGAATTCAAGGAATTTTAGGAACTCAAGGAATTTTAAGAATTGAAATTTTTTTAGGAATTGAAGGTATTTAAGGAATTTAATGAATTTTAGGAATTCAAGGAATTTCAGGAATTCAATAAATTTTAGAAATTATAAGTATTCAAGGAATTTTAGGAATTCAAGGTATTTAAGGAATTCAAGGAATTTCATGAATTTCAGTAATTCAAGGAATTTTAAGAACGCAGGGAATGATAGGAATTCAAGGAAAGTAAGGAATTTTAGGAAATCAAGAAATTTTAGGACTTTAAAGAATTTTAGGAATTGAAGGAAATTTAGGAATTCAAGGAATTTCAGGAATTCAAGGAATTTTATAAATTCAAAGAATTTAAGAAGGTATTTAAGGTATTTAAGGAATTCAAGGAATTTCAAGAACGCAGGGAATTTTAGGAATTCAAGGAAAGTTAGGAATTTTAGGAAATCAAGAAATCTTCGGACTTGAAAGAATTTTAGGAATTGAAGGAAATTCAGGAATTCAAGGAATTTCACGAATTCAAAAAAATGTAGGAATTTTAGAAATTCAAGGAATTTAAGAAATTTTAAGAATTCAAGGAATTTCAGAAATTTAATAAATTTTAGGAATTTTAAGTAATTAAGGAATTTCAGGAATTAAAAGAAAAGGAATTAAGTTTGTTTCTTTTTAAGTTGCCGTTTTTCTGGAATTTTAGACTTTTAAATTATAGTGAGGAAATAACTCATTCAAGTTTAAAAACATATTTGTCTAAATAATAGATTTTTATTTAAAATAATATTCGCTTCAAATAATGCTTCAAATTTGCGGTTTTTTATAAAATTTTCCACTTATGGTCCACTTTTCACTTAGTGAGGTAATAATTGATGCAATTTAACAAAAATAATTTTAGAAACAATTTATTATTGTTTGCAACCATCTTCTTTTAAAAAAATGCTAGAAAGTTGATTTTTTCTGAAATTTTCAGCTTTTATTTGATTTTTTAATTATAAACAATTAATGTACGAAAATAAAAAAGAACAGTTTTTTAAATAGTATTGCATTTTTTCGGAACTAAATATGTTTAATCTTTTGTTAATGTTTAAAAAATAATAATTTCAAGAAAAACGCTCGCAGTAATAACTTCAAGGAAAAGTTACATTCAATATGATCCACATAGCAAATTTAAAGAATATTTCAATTAACCAAAAAGCCAAAGGAAAGGTTGAAATTTCAGAAAAACCCGCAACTTTCTAGCATTCATATGAGAGAAGATAGTCATAAATAATAATAAATTGTGTAAAAAATGAGGTTTGTTAACTTGAATTAATCAGTACATTACTCTAATTGAATACTTGGACATAAACTTAACAATTTCAGAAAAAACTGCAACTTTCTAGCATTATTCAAAGAGAATATCATTATAAATTATCATAATTTGTTTTAAAAATACTGTTTGTTAACCTGAATTAATTATTACGTCACTCTATTTGAAAATGAACAAAAAGTGAAAAATTTAAGAAAAAACCGCAACTTTCTAGCATTATTATAAAAGAATATTTTTATAAATAATAATAAATTATTCAAACCATTATTTTTATTTAGGAACCTATAAAACTGACTTATGGAGGTGAAATTTAAAAAGTAACTTTTGATTCGTCATTCTATGGGAAATTTGGTGTCAAATTTTATGGGGTTTGAAGGACCTCTAAATATAATCTTTTTCAAAAAAACAATGCATTTATTTGTTTGTGCATTCGAACAAATTTGTGGGGGGGGGGGAATGCATTAAGATGTGAGAAAAAACTTTTGGAACATTCTAATAAACCATTACATGCTGTCCTCAACTAAAGGATTTTACTCATATTTTTCGTCTCTTAGAGACCATCACTTTCCTACGTCTTTAAAACAACCAACCGTAACCCCTGCTTCCCTAGAGCTTTTTACATTGCGCACTTCTCTTATATTTCAGCTTTGCGCTGCTCTGGCCAAGAGTTTCTAGTCCATGCTACATAGAAAGCCTCGAACTCCTTCGAATTACTTCCTTCCGTTTTATCTTTTTTAGAGTGTCTGAGAGCGGAAAAGGGAAAAAAGCGAAGGCGTAATGCATTGCAAATCCTTCTAAGAAGAAAAATAAAAAGAGAAAGAGAAAGAAGGAGGAGAGGGAGAGGGAGAGGGAGAGGGAGAGGGAGAGGGAGATGGAGAGGGAGAGGGAGAGGAAGAGGAAGAGGAAGAGGAAGAGGAAGAGGAAGAGGAAGAGGAAGAGGAAGAGGAAGAGGAAGAGGAAGTTCCAATACTTGGTTAAAAATGAAACTATTTTTCTAAAAATTTAACTATTTGGAAGGAAATTTAACAATTTTGTTGAAAATTCGTTTTTAAAAAATTCATTTTTTTTTGGTTGAAGATTGATCATTTTAGTTGAAAATTCATATTCTCAGGCAGAAAAATAAACTAATTTGCAGAAAATTTCATCTTTTTGTCTTGAAAATTAAATAATTTTATTGAAAATGAAATTTTTTATTGAACATTATTATTTTTCGTTGAAAAATTCCAATACTTAGTTAAAAATGAAACTATTTTTATAAAAATTTAACTATTTTGTATAAAATTAATTTTTGTTGTTGCAAAATGAACTTTTCGGGTTAAAAATTCAATTTTTGTTGTTGAAAATTCATCTGAAATTAAAATATTTGTTTGAAAATGAAATTGTTTTTATAAAAATTTAACTGTTTGGAAGAAAATTGAATTATTTCCTAAAAAAAATCGTCTTTTTCTCTTCAAAATTCAACAACTTTGTTGAAAATTGATGTATTTGGTTGAAAATTCATCTTTTTTGCCAGAACATTAATTTTTTCTGTGGAAAAATCCATCTTTTTGATTGAAAATTTAACTTTTTTTCATTCTCCTCTTATTGGTTGAAAATTCAAGTATTTTTTTAAAAACTCCTTTTTCGTCCAACTCAACTGGTTGAAAATTCGTCTTTTAGTAGAAAATTCATCTTTTATGGTAGAAAAGTCGTCTTTCTTGGTTGACAATAAAAATTTTTTGTTGGAAATTATATTTTTCGGGTTAAAAATGCCATTGGCTGCAAATTAATTTTTTTTAAATTGAAAATTCAACTAATTGGTTTATCTATTTTGTTAAATTTTTTTCAAAAATTCACCTCTCAAGTTGAAAATTTAACTTTTTTGTTGAAATTTTTTTTTTTTTTTGGTTAAAAATAAGTTTTTTTCATCTGAAAATTTAACTATACCTTTTTGGTTGGAAAATCATACTTTTTAAGTTGAAAATACAACTATTTGGTAGAAAATTCATGCATTTGGACGAAAATTTCTTTGCTTGGATTAATATATTTGGTTAAAAACTAATTTTTATTTTCGTTTAATTATTTTATGGTTTGGAATTCTTCAAGTTTGGATAAAAATTCTAGTATTTGGTTGAAAATTTTATTATTTTTTTTGAAAATGTAACAATTTGGTTAGAAAGTTATCTTTTCTGGTCAGAAATTCAGCTATTTGGTTAAAAATTGAATCCTTCTGTTAAAACTTCATTTTTTTAAGATTCATCATTGTAGTTAAAAATTTATCTTTTTTGTTGAAAATGTAACTATTTTCTTGTAAATTCGTTTTTTTACTTGAGAATTAGTTTTTTTAATTAACAATGTAACTAATCCATTTTTGGTCGAAAATTGATCTATTTTGTTAAAAATTCGTCTTTTTTGCTCGAAAATTAAACTATTCGGTTTGAAATGAACTTTTTTATTCAAAAATAAACTATTTTTATAAAAAATTGAACTTTTTGGCAGAAAGTTAATTTTTTTTTTTTGTAAAAAAATCATATTTTCGGGTTGAAAATTCAACCGTGTTTTGAATAACTCGTCTTTTTGGTTTTAAAATTCAACAATTTTGTGTAAAATTAATGTACTTTCTTGAAAATTCTTTTTTTTTGGTAGAACATTATTCTTTTTGCAGAAAAATTTATCTTTTTGGTTGATACTATTTGGTAAAAAATTCATCTTTTATAGTTGAAAATTCAACTACATGGTATAAACTTTAACTATTCGGTGAAAAATTCATATTTTTTTAGGATGCAGCTCTTGATTGAAAATTTAATGATTCTATTTTTAGGAAATTAATCTTCTGGGTTAAGAAATCATCTTTTAGATTGAACTCTTTTGTTGAAAAATAATTTTTTTTAAGATTCATCATTTTAGTTAAAAATTCATTTCTTATGTTGAAAATGTGACTATTTTGTTGAAAATTCAACTGTCTTAGAAAAAATTGGTCTTTTTGGTAACTTCGTTGCCAATTAGTATTAAAAAAAATATATTGAGCGAAAACACGAGTTATAGAGTAGAAATTAGAAATCTCAAGATATTTTGAAGGCCATTCAAGGATTACGTGAACCTTTTTTAAAGGGAATTTTTCCCAGTCTCCAAGCAAACATTCCAAAGTCCCCCTTCATATTACGAAAGAGTTTCCCTGGAAGTCTGGTGGAACCCCATCCCCTTTTTCCCCGATGACATTCACTTTTTCCGAAGGAAAAAAAGGAAACTCATTTCATTATAATAAAATTCGATTTACATTTCCTAAAATCGTTGCTTTTTAATTCAGAATACCCTCAGTGACAAAAATGCATTGATATTTACAGGGGAGGGTGGGGCTAAGTCGACACTTTTTTTAAAGTCGTTTTTTAATTTTAAAAAATTTTTGTTTGACAACGTATTAAGTATGGTTGGATCGAGAATTTAGTGGCCTACAAAATTTTATTTGTGATTTTGAACTGCGATGCTTTGTTTATCAATTACACAGATGTGCAAAAAAAGGATTGCGGTTGTTGTTGTCCAACTAAGGGTCATTTCCGATGTAATTTTCTGCGCAGAATCCAAATTCGAGGTCAGAATTTTCCCAGCACGTCAGGTCTTTGAGATATCCTAACCTAAGCGTACGAAAAATGCGATTTTTTGGTATATTTAAGCTTATGTTACATCGCGAAATTTTTTTTTTCAAAATCGAGTCATGACATATAAAAGTACGACTCTCAAGCTTTAAAAAGCTTTTTTAAAATTGAAGATACCACTCTTCCTCGCAGAGATATATTTCAATTAAGTTTAGCCAATCAGGAGGCTTTCCCCTTCCATACGCAACACTTGCGCAGTTGAAAAAGTCGTGGCCCGTTAACATTTCAGTATTCCATTTTTAGGTGAAAATTTATCTTTTTTAGTTGAAAATTCATGTATTTTGTTGAAAATTAATTTTTAAACTAAAAATTTAACTATTTCATTTACGGTGGAAAATTGATCTTTTTTATTTGAAAATTCAACTATTGGGTTAAAAATTCATGTTTTTAATTGAAAATGCAACTATTTAGTGAAAAATTATTCTTTTTTTGTAGGAAATTCAACAATTTTGTTGAAATCATTTTTTCAGTTAACAATTTTTCTTCAGAATTGACTTTATTGGTTGATAATTGAACTATTTTTTAGAAAATTCATTTTTTTTTTAAATTCATGTATTTTGTTAAAAATTCATTTTTTTCTATATACGATTATTTGGAAAGTCATGTATTTTGTTTAAAATTCGTATTTTTGGTAAAGAATTCATTTCTTTTGGTTAGAAATTGAGCTAATTTGTAGAAAATTCAAACTTTTTTTAAAAGGTCATTTTTTGTTGAAAATTAAACTATTTTGCTAGAAAATTCTTTTCTTTTGTTGGAAATTCATTTTTTTTTGTGGAAAATTCTTTTTTTTTTGGTTAAAAATAAATCTTTCAATCCAGAAATTTCAGTATTCCATTTTTAGGTGAAAATTTATCTTTTTTAGTTGAAAATTCATGTATTTTGTTGAAAATTAATTTTTAGACTAAAAATTTAACTATTTCATTTGCGGTGAAAAATTGATCTTTTTTATTTGAAAATTCAACTATTTGGTTGAAAATTCATGTATTTTGATGAAAATTCGTTTTTTTTTTGACAGAAAATTAATCTTTCGTTAAAAATTCATGTTTTTGGTTGAAAATTCAACTATTTTGTGAAAAATTATTCTTTTTCTAGGAAATTCAACAATTTTGTTAAAGTCATTTTCTTAGTTGACAATTTGTCTTCAAAATTGATTTTATTGTTTGAAAATTGAACTATTTGATTGAAAATTCATGTATTTTGTTAAAAATTCTTTTTTTTTTCTTTATAAGATTATTTGGAAAGTCATCTGTTTTCTTCAAAATTTGTATTTTTATTTTTGGTCAAGAATTCATCTCTTTTGGTTAAAAATTAGGCAAATCTGTAGTTATTTTTTTTTTGTTTAAAATAAATTTTTCAACCTGAAAATTTCAGTATTCCATTTATAGGTGAAAATTGATCTTTTCTTGTTGAAAATTCATGTATTTTGTTAAAAATTAATTCTTGAACTAAAAATGTACTTATTTCATCTGCTGTTTGAAAATTGACCTACTTGTTTAAAAGTTAATCAATTTCGTTATTAAAATTCGAAAATTTAATTTAAAAAGAAATCCTTTTTGGTTGAAAATAAGCCCTGGGGATATTTTCACCTGGTTTGCTTCTCATTTTTTCTCATTTTTTTTTCAGTTTGTGTTGAAACACGATGAATGGAGACCCTTGAGGGAAGTAGATCACTTTCCCAGTTCCATGTGCCCCTCAAATCCCGGATCTTTACCCCTCGTGAAGTCGATAATTCGCCAAATAGTTTCTTTCCACCCCGACATTCAATACCTGCACATCGGTGCCGACGAAGTTTGGCATTTGGGACTCTGTTCAGTTTGCACAAAACGTGCTGCCAGTAAACATGGGAAATCGTCCCTATTTTTGGAACATGTTTTAGCAATTGCCCAGTACATTAAAGAAATTTATCCCTGTCTAAAAATCATCATGTGGGACGACATGCTGAGATCGATCGACTTGTCAGTTTTAAATGGTAATTTAATTACATTTTGTTTCTACATTTTTACTGAATTTTTGATTTTTGTAAAATAATTTTATTTCCAGAGTATTACATCGGAAAATATGTGGAACCGATGATCTGGCACTATAATTCTCGGGAAAATTTTGCTTTGCCTCCAGGTGAGAGCATTTTTTTTTTGTATTTACAGGCCTCGGATTCATTTGAGAAATTCAAAATAGTGTGGAGTGGTGGCATGAATTTTGAAAATTAGTAGAAAAATAGAGCGTCATGCATTTTTTTGAAATACTAGAACATTAATTACCCTTTCTTTAGAAAAAAACTGATTATTTTTCAACATTTTATTATAGCGATTTTACAGATAATCTTATACGTATTATTTGAAAACATTGTGTATTCATTTTTTTGTTTGAAGATGAATTATTTTAGTTAAAAATTAATTTCCTTGCTTAAAAATTTAACTACTTTTATTTAATTCGTTTTTTGGTTGAAAATTATTTTTTTTAACCGAAAATTCGACTATTCTGTGTTTGGTTTAACATTAATTTATCTTCTTTAAGTGAAAATTTATCTATTTGGTTGAAAATTTGTCTTTTTTGGTAAAAAAATTCATCTTTTGGGTTGAAAATTTAATTATTTTGTTGAAAATTCATTTATTATTTGTTGGAAATAAATTTTTTTAACTGAAAATTCAACTATTCCGTACTTGGTTTAACATTAATTTATCTTGTTTACTTGAAAATTCAACTATTTGGTTGGAAATTAGTCTTTTTTGGTAAAAAAAATCATCTTTTGAATTGAAAATTGAACTATTTTGTTGAAAATTCGTAATTTATTTGTTGAAAATGAATTTCTTTAACTGAAAATTTAACTATTCCATGTTTGGTTTGACATTTATCTACTTTACTTGAAAATTTAACTATCAGATTGAAAATTCCTTTAAAAACTGAAAATTCATCAATTTCATGTATTCAAAATCATGTATTTTGTCAAAATTAATCTTTCTTGGAAGAAAATTAATATTTTTGGTTGAAAATTCATCTGTTTGGTTGAAAATCTAATTATTTTCTTGAAAATTCATCTATTTTGTTGAAAATTTGTCTTTTTTGGTAAAAAAATTCATCTTTTGGGTTGAAAATTTAATTATTTTGTTGAAAATTCATTTTGGAACAATATTTATGGGTGAAATAGAAATGGGGAAAAATATTTCGTTCATTTGAACGTTCGGAACTTCAGGTACATTAAAAATTCAACGTTTTAGCTGGAAAACTTAACTGTTATTGAAAATTCATGTTTTTCGGTTAAATTAAAAAAAAAAATGAAAATTCACCTTCAGGCCGATAATTCCACTACAATCGCATTTTAATTTTTAGTTTGTTTGAAAATTTGATAATTTTGTTAATAATACATCGTTGTAGGTTAAAAATTCAACTGTTTGGTTAAAAAGGAATCTTCTTTGGTCAAAAATGTACCTTTTTCGTTGAATATACATCTTTTTGGATAGAAAATTCGCCCTTTTTGGTTGAAATTTCATCTTTTGAGGCAGAAGTCATCATTTTTAGCTCGAAAATTCAACATTTTTGTGAAAAATGCAACTATTTTGTTGAACATTCATTTCTTTTTATTGAAAGTTCTACTATTTGGTTGTGAATGCAATTATTCTCTGGTTGAGAATTACATTTCTTCGAAAAAAATCGTCTTTTTTTCTTTGAAACTGAACTATTTGGTTAGAAATCGAATTGTTTTACTAAAAAGTCAACTATTTTTGAAACCATTAAACTTTTTTGTCAAAAATTCATCTCTTTTGGTTGAAAATTCAACTATTTGGTTGAAATGCAATATATTTCGACTTGAAATCTTATGAACTTAAAGTATTTCATATTGCATTCAATATTTTACCTACATATTAATTTTACTTAAAAGAATTTATTCCCCTATTTTCGTGAAAAATCACCCTATTTACGCTGTTTGTAATTTGTATGAGAGAGAAAAAGTTTTAAAGCCCGCGAAAAAAAAAATCCATAACTTGTTCATTATTAAACGATTGAGTTAAACGTTTTTGAATGCACATTTCTGTAAGCTTTAATTTGCAGAGTAGAAAATTCAAAAGAGTTCAATTTCGGCTGGTTTAATTTTCAGGTTACTTTTGACTACTTCAAATGAAAATGTCTTCATGCTTTAACACTTTAAACTTTTCTAATTGTAATGACAACTACAAAAAAATGCCTACATGACAACTAGAAAACTAAAGACACCTTAATCAGCAAGAAAACTTCATTCATGGACTTTCCTTCTAAGCAAAATCAAACAAGTCACCCTATTACGACACTCCTCACAAAAGTGACGCAACTCACTGACTGGGAAAAAAGGAATTGAAGTGTGTAATAACCAATAACTATGAGAAGCAATAAAG
The DNA here is from genome assembly GCA_011634705.1 of Andricus grossulariae. Classification (NCBI taxonomy): domain Eukaryota; kingdom Metazoa; phylum Arthropoda; class Insecta; order Hymenoptera; family Cynipidae; genus Andricus; species Andricus grossulariae. The sequence continues at coordinate 62,271,372 of JAABKJ010075445.1, read as the reverse complement.
AGCCTATCTCGGGAGATTTTTTTGTTTGAAAGAATAGCACAACTCAATAAGACCAGATAGATATCTTCTATCTTGATCGACAATTAGTACAGCAAGTTGTAAACTCAACTCCAACAAAGAACCTCGAAAAAAAAGCAAATAGAAATAGAGAAAAAAGTTTGTGATCAAGTAGGAGAGCTTTTAAAGCCCCTCCGACTTTTCTCTGCACGCACAAAAGATCAAAGTGCACCGTTTCGGCTGCATTCGCCAAATTCGAGCGAGAGAACCGAAAACATCTTGAAGAATTATTACCAGCATTGGACCTGCTGTCCTGCTACAGATTTCGTCTCCCTTTCACCTATCTTCATTCTTTTCTTTTCTCAGTCTCATAGTCCTTCGTCAGCGTTTAGTCAGAATGCCACAGGGACGCATTCATCACTCAAAACTAAGGAACAAGTGGTCATTTAAAGGGAAAACTATTTACACTGCAAAGTAAATATTTCCTCTAAAAGATAACTAAACTCTAGAAAGTCTAGAAGTCTAGAAGAAAATTTTTGAAAATGCTGAATCTCATCGAAAACTATTTAAAACAATTGAAGCCCTGCGTCAGAAACGTACCTAATGACTAAAATATCAATTAAAATAGTTAAATTTTCAACCAAAGAAAAAAATGAAAAAAAAAACAAAGTAATTAAACTTTTGAACCACGTAGCTGAATTTTCAACAACAAAAAAAATGAATTCTCAACGAAAAATATGATATTTGATATTTCATTCTAAAATTACTTTTAATTTAAAACAAAAAAGTTGAATTCAACAAAAAATAAGACTTCTAAACAATTAAAATAGTAAAATTGTCGGCTTAAAAAATTAATTTTCAACCAAATACATGAAATTTATCGTCCAAATTGTTGAATTTTCAAGCCAAAAGGCGAATTTTCTGCAAAACAGTTGAGTGTTTAAATTTACAATATGAATTTTCAACAAAAAGTTCATTTTCAACCAAATAGTACAATTTTCAACCAAAAAATACGAATTTTCCACGAAAGTACACTATCAACCGAAAACATATATTTTCAACTAAAATGACGAATCTTCAATAAAATAAATTAATTTCAACCAGTTGCATTTTTAATAAAAAAATATGGGAATTTTTTCAAAAGAGACGAACTTTCTACGAAACAGTTCTATTTTTTACCCCACAAAAATTAATTTTTAATAGAGCAGTTTAATTTTTAATCAAGTGGTTGAAGTTGTAAACAAAATAGATTAATTCTTGAAGAAGAATCTAATACTTGATATTTCAATCTAAAAATATTTTTAACTTGAAACAAAAAAGTTGAATTCAACTAAAAAAGACGACTTTTAAACAATTAAAATAGTACAATTTTCGGCTTAAAAAATTAATTTTTAGCCAAATACATGAAATTTATCACACCAAATTGTTGAATTTTCAAGCCAAAAGGCGAATTTTCTGCAAAACAGTTGAGTTTTTAAATTGACAATATGAATTTTCAAAAAAAAAGTTCCTTTTCAACCAAATAATACAATTTTCAACCAAAAGAGATGAATTTTCAACTAAAATGATTAATTTTTAACCAAAAAAATTAGTTATTAAGAAAGCAATTTCAACCAAGTAGTTGATATTTCAAACAAAAAAAAAGAGTTTTTTCTTTTGGACGTAAGTTTACAATGAAAAATTGAGGACTAGCTTGGTCACGTGACCCACTCGTCACATGGCCTTAAAAGCCAAAAAAAATTCAAATTCACGGTTCTCATGACAAATTCAAGAAGATTTCTAGGTTTTCAAGGTGTGAAAAATATTCAAGGAGAATGTAAATCTCACATTTTTGTCAGTTTCATGGCAACATAATTCAACATTCTGTCCTTCGAGTTTTTCAAAATACACAATCAGCATTGAGAAAAAGCGACAACAATGCTTTCGAAATTTTCGTGAAACACCTATTTTTTCGAGACCGATTCGAAAACATTTTGTACTAAAAATTAAATAAAAAGTCCCGGTCGAAAGACCACTCACGTGAGGTACAATTATGAATTATGAAAGAATTGAATTTTGCTATAAAATAAATTTTTTAATTACTTTGGAAGTTGAAACGAGTTTTACTTTTAAGTGGCACAACCGAGTGTGAATGGAATACATAAAAGTCAGACAATCTGTTTCAAAGTTTAAAATTCTAGCTTGACTTGCGTCATCTGGAGTTGTCGTTTTTCTTATTTTAATTTACGTGCCGGTAAGAAAGAGTTTTTGGGGGAAAAAAATATATATCATATCTATTCTCTCTTGGCCGACTTTCTTTATCTCGTTTGCTGCATTTCCTGCAAGCGGAAATACTTAAACGTGTTCCATGCAAATGCGAAGTAATTTAGAATCCAGAACCCATGGGGTTCTATTCCGACTGCAGAGCGCCCACGCTTTTGCGGCGCAATCAATTCAATCGGTCGTTTGTAAAACTACGCGAATTTCCCTTCTCTTTGCTTCTCAAAATTCACCAATCGTTATCGAAATAAAGCATTTTATTTCGGATGCGCTTGGAATCCTTCGAGGCCAATAGGGTGGTCGAAAATTTATTTATTTTTTAAAAATTGTATTTCATATCGCCCGGAAATTTGTTCGAATACACTAAAAAATAAATCATTTTTTGTTTATTGAAAAAATTAAATTTAGAGGTTCCGCAAGCTCCATGAAGTTTAACATGTACTTGAATTTTTATGTTACGTTTTTTTTTGACTAGCGTAGTGTAATTGTTTTTTGTTGGTGAAATGACGGTTTTTGATAATGGCTTTAATTTTTAGCTGTGAAAAAAATCCTCTCCAGCTCCGCTGGGATTCGAACCCCGGCCTCACAGACTGTCGCACAGTGGGGAAAAAGTATTTTTTGGTTCAAAATACGAATCCGCATGAAGCTGTGGACCGATTTGGACGTTTTTTTTCTTTTTAAAAAGCTGATAAGATTTCTGAGAGATAAATCGAGCCTGATTTTTGAATTAGACTTTCAATTTTTTTATAAATAAACAAATATGACGAAAAAAATGGCTATTTTTTTCTATTTGACGTTCCCGATGTTCGTCAATAACAGGAAAATTGTTAAAATCGCCCAAGTTTCATCGAGTAACATTATTTTAAGATGTTTCAATATTATATAATGAACAAAAAATTTGGTGAGAAATAAATTATTTGTTGAAATGTTGTTGAATTGTTTTCTACGATTTTCCATAACTTTACGTGTTTTTTTTAAGTTATATTGCAAGAAATTTTGATAAAAACAATATGATGAAAAAATTTCTTCTTGAGATTATTATTGTTAATATTATAAACAAATTTAATAAACAAAGACATAAATCAGGAATTTTTCGACAGAAAAATTCGTTTTTTTCTATGTCAATTTTTTTACTTAGGAACTTCATGATAATTTTAGCGAAATTCATAATTTGTTGATTCATCCTATGATTTTTTTAATCAAAATTAATAAACAAATGCATCATTCGGGCACTTGTCAGCAGAAAAATTAGTTTTTTTCTATGCCAGTCCTTTCAGTTGGGGACTTCATGACAATTTCAGCAATATCCATAATTCTTTGATTATTTTATGATTTTTTCAAACAAATATAATAAAAAAATGCATTATTGAGGAATATGTCGACGGAAAAATTAATTTTTTTTTTTTCGATGACAGACTTTTTAATTAAGATCTTCATGAGAAATTCAGCAACATTCATGATTAGTTGATAAATTTTATGATTTTTTTAAACAAATGTAACAAACAAATGCATTATTAGGGCATTTATCGATGGAAATTTTTGTTTTATGCCAGTCTTTTTAATTGGGAACTTATTAATAATTTCATTAACACTCATACTGAGTTGATAAATGCTATGATGTTTTAAACAAATTTAATAAACATATGCATTATTTGAGTATTTGCCGACGAAAAAATTTTTTCTTTCAATCTCAGTGCTTTCAGTTTAAGTTTATCAGAAAGTTTTTCATAAAGTTTCCAATTAAAAAGACTGACATCGGAAAAAAAAATCCGTCCACAGGTGCCCGAATAATGCATTTGTTTGTTAATTTTTTTTTTTAATCATAAAATTCATCAACTAATAATGAATATTGCTGAATTTCTTATAAAGATCCCAATTAAAAAGTCTTAAATCGAAAAAAAGGATTTTTCCGTCGACAGATGCCCCAATAATGCATTTGTTTATTATATTTGTTTGAAAAAATCATAAAATTATTCAAAGAATTATGAATGTTGTTGAAATTGTCATGAAGTCCTCAACTGAGAGGTCTGGCATAGAAAAAACGAATTTTTCTGCCCACAAATGTCCGAATAATTCATTTGTTATTTAATTTTGTTATAAAATCATAGGAATAATCGACGAATTATGAATTTTGATAAAATTATCATAATGCTCCTAATTTAAATTACCCAAAATTCATTTTTAAAAATTTCCTTAAATTACTGCAAATGCATTTAAATTTTCGGTCATTTATGGTAATTTTACCGATAAATATGGTAACTTGCCATAAATTATCCAAAATTCATCAAAGCACTATCGGCTTCAATAACAACAATAACATTGAAAAATTCGATAGTAAATTTTCTGAGGAAAAATTTTCTGAAGAAAAAATTGTTTCCCAATAACGTCAAGAGAACTATCGGCTCCAATAACAACAATAACATTAAAAAATTCCATAGCAAATTTTCTGATGAAAAATTTTCTGGGGAAAAAATTTTTTCCCAAAAATATAAAAAGCACTATCGCCTTCAGTAACAACGATAACATTGAAAAATTCAATAGTAAATTTTCTGTAAAAATTACTGGAGAAAAAATTTTTTCCCAAAAAGTTCAACAGCAATATCGGCTTCAGTAACAACGATAAAATTGAAAATTCCATGGTAAATTTTCGGAGGAAAAATTTTCTGAAGAAAAAATTATTTCCCAGAAAGGTCAAAAGCACTATTGGTTTCAATAACAACAATAACATTAAAAAATTCGATAGTAAATTTTTTTAGGAAAAATTATCTGTAGAAGAAGTTTTTTCCCAAAAATGTCACAAGCACTATCGGCTTCAATAACAACAATAACATTAAAAAAGTCGATAGTAAATTTTCGGATTAAAAATTTTCTGATGAAAAATGTTCTGGAAAATAAAAATTTCCAAAAATGTCAACAGCATTATCGGCTTCAATAACACAAATAACATTAAAAAATACGATTGTAATCATTCTGAGGAAAAATTTTCTGGAGAAAAAATTTTTCTACAGTAAAGTTTCTGAGCAAAAATTTTCTAGAGAAAAAATTCTTCCCAAAAACGTCAAAAGCACTTTCGTCTTCAATAACAATAACATTAAAAAACTCCACATTAAATTTTCTGAGGAAAAATTTTCTGAAGAAAAAATTTTTTCCCAATAATGTCAAAAGCACTAGCGGCTCCAATAACAACAATAACATTAAAAAATTCGATAGTAAATTTTCTGAGGAAAAATTTTCTGATGAAAAATTTTCTGGAAAAAAAATGTTTCCCAAAAATGTCAACAGCACTATCGGCTTCAATAACAACAATAACATTAAAAAATTCGATGGTAAATTTTCTAAAGAAAAATTTTCTGAAGAAAAAATTTTTTCCCAAAAATATAAAAAGCACTATAGCCTTCAGTAACAACGATAACATTGAAAAATTCAATAGTAAATTTTCTCAGGAAAAATGTTCTAAAGAAAAAATTTTTTTTCAAAAATGTCAAAAGCACTATCGGCTTCAATAACAACAATAACATTAAAAAATTCGATAGTAAATTTTCTCAGGAAAAATTTTCTGAAGAAAAAATTTTTTCCCAAAAATGTCAAAGGCACAATCGGCTTCAGTAACAACAACAACATTAAAAATTCGATAGTAAATTTTCTGAGGAAAAATTTTCTGAAGAAAAAATTTCGTCCCAAAAATGTCAAAAGAACTATCGGCTTCAATAACAACAATAACATTAAAAAATTGGATAATAAATTTTCTGAGGAGAAATTTTATACAAAAAAATTTTTTTCCCAAAAATGTCAAAAGCACTATCGCCTTCAATAACAAAAATAACATTCAAAATTTAGAAAGCAAATTTTCTGAGAAAAAATTTTCTGAAGAAAAAATTTTTTCCCAAAAATGTCAAAAGCACTATCGGCTTCAATTACAAAAATAACATTCAAAATTTAGAAAGCAAATTTTCTGAGAAAAAATTTTCTGACGGAAAAATTTTATCCCAAAAATGTCAAAAGCACTATCAGCTTCAATAACAATAATAACATTAAAAAATTCGATGTTCACTTTTCTGAGGAAAAATTTCTGAAGAAAAAATTTTTCCCCAAACATGTCAAAAGCACTATCGGCTTCAATAATAACAATAACGTTAAAAAAATCGATAGTGAATTTTCTGAAGAAAAAATTTTTTCCCAAAAATGTCAAAGCACTATCTGCATCAATAATAACAATAACGTTAAAAAAATCGATAGTGAATTTTCTGAAGAAAAAATTTTTTCCCAAAAATGTCAAAAGCACTATCGGCTTCAATAACAACACTAACATTCAAAATTTCGATATTTAATTTTCTGAGTAAAAAATTTCTGGGGAAAAAGTTTCTGAAGAAAAAATTTTTTCCCAAAAATGTCAAGAGCACCATCGGCTTCAGTAACAACAATAACATTAAAAATTCGATAGTAAATTTTCTGAGGAAAAATTTTCCGCAGAAAAAATTTTTGCCCAAAAATGTCAAAAGCACCATCGGCTTCAATAACAACAATAACATTAAAAAATTCGATAATAAATTTTCTGAGGAAAAATTTTCTGAAGAAAAATTTTTTTTCCCAAAAATGTCAGAAGCACTATTGGCTTCAATAACAACAGAAACATTAAAAATTTCGATATTTAATTTTCTGAGTAAAAAACTTCGGAGGAAATCTTTTCGCTAGAAAAAATTTTTTCCCAAAAATGTCAAAAGCACTATCGGCTTCAGTAACAACAATAACATTCAAAATTTAGATAGCAAATTTTCTGAGTAAAAAATGTCTGAGGAAAAATTTTCTGAAGACAAAATTTTTCCCAAAAATGTCAGAAGCACAATCTGCTTCAATAACAGCAGTAACGTTGAAAAAAAATCGATAGTGAATTTTCTGAGGAAAAATTTTCTGAAGAAAACATTTTTTCCTAAAAATGTCAAAAGCACTATAGCTTCAATAACAACACCGATATTTTCACAGTGGACAAGTTATTAGTTTTTATTACGGCCTATACGGTTTTTGTGATTTTGAGAAATATTTCAAAAAATTATTCCGGAAATTTTTTCACTGATATTTTCACAGTGGACAAGTTAGTAGTTTTTATTACGGTTTTTGTGATTTTGAAAAAAATTTCAAAATTTTTTGTCGGAAATTTTTTCACCGATATTTTCACAGTGGACAGACGCAAGGTCTAGTGTTTCTGGCTCTTAGACTATCCACTGCTTGTTTGATAATTGAACCAAATGAAAAGGATCCATATCGGAAAAACTATTTGAAAAGAATCCATCTCGGAGAAACCAAATGAAAACGTTTCATCTCAGAGAAACCAAATGAAAAAAAATTGATTTTTCAATCATTCATTAAGGTACGTGGATTTAGGACTAGACCTTGTGATGACGCAAGGTCTATTGTCGATGGCTTTTAGACAATCAACTATTTGTTCGAGAATTAAACCAAATAAAAACGTTTCTTCTCAGAGAAATCGAATGGAAAGGAAAAATTAATTTTTCAATCATTAATTAAGGTACGTTGGCTTATGACTAGACCTTGCGATGACGCAAGGTCTAGTGTCGCTGACTTGTAGACAATCAAATATTTTTTTGAGAATTAGACCAAATGATAAGGATCTATCTCGGAGAAAAAATTGAAAAAAATCCATCTCGGAGAAACCAAATGAAAACGTTTCATCTCAGAGAAATCAAATGGAAAGAAAAAATTATTTTTTCAATTAATAATTAAGGTACGTGAGTTTAGGACTAGACCTTGCGATGACGCAAGGTGTCTATTTGTTCAAGAATTGAACCAAAACAAAAGTATCCATCTCGGAGAAACCAAATGAATACGTTTTATCTCAGAGAAACCAAATGGAAAGGGAAATTTATTTTTTCAAGCATTAATTAAGGTACGTGGGTTCAGGACTAGACCTTACGATGATGCAAGGTCTAGTGTCACTGGCTTTTGGATTATCAACTATTTGTTCGAAAATTGAAACAAATGAAAAGGATTCATATCGGACAAACCAAATGAAAAGACTCCATCTCGGGGAAACCAAATGAAAACGTTTCATCTCAGAGAAACCAAATGAAAAGGTAGCTCGTGGAGACAAAAAGAAAAGGTGCTAACTCGCTTCTTTTCATTTGGTCTTCACCAGTTAGTACCTTTTCATTTGGTTCCTCCGAAATGGAACCTTTCCAATTAACCACGTCAACTAGATTATTAATAATAATTTTTTTTTTAAACCCATTCTGCTTTGATGTATGAAGCGCTGGAATGGGTTCGGGACACAATATGATGAATCCTCGATTGTGCTCAGGTTATTTGCGTATAATACGACCACGACCAAAAGAGCTCGCTCATAAATCACGCCCGAGCAAAGGAGAGAAAATACTGAGCCTCATATAGAGGGAGACACGGTAGACGTTTTCGAGCTATAATGTGTAAAGTGGAAGATAGGTAGGTAGGTGTCTATAGGTTTACCTTGAAGGCATATACGACCTTCCATTTTTCCTGCCTCCTACTGAAAGCCGCCCCCGTTACGTATCGCGATACGTCCGAACGATGCTGCTTGGCTCTCCTTCCACCCATTTCGCATGTCTTCTTTTCCCTTTTTCCCTTTTTCCTTTTCCCTTTTTCCCGTAGTGGAAATGCTTTCTTCTTCCTCTCACCCAGCCTCTTCAGCAACTTTTGAACGCAAGCCCCCTTTCGAAGCTAAAGCGATACGAATGGCTACTTCGGGACCATGTGAAAAGTTCTTTCCTTTATAATAGCCACGTTTTGACCCCTATCGATTCCCAAGATTCTTTTTCTTCTTTTTCTTCCTTTTCCTCTTTGTTCGAGTCGGAGGTACAAATGCTTCAGGGAGTAAATCCATTCTGCTTTTTCAAGATCAGCCGGGCTTATTCCCGACTGTATTGTTGAACTCGCCTTGCGGCTTGCTCTAAGTCAAATTGGACACCTTTCGAATCTTTAAGGCGAACCCTTCTTTCTAAAAAAAAAAAAATAATAATAATAATAATAAAAGAAAGAAAAAATATTTGTGAACACTACTCAAGCTTTGGAAACCCACCAGGGATAACAAAGCTAATTTTTTTCTTTAGCGAAACCCTAAACTAATAACTATACTGCTTCATGCAATATGGAATTGAGTTCGGGTATGTGTGTATAAAAATCAGGTTACGTTTACTTGGTAAAAAGAGTCAGATTTTTGTTGTTATGGAATCAAATCCATTTTTATCGATTTTGATTTTTTTTAAATAAAATAAAGAAGGAAAAAGTTCTGTAGCGTTTAACAAGGAAACTCTTAAGCACTTACGCTTAGCCCGAAGAAGATTTTTCTCAATGGCTCAAGAAGAAAAATAATAATGAAATACAATAATTTGAAAACTATGAAAATAAAATTAGTCAAAAAAAAATCACATCAAACTTTTAAAGGTAAAAAAACAGTATTAGGCATATAGTGTACATAATTCTTATTAATCTTCAAATATTCTTTGCCCAATCAAAATAAACTTTTAAGTTCAAACAATTTTTTAACAATAGTCATTCAGTTTGAAGGATTCTAAATTTGGGTTTAAAATATTTCTTTTTGAACTATCAAACTTGTCAACTTCAATTATTTAAAAAAAAGGGATGATTATAATTTTGCATTGCATTTCCAAGGAAATATTTCAATTTTTAACCGAAAAGAAGAATTTTCAACACAAGGAGGAATTTTTGATAAAAAAAGTGGAGTTTTTAAGTTAATAAGTCGCATAGATTCTAAAATTGTGGACTTTTAGCCCTGAAAGATAAATTTTCAATTGAATAGTTAAATTTTAGAGCCAAAAAGACGAATTTTGAAAGAAGTTGAACTATTAGCCTGAAAAGTAAAATTTTCAACAAAAAAGTCGTTTTCAACTGTGCAGAATGAATTTTTAATCAAATATTTAAATTTTCCAACAAAAAGTAATAAATTTCAACCAGACTGTTGTACTTATCTTCTAAATGGTCAAAATATCAAATAAAAAAATTAAACTTCTACCAAATAGTTAAATTTTCAAGTCAAAAACATGAATTCTTTAAAAAAAACAGATATTTCACACATCACTACTTTCCAACCGAGCAATTCACGCCTACTCCGAAAGGGAAACGGCTTAATGATATAATAATAATAAAAGTAAGGTATTCTCAAGAGATTTAAAAATGTCAAGGAATTTTCAAGGATTTTAATGATGATTTTAAGGGATTTGATGTAAATTGTATGCGATTGTTACGAATTCCTTACAATTTTTCGAAGATGTGGAAGGACTTGAAAAGAACTATGAGGGTTTAGGATATTTAAAAAGATTCCAACTTATTTTAGAAGATTTCTGCCGATTTCAATGATTTTATATGATTTTAAAAGATCTCGTTCTAATAAATTTCGCACGATTTCAAAGAATTTATTCGCAAAGTGATGGATTTCGCCAGGTTTCGAAGATTTAAAGAGATTCAAAAAGATTATTTGCAATTTATTTGAAATTATTTGTAATTCAACCTGAATTCTTATTAATTTGCCCTGAATTTAAAAAAGAGTTTTCTAGAATTCTTTGGAATTTTCTTGCATTTTTTTAATCCATTTGAATTCTTCTAAATTCACTTACTAACTACTCATTTCAATGGATTTTAAAATTTTTTTGTGTAATTCATCTTCGAGTTTTCTAAACTCACCTTGAATTCCCTTGAATTTTTCTTAACTAATTTCAAATTTACTGAATTGAATGGATTTTTGCATATTTTTTAATTGCTTACAGTTCACTTGAATTTTATGAATTTCATCGAATTCCTCTCATTTTTCTTAAATTCCTCTAAATTCACTCCAATTTCACTGTAATAATTGAATCTTTTGGATTTTTTTAAATGCATTTCTATTATTTTGAATTTAACTTAAATTGTTTTGAAATCTTATGAATCGAATTCTTTTGAATTCTTTTAAATTAAAAAAAAAACATTAGTCACATTATTAATTCACAGAATTCACTTTTAATCACTTTACGAGTTAGAAATTATTGGTAACTTCTGGTAACTTTTTCGGTTGAAATAGGTCACTTTTTCCAAGTTTATCAGGATGTGACAGCCCTTACAATATAAGATTTTAATTTAAAAAAATTTTATTTCATTTATAAAAGATTTTATATTAAAAATGTTACAAGCTTAGAATTTGGCAGCGAATTTTGAAAATGTCACTTTTAATCTTTTACGTTACTATATCGTATCTTTAGGCCTTTTGCAAATAATTAACAAATGTTTTAATCAACATTTTTTTATCCATTTTCATTTTTTAGTCACATACTCAGAAAATTAAGTCTTAAAATATTATTTTTGCACCTTTATAATGAATACCAGACTCACACACCTGCAGGACAGAAGCTCATAGTTTAGGCGCAGAATCATCCAATACCTAAATTAAAATCATATTTAAATTTTAATAATTAATTTAAAAAAGGGAAAATACCCTGCTTAATTTGAAAAAAATATTTTTCTGTTATATTAACGGAACCAACTAATTTCGTAAATTACAATATGGTCATTTATAAATTAATATTAATTAAGATATTTTTTATTTCTTCATTGTTTGCTGATTTAATAAAATTCACTGATGAAGGACACCATTGTATGCCGAAACGTTTGATACAATTTATTTGTTTCCAATTTACCTGACCCTAAAGCCAACAACGAACATCAACATTCTCAAAGAAATTTATTATTGAGGGCCAATACAACCCCCCAGCGATTTTTTTTATTAATTCATTAATTTAATAATTGCATTTTCAATTTTTCTTCGCCTACCTTGAGAACGCAATATATTTAAATTAGTACTAATCTAAGAAATCCTTAATTTCTACCTTAAAAACGATAATTTCATAAGCTAGTTGGTAAAATTATTCTTTGTTTTCTTTCTTTCTCTCTATATTGTATTATTATACATTTTCTGATCAATTTTATAATTGACAAATTTTCAATACAACATTATTCAGCAGCTAGAAAATTATAAACTAAATTGACATTCATTTGACTTCAAATTGATAATTTTCACAATATAAGAATTTTGAGAGACATTTTTGGCTGGTATATGCTATTTAACTGAATTTCTAAATCTCAAGTGCTCGTAGGAAATTTAAATAAGCTGCTGATGTTTTACACACCTAAAATTATAAAAAATCAATATATTGAAAAAATATAATTAAAAAAGGACGTTATTTATATATAACAAAAAAAATTACTCACGCCAGTGAAAGCTTCAAGTGAAAGATCGGACATTTTTGCTGCTGTCAAGCAGGACGGACGCTCGCACCTCATCATCAAAAATGTTAAGTCCATGACTATATGTTTCGGAAGGCTGTACCATTGTATGGAATATGTTGATATTCCGACTAGACTAGACTATATTATTGTTATTGTAAAACATAAAAAGAATGTAAAAAGGATATAAAAGAGATCTTGGATTTAAAAAAGTGTTCGTTAGTTACCTGTTCTTTTAGTTTTTCACCAATATAACAAATAATGAAAACGTTCACGAAAATGGAATTCATCAAAATGACATAAGTCACCATTCCCAGAACTTCATGATCTTCCCAATCCTGTAATAACCGGTTTTTAATAACAATGCTTCCATCTTAACATTTATTTTAATTTTCAATCTCATTGTACTTATTTATAATTTGAAACTACCTGCAGAACTCCGTACTCAAGAAAGCATATAATAACCGTACATCCAAGAACTTCGCAAAGGAATACGATATTTAATGAACGTTCTATCCTCTCAGCATATCTAGAATGCAAAAATGGAAAGTATACATATGTTTGCATATGTATGTGTATGTATTTTTCTGTGCATTTGTTTATGTGTATGTCTCTCTTTTTATTTCAGGTATTGTGTTTTGAATATTTAATTTGCATAAGTATTTTTAATTAGACCTTGTAGTTTTCCTATAAATGATCCCTGATGAGGGGCTCTTTTTTAGTTAAGCTCTACTGTTTTTTCTATTAAAACCTAAAATCTTTTATTTTGAAAGTATCAACTATTCGATCTTTCCTTGAAAATTTATATTTCTTAGTTTAAAAATTCCCCTAGTTTATTCGGTTAAACTTTCTATTGTTATTTCAACTTCTTTTTTTAATCTAAAGTAACTTCACATAGTTCAATTTTTCACGTGAATATTAAACCCAAAAAACATATCAATAACAGGCCTCACAGGTCAAAATGCTCTGAAAACAGGGAAACTAAGGAGATTTTTCGCCAAAATATAGAAATAAATTCTTTTAAATAATATTCAATTTGAACCAATTTAGATTTTTAACATTTTCAGTAAAAATATTGCACTTCCCACAAAATAGATGAATTTTCAACCAAATAATCCAATCTCTAACTGAAAAGGTGATTTTTTAGCGAAGAAGATAAATTTTCCACCAAAAAAGTCAAATTTTTAACAAAATAGATGAATTTTTAACCCAATATTTAGTTTTTGAACTAAAAAAGATTACTTTTTCACCAAACATTGAACAGTTCGATTTTCGAGTAAAAATATTAAGTTGCAACTAAAGAAGAAAAAAAATTCAAGAACAGAGTAAAATCCACAATTAAAATTGCTTAATTTTAATCAAGCAGTTGCACTCGTAACCACAAAAAGATTCAATTTCGAGCGAAAGTGATGAATTTTGAAACCAAACAGACAATTTCTCAACAAAACAAGATCAATATTCTACTAAAACTAAAATCGTCAAACTTTTAATCGACAAAGTTCATCTTCAATAAAAACAAAAACGAATTATCAACAAAATAGTTAAATTTTCAACCAAAAACATTAGGTTTCAACAAAGTAGTTCCAATTTTAATCCAGTAGATGAATTTTCAACCAAAAAAGATCAATTCTCAACGAAAAATTTAATAGGTGATGTTCTTTTACCAAAAAAAGTGATTTTTAATAAAGTTTGTAACAAAGTGGTTGAATTCTCAAATCAAAAATCCAAATTTTTAAATAAAAACAATAATTTTCAACTCGAATAATAAGTTTTTTTCAGCCACAAACCTACCAACAAAATTTTTCATTTTAAATCAGAATCAGTTGAATTCAACAGAAAAGACAATTTTCAACCAAATAATTGAATCAGCAACAGAAAGAGATTAATTTTTAAGCAAACCGTTGCATTTTCGACAACAACAAAAATTAAATTTCTACTAAAAAAGTTCAATTTTCAACCAAGAAAAGATTCTTGCGTCAAAAAAAAAAATGTTAACCAAATTAATGGATTTTCTACAGAAAAAACCTGACTTTCTGAAAAAAAGTTGAATATTTTCACCAGAAAAGTTAATTTCATTCAAATAGTAAAATTTTCAACCAAAAAAGATAAATTGTCAATTAAAAATATAATAGGAGACTATTAAATAAAAAATAATTATTGCAACAAAAAATAGTTTCATTTTCTTGATGGGCTCTATTAATTCAGTTCGCATTTAAATTCAAAAATAAGAAAAAAGCAAAGAGTCGAATAGAAGAAAAGAGGAGAATAGGGCTGGAAAGAAGTCTACAATAAATAAATAAACGATGATAATTCATAGACTAAAGAATAATAGTTCAAATATACATATATATAAGTAATACATATATATATTTAAACTTTGTTTAAAAATTATTCTCTTTTTGTTGCTGATGCAATTATTTGGTTGAAAATTGTCTTTTTTGTTGAATTCAGCTGATTCTGATTTAAAATGAAAAATTTTGTTGGTAGGTTAGTGGCTAAAAAAAGCTTATTATTTTAGTTAAAAATTATTCTTTTTATTTGAAAATTTGTCTTTTTGAGTTGATAATTCAACCACTTTGTTAAAAACTTTATTAAAAATCACTTTTTTTGGTCAAAGAACATCACCTATTCAATTTTTCGTTGAGAATTGATCTGTTTTGGTTCAAAATTCATCTACTGGATTAAAATTAGAACTACGTTGTTAAAACCTAATGTTTTTGGTTGAAAATGTAACTATTTTGTTGATAATTCGTTTTTATTGAAGATGAACTTTTTTGATTGAAAGTTTGACTATTTCAGTTTTGGTAGAATATTGATCTTGTTTTATTGAGAAATCGTCTGTTTCGTTTCAAAATTCATCTCTTTTGCTCGCAATTTAATCTTTTTCAATTACGAGTGCAGCTGCTTGATTAAAATTAGGCAATTTTAATTGTGGATTTTACTCTGTTCTTTAAAATGTTTTCTTTTATTAGTTCCAACTTAATCTCTTTACCCGAAACTCGAACTGTTCAATGTTTGGTGAAGATTGGATTATTTGGTTGAAAATTCATCTATTTTGTGGAAAGTGCAATATTTTTACTGAAAATGTTAAAAATTCAAATTAGTTCAAATTGAATATTATTTAAAAGAATTTATTTCTCTGTTTTGGCGAAAAATCTTCTTAGTTCCCCTGTGTTTAGAGCATTTTGGCCTGTGAGTCCTGTTATCGACATGTTTTTTGGGTTTAATATTCACCTGGAAAATTGAACTATATGAAGTTCCTTTAAATTCAAAATGGAATTGAAATAACAATAGAAAGATTAAACGAATAAACTTTGGAACCCTCCGTTGAATTTTGACCATTAATTGTCTATGAGACAAGATAAATCTTCAACAAGATACATAGATTTTTAACCAAATAGTTCAATTTTCAACAAAGAAGATTGATTTTTCAAAAAAACGACTTATTTGCGACTAATGACATAAATTTTCAACAAAATACATAGGGGAATTTTCAAACTGAGAAATATTAATTTTTAAGCAAAGATGAAATAGATGATATATTCATCATAAAAGATTTTTAGTTTTAATAGAAAAAAAAAACATTAGAGTTTAACTAAAAAAAACATGTATATATATATATATATATTCTATATATATTTGAAAGTTTGTCATAAGGACAACCGCAAGATTTCGCTGGGAGCAGGTGCTAATCTGTAAAATTGCACCTGCTCCCTACGAAATCACGGTAAAATATCAGCTGCAACCACGTCTCACGACCTTGAGATAGATGGTTACAGTCTGCGACGTACTCAATACGATGATTCGGCAGAAGTCACGTGCACATTGAGGACACGGAGCGACTTGCAAGCTTCCCCCGAAACCTTGGCACCTTCAAGAGCGCCGATCAACAAGACGATTTGCTTAACAAAATATTCCGGGTGTAACCGTCACAATTCCCTTATAAGGTCTTTATACCTCTCTTTCTTTCGATCTCCTTGACTATGGCGTTTTTGTCAGCTGTTGCCGAAAATTCGATAACGAACATGGTACGTTTCTGGAAGTCAAGAAGAACTATGTCAGGCCTCGAGTGCGCAAGAGTAACAATTGTCGAGAATATAAAGTTTTAGTATATCCGGCACTTAGCGGAGCGGTATTTGGGCTGATGCCGTAAGAGTGACAGAAATGGTGATAAACCACTTTCAGTGCCTCATTGTGCCTTTGAATGTAGGTCATTCCCGCATGAGTTGGGCAACTAGATAGTATGTGTCCTAGATGCTCGGGGTGTGCATGGCACGCTTTGCAGCTATCATCGGGAATGTCTTGGCTCAAAATGTGGCGACAGTATGCTAGAGTGGGAATGACACCGTCTGGACATGCCAAAATGAAACCCTCCATGCCCGACTTCAATCCGGGTGATTCAAGGAAAGCAAATGTTACCTCATACGACATCGACAGATCCTCCACATTTCTGTGCAAGATGCCGTATATCTTCTTGTCGAGGAGCTGTTCGCTAAAGTTTTTCTCCTGTGCTTTCTTAATCCGGGCCTTCAGGAGTGAGTACTCGAGATGGATAAGATTCTATGCATTTTGCTTATCCCTGATATCGAAGTCAAGGCCGAGTGTTTCAGCAGCCTCCTCCGCTGCAATGTATTGAAACGCCCCTTTGCCCACTTCTTCGTTTTTTCTGTGCATTTTAAGAAGAGGATCTTGTCTATTTGCGACCATATGTGCTGTACCCAGACTAATCCTGTTATGAAGACATTCATGATTCAGTATTCCGCGACCACCTTAACGGCGTAAGATGTAAAGTCACGGAACAGAAGATTTAAGGTGCATGCTTTTGTTCATGTGCATAATCTTTCGAGACAAATCGGAAAAATCTCCACGAAGCTCGTCATCCAGATCAACCAGACCTTTGAGCTTGAGAGAAACCTGAATGTTGATGTTTCTCAGGGTCTTGAAGCATCGCTCTTCCACTGTTAAATGCCTGCTTGCGGTTGACCCTAGTGTCGACTCTTTTTCTTTGTTGCCGGCTTGTTCTGGCTGCAGTTGAGTAGGCGCTCTGCTTATATAACCCCTCTTTCGTATCATAGTACTCCAGCAGGTCGTCCCTGAGTCGATCTGTCCACGTCAATGTTGTAAGATTCTGTCAGTCCAACGCATTGACTTTGTCTTGATCAGCTCCCCCAACTCTAGGATAATCGGCATTGTTGCCTGACCCAGTGTCGTGAGCCCTGCGCGTTCGATTATTTTGAATCGCACTTTCATTTAAAATGCTGAACTAAAGCTTTTAAAACAAAATGTTCTCACTAGATGCCGTCAAGAAATAACTCCAATCAAGAGAATCTTCAAAGAAGAGTGCAGTTCGCATCCCCGCGTTGCGATCCATCTGACCTTTCAGAGCTTTGAGTTTTCAATGGAACGCAAAATATCAAAAAGTAGACTTCCTATTCCTGCAACTATGCACATATTGTCACAACGTTTGGAAAATTATATACCTGCAGAAGGGATATATCGCGGGTCTGTTGTGGTAGGGGAACACGCGGCCCTTATATGCGCGAGTGAAGCAATGTTACAGCTGCTAAGCTTTGCGACGAAAATCTTTTCTGACGGAACATTTAAAGTGGTTTCTAACACATCACGTTGTGTTCAGCTGCATAAAATTCACCTGCGTTACATGGGAGTAAGGTTCACGGCAATTTACGTACTCATGACGGCTAGCACTATAGCTGTATACGAAGCTGTATTGCAACGCATAACACAGTTGGCTCACAATCTTCAAAACTCTGTTCGTTTCATTATGGGCGATTACAAGAGAGCAGCGATGTCAGCAATGCGCCTAGTGTTCACTGGAAGCAGTTTACTTGACATTGCCGCTATAAGAAGCAGCTCCGACTATGCCTCTACACAGAATGCAGTTTCATAGAATACTGCGTAGGCGTTGTCCTACACGTACCTGCGATTTAAATCATTAGATTATGAAAGTTTTTAACGACGAGTAAACTGATTTCGGAGGATCGGAAAAGAACCGATAACGGAGAAACGCTTAGCTCCTGAGTTAGCACTTCCTCTCTCATATTCGCGATGTGTGCAGTGCCCTCATTACACCTGAGGACGAATGCCCACATATCACTATCGAGGAGGTAAAATACGTATTAAGAGGCATGAAGAACTATTCCGCTCCGGGACCAGATTGCATCAAGACCTACTGGTGAGAGAAGTTTCCTTCAACCCACCAGCATCTGGCCTGAGTTTTCACCTCATATCTAAAGTCGGAAAAGCTCATTCCGGAATGGTTGGTTGAAGGCGCACAATGCTCCTGCCGAAGAAGGGCAAATTAGCTGACCCTAAAAATTACAGGCCAATACCTTGTCTGAACACACTGCATAAGATCTTCACAGCTATCCTAAATGATAGGATTGTTCGGACAATTGGACCTGTTTGGCGAGAGATGTACGAACAACGCGGCTCAAAGAAAGGCGTAGCAGGATGTCGGGAGAACCTGCTCATCGATAGATGGTACTGAAGGTTTCTTAGGCGCGTTAAGACGTTTCATTGCTCGTCGTGGTAAACCTGAGTCAATATATTGTGACAATTCTACTAATTTTCAAGGTGCAAGAAACGAACTCAATGAGTTGTAAGACCTTCTCAAATCGAAAGAATTTGAAGATAACGTTTTCAACTTTGCCAACAACAACAACATTGATTTTCATTTCATTCCACCCTCCTCTCCACATTTCGGCGGAGTGTGGGAGACTGGCATGAAATCTTATAAGAATCATTTGAAACGAGCGGCTTCAAATGCACTCCTTACTTTCGAAGAATTCAACACGTTTGCTGTCAAAATAGAATCGATTTTGAATTCAAGTCCAATGACCCCTATTTCGTCAGATGTTAACGATATTTCTGCTCTGACACCAGGACACTTTTGAATCGGTGATTCATTGACTGCTTTACCTGAACCTAATTTTCAGCCTTCAATTTCGGATCGATTGTCTGCATGGCAATTAATTTCTAAAATTCGACACGTTTTTTGGAAAAGATGGAGCATCGACTATCTAAATGAATTAACTGTACGTCAAAAATGGAACGTTAATACTGTCAATCCGAAAGAAGGAAAGCTTGTGATTGTGAAGGACGATAATATTCCTTGCATGCAAGGACCTTGAGCGAGAATTCACCAGTTGCATCCTGGAAGCGATGGTATTGATAGAAGTGTAACCGTAAAGACTGTTAATAATCTTCTAAAAAGATCTGTAAAAAAATTGGTATCCTACCTATCAACGACCTTGTTAATGAAACATGAATGTTGATCGCTTACTCTCTTAACGGGGGGAGTATGTATAATAGAAGTAATTTCACTTCATTTGATTTGAATTTTTGACCAGCCTGCACGTGTTATGTAGGATCAACTAGACTACGTATATACATATTTTTCACTCTCGATATTATATTCCTTCCATCTTTTCGTCATAGTATATTGGACGATAAAATTTGTTTATATTAGCCCCACCTTAGTGCTAAATGTGAGGTCTGAGACCGCTGAATAAGTCAGCCTGGAAAGAACTTTCGTCGATAAAAGCTTGTATTCTTGTCCTTCGAATTTAATCAATGTTACATTCATTTGTAATCCAAATCAATTATACGAAATCCTTTTCCCTAGTGATAAGAAATTAGGGAAAGCATATACATTAAAGTGCACAAATTTACAATTATTATAAATAATACAAAATTGCTTGAACAAATATTTTTGTTAAATTTATTAGATTTTTGCCTCGCTTCAACTAAAAAGTTGAAAATAAGTTGAGAAAAACGGTAAAACCGTGACTTTCTAACTCAAATCTAGGCGAAAATTTAAAAAACAATGATAAGTTGTTGGAAAAATTGATGTGAACAATCTAATTATCAATAAATGTATTAATTACGGTATAAAAAACAATTTATAATAAAAAATCGAAAAAATTATAATTAGCGCCAAGACTCGCAAAACTCATTTTTTCACTCATACGGTTTCTTCAGGGCCTCAGAAAACAGACTTATGGGGATGGTATTACAAAGAAATGGTTTAACTCAACTCTGCAGCCAATTGTGAATAGAAATCTTAAGTTGCATCTCGATTTACCTAGTATTGACGATTCCGAATAAAATTGACAAAAATATATTTTTTTCATATGAAAGATAATTGTTAAACTTTATGGGGCTTACAAAACCTCTAAATATCATTGAAAAAAGGGATTTATTTTTTTGTGTATTCGAAAAAACTTTGGGGCGATACGCGTGGAACAAAAATTGTCCAATGCATTCTTGGACCATCCTAATCGCTCCTTCTAGTAGACGCTATTTAAGTTTTCCGCTTAAACGTAGGATTTTTCCAAAAATCAAAATATTATATAAATTCTGATTTTAGTTTTAACGACTGTATAGAGTAAATTTTATTCTTGAAAATAATTAATTAAATGTAAATATCTCCGAAGAACAAGCCTGGCGCTTTTTATCTGAGAGATATTGACTTTAGAATATATTATTTATTCTATAAAGGTGAAGAATATCCATTAGTTTTAGTGTTCATAAAATTCTTCAATAATACGTTAACAAGTTTTTCGTCTAATTAGAAAAGATGAGGATTTTTTATCCTCTCTTCATATCAACGGCATTTTTTCTCAATTTGATTGGTAAATATTATCTACTTTCGCAAAGTTTAACTTTTTTCAGAGTTTTGAGTAAATTTAGTCTAGTTCTGCACTTCCTTGTGGTTTTAAAACAAAGCGTTGGACAATTCCACAAAGAAAATAGCCGGTAACCCACGTTTCAAGAATTAAACTTTTTTTCTGCAGAAGATTCAAACATTTTTACGAATTTCTTCTTTAGAGTTCCAAAAGTTCCATTCAAAGTTCTGGTTCTTGTCAAAAGAGGTCTAACAAAAATTTCCATTAGAATTTTTAGGATCAACTTAAAATTCAAAGAACTACCTCACTTTAAAGATAACCAAAGATATTTCATTAGAGTTAAATTCCTTGAAACTAAACTCAGGGTATTTTTGCGATCTCTGATAACCAAAATGTGGTTACATTAGACAAATTCCTCACGCTCTGTCAGTCATTTCTGAATTCCCATGGAGGAATAGCAGACCTTCAATACTAACGTACGAGTGTATACTTAAAGAAAAAAATAATACTCTATTCCTTATTGCAGGATTGAGTTCACACTTTGAGAGTCTTCCTAACGGCGACCCTCTACCTATTGTCCCACGTGCCAACGATTCTCACTCTTCGGACAGAAATCGTTCTCCTGACAGGTATGCTTCTACTGCTGAGCCTCCTTCTCGTGCCAGGTCTCAGTCTCCTCCTGCCATGCGTCGTGATTCATTCATACTTGGACATTCTGCTGAAAATCTTAGATTTCTTCGGCTCATTCATAATATACAGGTCGGTATAGCAGCGTGCTTGAAAACTCAAAGTGCTTTTATTTCTTTAAATCTTATCAAATATTCGTAATTGAAGTAATAATCTAGAATTCGTCGATTGGATTACTTTTTATGATCAAAGTGCAACGTACGTGTGAAACTCTTTCCAAAATTTACCCTTCATGGTAGAAATTTAATGTGAGAACAATTGATTGTAGGTTAAGTCTGTAATTTATTTACGTAACTGAAATTCCCGACTTAAAATCCAATTTTATTTTTGATTAATTGTAAGAAGGTATCATGTTTCATTATTAGGAATCGAAAATTACACCTAATCTTGTTTTGAGTTGGTGTCAAATGGAATTATCTGAGCGATTATCATGAATGTATATGAAATTTAATAAACAAGTACTCAAATAGAGATTTCATATGCTTAGGACATTAATTATATTTTAAATTTAATACTATTTTTAACAGTACTGGTAATGCTTATGAATCTAAAATGCATATTACTAAAAATATACGTATAGGAAATAACAAAAATTTCATTTTGGAACCAAATGGAGGTGTAAATAAATCTTAATGGAATACCGTAGCTTCAATTAACTTTGACGTCACAGAGATATTAATGAATAATAATAATTACTATTAGTACTGCACTGGTTTCAAAGTGGTCTGACGGAGAAGTTAGAAAGGCCAAAAAGTTTTACCCAAAAGTTTGGAATATGGTGAATAATAGTGATGATTGGTAATTGGTGATTTTTGTATCTAATTA
This sequence comes from Andricus grossulariae, assembly GCA_011634705.1. Lineage (NCBI taxonomy): Eukaryota > Metazoa > Arthropoda > Insecta > Hymenoptera > Cynipidae > Andricus > Andricus grossulariae. The sequence goes on along the minus strand of JAABKJ010075445.1, from coordinate 62,248,696 downwards.
AGATGAATTATAGTCCGTATAAAGTGGAAAGCGATTTTCAAACATGTAATTCACTATTATTGTTAAAATAAATACCAATCTAGGTAAAAAAAATTAACTTTTTCTATAAGGTACTTTGTTTTCGAATCGTCAACATACGGTATGAAACATTGATAATATGCGCATATGACAAACGTTTCGTCTTCTATATACGTACCAAATTTAAAGAACTTTACTATCATTGTTTGAATATTCAAATCGTGAATAATTCTTCAAGACGAGGGCGAAAGTAATATTTGTCCTTAATTCTGTATTTAAAATGCGATATTCCTGTTTTGCAATTGAGGTTTTACAATTGTTAGTTAAAAGCCACTTTATTTTTGACTTATACTTAAACCAGAACGAAACCATATGGAAACTTGCAGTTGGTGAGAGGCACCTTGATAGTGAACTAATTTTGATATACTATTATTTCACTTTCATAGCAATTACCACATTATTCTCGATCTACTTTGTAATTCCTAGGGATGACAATGACTTGAGTGGTACTTTAGTAAAATTATCTTAAATTAATAGAAAATAAATATTACCCATCAGATTTATTTATTAGACAAGAGGTGGTTTTCACTTCAATGTGTTGTACTCTTCCAAATTTTCGTGTATATATGGTACGTTTAGCGCTGTTATTTCAGGTTTAAAATCAACTTGTTAGATATCAAGGAAATGACAAATTAATTGCATGTTTAGAATCTAAATTATAAAACCACTAAAACTAAATTATTGTCAATTCTAAATTTAAATTAATGATTTCAGGCAGATTTGTACTGCAGGCTGATTATCTACTGTAGGGTAGTATGAGGTGTCCCCTACTCGTGCGTTTCTCATAAATATTTCTACACTTTACGTCTTAGATTATAATCAGTCTAAGTTTCTTAATAATGTATCATGTTGGTGTGGCTTTAAAATATGTTTGTGAAAGTGAAATCTCTTATTAAAATCATAAGTTGAAAATAATGATAATTTTATATTAGACATAAAATGCAGTATAAATAAATCTGAAGAGAAAACAGTAGTTTTCATCAACTCTGACATCACAAAGATAATAATAAATAATAATAAAGACTATTATTATTGCAGTGGTTTTGAAATATTCTGACAGAAAAGGTGCAATGACCGCAAGGCCTCCACAAAAAGCTTGTACTAATACAGGTAATGGTGGGTATGTAATTGCATCTAATTAAGATGGATATGTTCTCGAAAAAAAACCTTTTTTCAAATATTTTTATAATTTTTATGAAATACGTATCAAGTAACTAATATTACAACTATTAAAATAAAAATTATACTATTTTTCAATTGCATTGTTGATTAAACAGAAATAAAAGATAAGTTTGCACAAATTTCAAAATTTTTAAGTAAGGTTAGATTTATATTAATGAAAGACGAAAATATTATAACTTTTGATACAAGAAATAAAATTATATTCGTTTGTATTCTTGCTGTTTCGAATTCCTTAAATTCTTCATTTAATTTTAAGACACACCATATTAAATGTATGCATAAATATTTCAAACAATGGAAATTCGCCTACTCTACTCATTTATTTTCAATAGTTTGATGTATAAAGGGGTCGTCTTTATAATACGTAACGCTTCAGGGGGGGGGGTCAAGATAAATAATGATGGTACTTTTACGATAGGGGAGGGGGAGGCTTTCGAGAAATGTTATGTAAATTTCTTTAATGTTATAATCAAACAAATGAACTATAATAATGTACATTTGTCTATCTGTCCGTCCACATCGAAGTACTTTTTCTTTGGATTTTTTTATTTACCACTCAATTGGGTTGTTTATTGGTAAACGTCACTTTACCATTTTGTAAAATTCGGTTTCTACTTGAAGTGGCTTGGATTGAATGGAAATTATGTTAGATCGAGATAACAGTAATTTTTGCTGACTTTGGGATCATTTTAAGTGATATGTAGGGTTGGGGAAGTTTCTTAAAAAAGGGAACTAATTACAGCTGAAGTTACTTCGTCAAAATAGTAACTTTTTACATTTTCAGTCACTGATTATATTATTATTATTATTATTATATCATTAACCCGTTTCCCTTTCGGGGTAGGCGTGAATTGCTCGGTGGTAAAGTAGTTTCAAGTGATTTCAAGAGTTTCAAAGAATTTGAAATATTTTAGGGAATTTAAAAATATTAAAAAGTAATTTATAACTGAAATTTTGAATTAATTAAAAATTTTTTTACATTATTTATTATATCATGGTATTTTAAAAGATTGCAAGGGATTTTATGAAATTTCCGGGGGTTTCTCTGTTTTTGGGGGATTTGAAAGCTCCAAGGTTTTTGAATAAATGTTGAGGATTTTAAGAAGTATCGACAGATTTCATAGAATTTCACGAGATTTCATTTCGAATTCAGCCTGAATTTGTATAAATTCTGTTGAATTCTGCAGAATTTGTGGGATTTTTGTTCAATTCACCTGAATTCTTCAAAATTCAGTTAGTTCTACGTGATACAATGTATTTTTTTTATCTCTTTATAGTTTTTGTTTAATTAATCTTGAAGACGACATTTCATCCAATTCTTTTAGATTTCCAAGAATTTTTCTAAAATCATTTCAAACTTACTGAATTCGTTGCATTTTTTCACATTTTTCATTTCTCTCAAATTTCTTAAATTTTATTTATTAAATTGAAATTTATATTCTCATATACATGTGATAACGAACAATTCACAATTTCAGAAATAACATTTCTTTAATTTATAAAATAAACAAATTTATTACTGCAATATAATTTACAAATGAGTTTAGTGTTAAGCAAATTTAAGAGCGAATTGGAAGAAATTGAATTATAATTATATCCACAATTTTTCCAGATGATAGCGATGGCAGAATTTACATACAAATAAAATATGAGAAATCAATTATGTACTTCTTTAACAGAGGAAACAAATGAAAAGGAGTTTCTTATTGGAGGCTACAGACATCATACTGTGGTGCCTTCTAATTATTTTATACAGATATTTTGCAACAATAATTAAATATAAATAACATAGAAAAAATAAGTATTTGGTTTATTCTGTTTCATCAAAAGATTGACAGGCTTCGCAAGACTGCTATTGTGCGTATATATTAGCGGATGGACGCGCCGGCCTTTTCTAATTATTTGCAATAATTAAAAGTTTTTACGATAACGATTTATACATTAGGTGAAGATTCGTTTACGATAAATTTGATGTTTGAAATATACATATATATTGGAGTTTGTGATCGAGCTATATCTTTACTCGAGTGTTTAATTTAACCTCTTTTAGTTTGAATCAGATTGGCTGAAATCTAAATTAACGAAATTCATATATGTTACATAAAGAAATGTACAGGTGTTTTGCTGGATTTTTGTGTTTCGTAAGTGATAAACGGTTTGTGAGTTTATGTTCCTTAAGCATATTTTTCAATTTTACACTTTCAGTTGACTTTTCAACGAAATGGTGAGATTTAACTGTCCTGAAATTTGGGTTATGGTAATTTTGCTGTCTGCGAGTGATTTTACTGTTTTGCATTATTTTTGAAACGTTTCGGTAAAATTACCACGGCAATCAGTGGTATTTTTCTGTCCCATGATCGCCATGGTAATTTGGATCAAGATTTTTTACAGTGCATATTATTATCATAAACGGAGACCACTTTCACTATTTCTAAATAACTTCCAATCTTCTCAAACAAAAAATCATTAATATAATTGTTAGAAAATGTTGTACAGCGACTAAATTAAATTAATTTCAGGGATCTCTTATACATCTGTCAACGCACTACGTTTAAGTTTGAATTAGATTTTTCTTTTAAGCAGCAGAACTTCCATATCCATAGATAAAAAATTCCCAACATCACGCAGTGGTTCAAATAAGGAATTTACTGTTCAAAATAGTTTACAGACCTTATTGAAATTCTTAAAAAACGTAAAAGAGTCGCTTTTTACATTTTCTTCTATGTTTAAGAATATACATATAGTCAATTACAGCTAGAAATCATACTAAGGTGGATGTAACTCGAGTTCGTACAAATTCCTCGCGTCAGCGCTAAACATACTAAGACTTTGGGAATTGAAGACATAGAAATATGGTAACTAATCAAATTAAAAATCGAAATGATTTTTCTTGAATTCTTAAAGACAAAAATTATCATCCCTTAGTAAAATTGTTACTAAGTCATCCAGCCTAAATTCATTTCCTTTTTCTTTCTTTTAAAATAAGAAAATGAAATTGATTACAGGCGGCAAAGACATGCGGAAGCGATAATGCAAAATGGAATTAAAACCTGTCTTAGCGGAATTCCATATTGCTCAAAATTTAAGCAAGTCTTACAGGCTAAGACTTACAAATTCGTGGTGCAATTCACTCATTTGGTTGAGTGACGAAAAATACTGCATTAACAACAGTTCAATCACGAAGTACTACAAGGAGACCGCACGCCATGTATTTCACCTGGCGCCATTTCGCGATCGCCTGTACTCCGATTTTCTTCATAGCCAGATTTCTTCCCAGATGAGGAAGAAATAAAAATCCGAGGACAGGCGATCGCGGTTGTGGGCTGTTTCCCACCATCTCCGACACAGGCGTGCGGTCTCCTTGTAGTACTTCGTGGCGTTGATCAAGCAAGAATGATCACAACAGAAAGTACATTGCACATGCGCAGTAAACTTCCCGATAGGTAAAATCATGGGTAAAATGGTCTATTAGGGATTTCAAGTTGTGACGTCACCGGGCAAGATCTCTGCAGGCCGAGTGCCAAGCAATAATCATCGACATATAGAAATGGACTGAGGTGAGACTCCGACAGGGTACGTACGTAATATACCTTAGGTAATTCACGTAGTTTTTTACATGTAAATTACCTACGTGATTTACGTCATAACATATTTATTTAATACACAAAAGACACTGACTGATTTGCTTGATAGCTTCTTAATTTATTAAAAAATGTTTAGAGGTGGCAGACCCAGAAATTCCTTTTGGGAGGAGTTAATTTTATTTATTTCTGAGAATGGACCCTGCTCTACCGATAACCTTCTTACCTTCATTAATGCGCCTATCTAACTCCCCATCGATTTGTCTGTCGCTATTAAATATTACATTTTTGTTTGATAATTCATCTTTTTTTAATAAACTTTTTACTGCTTGGTTGAAACTTTGAAGGTTAAATCACATTGATAAAAATTCCTTTTTTTTGTTGACGATTCATCATTTTAGTTGAAAGTTAAACTTTTTCAGTTAAAAGTTCGACTATTCGGTTCAGGATTCGTATTTTTGGTTGAGTTCCACTATTTTTGGTTTAAAATTTAAATCTTTTTCCTTTGAAATATGAACTATTAAATTTTTCATTGAAAACTCTGTGTTTCGTTACAAATTGACCTATTGTACTTAAAACTCTTTTTTTTTTAAAGAAATCTTTTTTGGTCGAACATTCAAATTTTTGGTAGAAACTTCATTTTCATTCATCAAATCCTTCATTTTTTTGGATGAAAATTCAAGTTCTCGGTTGAAAGTTGAACGGTTTTGTTGAAAATTAATTCTTTTGGTTAATAAATTACTACTTTAGTTGAAAATCCATCTGTTTGATTTAAAATTTTACTCTTCTTGTTGAAAATGAATTTTGTTGTTCTTGAAAATTCAACTTTTTGGTTGAAAATTCTTATATTTTGTTGAAAATTAGTTTTTTTTCTGGTAGAAAATTAATCTTCTTGGTTGAAAGTTAATCTTTTTGAGTTGAAAATCCAACAGATTGGACCATTTAAAATGACTGATTTGAAAAGTCACTTTTTGATTGATTTGTCTGTCGTTGATTTTACATTATTTGAAACAGGCAAAATTGACTTCGAATCAGTAATTTTCGTCTGATTTAAATTGAAAGTGTAATATAATTAATGAGCAAAAACAACGTATATGAAATTAAATATATATATATATATATGTGTGTGTGTGTGTGTGTGTGTGTATTTCACATACATATGTGAAATATAGAACCGTATCTTTTTAAGTTATACATTTTATGTCGATTAATGACTGATTCCCATTGGATGATTGATAAGTTACAATTAATGTAGAAACTTCTTAACACTTGAGAAAAAGATGGAGGGAGTAAAAATAATGATATACGGCGCGAGTTCTCCGTTACGCTCCGAAAAGCAGGGTACAATTACGCCATTTAATTGGATACAACAGGTGGCTACTACACAGGCTGGCATTTTCAAAATAAACACTTACATTTTCACATCCAATTCCTTCCACTGCCCATCCTGTTCACAGGCTTTTTAATTTTTTTGCACTTACTTAATTACTTATGTATGCAATTGAATTTTAAATGCAGTAGTATTCCTTTATCCACATCATTAAGATTATAGCCATTCCATAATGAAAATATTCAGTATAGTGCTCTAATATCGTAATTACAGTGCATTTTAGTAATCTAATCATCGTGATTTATATATATATATATTTTTTTTAATCTTGCAGTTAAATAATAATTGTCAAGTATCCAAATTCAATTAAAATTATCTCGAGTTCAGCTCGAAACGAGTTAAGAATATGCGATAATGGTTCCACGTTTATGAAATGTTACAAGCTTCCTTATGCAGTTTCGATATGTATAATTATCAGAAGTGACTTCAATACTATCCAAAACCGAGATACATACAGAAAACAAATTATAAATGCATTTATATTGCAATTTTAAATTGAAGAAGCAAAAAGCTCATTCATACATAAAATACTCAGTTTAACCGATAAAGATTAACTTTCTAATGCAATTCGAAAAGCGAAATGCTTAATTGATTTTATGCACATATTATAATTTTATTGATCTTTACTGTTTTTAAAATGATTTCACACTGATTTCCAAGGCGTCTCTTCTTGATCCAAAAGAGAATCAAAGCGTTGCACAATCAAGAACCAGTTGACACAATCATATAACTACTAAATTGAAAGATACAAGTACCACGTATTTCTGCCTAGATGTCAATTCTTTTTTCCATTTTGCAACGCTTTGACCTTGGAATATTTAGTGTGTAGATTGTTGCTGAATCAAAGTATTCAGTAGATTTAATCTTTAAAGTAAAATATTACCTATATAATTGTTATGCTTTATGCAGCAATCCATTGTTTTAACTCTTCGTTATCTATAAAGTACTTCTCGTTAAATAATGGTAAACTTTTATTGAGTTCATAACAAGAAGGATATGCATGGCAGACAGAGATACAATAAGGACCCAAAGGGCAAGGTACACCTTAGCTGCTTTCCAACCTCATCCTCTAGTAATTTAATTATTAACTCTTCTAATGACTTTAAGGTGCTCATCTAGCCATTCGATCATTATAAAAAGTGTTCCCCACTTCTCTCCCTCTCTCACTCATGCCAGTCGATCCATATTGCAATTATTTTCTGAAAGACACAGCGTCACCAGAACGGCATCATCGATTTTAAAAAAAGGTGTAGTAGAAGAAAATTATGGCCCGGTTTTTTTAAATTTCTGCTTGAAAGGTCAGTAGATTCAAACTATAATTTTCTAAAATAAGGCACCAATCTCGCAAAAATTGCAACACATTTTGTGTACAGAAAGTTGCTAGGCACATTCAGTCTGCTTCTAAATTTAAGTAAAGTCGGTTCATATTTCTTATACCTCCATATTTAAAAAAATGCCTTCATAAAAAATTCGAGAATAAGAATACATTGCATAACTATACGGAAAACTATTTCATAGAATGCTACCCAACGTGAAATTCAGAAGCATTATTGCTCTTTTTAAACGCTCCTGCAGCGTCTAATGAGCAAAATTGGGTCAAACGCCTCGTCAAGTACATTACAAAAGATATGCAAGTTTTTCAAACAGTGCTGATAATTAGTGAGGATGCAGAAAGCCAGGATAAGCGAATAATCTAATCAAGTAGAATATAGTATAGTACGTACAATAATATCGGCCGAAATATAATGCGCGTATCATGATAAAGAAAAACATCTGCGACTGGATGAAAAACGTACAAAAATTACTGTAATACATTTTATTTTACGCATTGCGTTGAGAAAGTCAAACATAACAACCAAAGATGTAATATATTTAATAACAACTTACATTGAAAGTAATATTAAAAATAAATAAATCGAAATAATTATCGGCGATCGATAAAATGAGAAATATACTTTTTTACTCCAGTTGATTTTAATTTTAATATGGAGGTCACCCTATGACTTAGAAAGTGATGACTAAGAAAACTTCCTCCATAAAACTACAATGGCGGTTACGAGTTTTCATATGAAGGATTGATTTTTTGAATACCTATTTTGTTATATCCTTAGAGTATAGTAATAGTAGGTGTTAAACTTATATTGAAAAGCAAAGTTGCCCCTGCATTGTAGCCCAAGGCTATGCCGATCTTGTTCAACACATTGGACCAATCTTGGGTCCTCATGTCGGACCGATGGTCGGCAAAACCTGGGCTCAGCGTGATCATCTCACTAGTTGGGCCGGTCTTCGGGTAACGAGGTTGGACCGAGCTTTACAAAGTCAGGCCGACTTTGGGCCGATGGGAAATTCGCACATGGGTAAAAAATCTTTTAGTGGTGGAAGACTGAACTGGGGCAGAACCGATGAGGTCACAGTCGCGTTCGTGAAACGCCAGTTACGAGCGTCCCGGCAAAGGGCCAAGGTTCGTAGGGTCTTCTTGAGAGCAGAGCGGAGTCAACTCCGCATCCAGGGGCCTATTTCATAAAACCTACAAGTTACAATTCACAAGTACAAGTTTAGTAACTTTTAGCTTGTATTAATTGTGTGCCTTTCACAAAGTCGTTTGTACTTTTTACACGTTACAAGTGCGGCGACTTCTTTTACAAGTAATATCACGCAGTTTTACAAGCGTTTTGTTTAATAAAGTGTATGCCTTTTGACTAGCACTTGTGATTTGTAGACAAATCTCAGAGGGTCTTTGCGGTTTTTTTGTAAAAGTGGTAAAAGTAAATACAAGTTATCTTTTAAGAGAGTTTACTGAAATTTCTGACCGTGGAAATTGGTTTACGGATTAATTAAATAACCACTTATTGGCGTGTATATTAATTGTTTGTTATTTGAGTAACACACTGAAAGGATACAGGAAAAAAGAGGTTACTACTAACCTAATTGAAATATAGTATTGATATACAAACTTATATTGATGATATAATTATTTATTTTTAAATATTTTATTATCTACTACCAGAAAGTATCTGTATGCTCCTTGTACCAACTTTTACAATATATATGAAATTGATTTTTTTTAATGATAGTACTAAATTAAATCATTTTTTTAATTTATCCTTTTGGAGGTATAAACGGCAATCTGCAATACGCATTCACCCTAGGACGTTAGCTGCCATGATACGTTAAGTGCGCCTGCGCGCACTTGTAACAGCATTTGTAAATTGTAGGAGATATTACTTGTGATTAAAAGCGGACGTAAAACTCTTGTGAAACACAAAATACAAGAACGTGCAATCACAAACTAGTAATATAAAAAATTGTAACTTGTGAACTTGTAATTTTTATGAAATAGGCCCCTGGTCTCTTACCGACCCTGATCTTGTGGAGATTTTAAAAATTATATTAAGAGAAATCTGAAGATAATTTTTAGATCTTCCAAAAAGAATATAGCATTTTAAAAGAGAAACGAAGTCCACTTCGTAAACCTGTTTATAAAAATATTATATTCCATGAGCGACCAATGTGTTCTTGCCTCGAAGCAACTAACGTCTTTTTCTGATACGTTTTTTTTCAGGATATTTTGTGCGTGTTTTTTATTTGCGATTTTGATTATACGTATTGTGTTTATTGTGAGGATAATGAAATATTCTATACCGACGGTGCATTTCTGAGCAGAGCAAGGTCAACCTCGTATCCTGGTCTGCGAAGGGTGACGGACACAGCAACTTTGCACGTGCCCAACTGTGCACGTCGATGGCCGGACGGACAACTGTGCACGTCGAAATTTCGACGTGCACAGTTGTCCAAGTGACGACTGTGCACGTCTAAATTTCCAAAAGAACATATGGGTTCCTGTGTACTTAGACGTGCACAGATGTCACATTCCTAACTGTGCACGTGCACAGATGCCACTTTCCTAACTGTGCACGTGCACACATGTCACTTTCCCAACTTTGCACGTGCACAGATATCACTTGGCCAACTGTGCACGTGCACATATATCACTTGTCAAACTGTGCACGTGCACAGTTGTCACTTTCCCAGCTGTGCACGTGCACAGATGTCCCTTGCCCAACTGTGCACGTGCACAGATGGAACTAGCCCAACTGTACACGTGCACATATGGAACTTGCCCAACTGTGCACGTGCACCGATGTCACTTGCCCAACTGTGCACGTTTATGTCCTTACGTGAGGGTGTATACGAGGGTGGTCCTTCGTATCTACGTATAATAAATTGTGAACGGTCAAAATTATTCAAACCTGGTGGAATGGAGCATACCAACATTTTAAAAGTTAGTTTATAAATATTTTGAATATTATTTTTATGAAATTATTAATTCCAAATTATTATAGATATATGAAAATCTCTTTTTATCCGACCCCCCTTGAAAACGCGCCATTGTATGCACGTGAAGCAGGCGTAACTTTGCCGCTTCCAGCCCAGTGACATACAGTATAGTGTGTATCAAGGGCGTACGGCTATTTTGACCAGTCAAAATAGCCTTCTTTACGCCCTTCATACACAATGTACTATTTTGAATTTACTTTTTATTACTTCAATCTTATTAAGCTTCTTTGAGTCTCCCAGTGGGTATTTTACTCATATCAGAAAAGCACCTTTTTTCATCATCAGATTTTAAATACAAAAGCCTGTTAAAAATAGATTAATTATGAAATAATTTCATCGTATATTTGAAAGTTACATTTTCTAGACAAGTTAAATCAAATGATTTTTCTTACTTGCTTGAAAATTGACCAAATACATCTGTACTGATTTTCTCACTTTCGGTGAGTATTTTTATTCTGTTTAAGGGTTGTTGTAGTTTGAAAGTAATTTTTCAAATAAAATTGTACTTGCTCCTCTCAGAAATACCTAAATTTAAAAATAAATCTACGAAAATCTCGGTGTCCAGGGCTACCCGACAGTATTTTTTCTTAACCTATTTTAGGCCTCATTTCAATTGCCTTTTTTCCTCTTCCAGCAAGTTTGTTTCTTATACATTTAATTGCAAATTGTTGCTAGAAACCCTGACATCATAACTAACCTTCTATATTAATATTTTGATCACTATCAGCTAAATTATTACCAAAAAAGCTCAAGTTTCCGGTACTTCCCGACTCTCCCCTATTTAAATTTTAGCCTCAAAATTTGTAAATAATAAATATTAATTGTAAACTATTAAAATATTTACGCTTATAGATATTCTGTACCGATGTTTGAATTGAAACATGTTTCTGTCTAATTTTGATTATTTTATCAGTAATTATAATTTAAAAAACTTATTTACTACAAGCAAAGATGAAAAATGTTTTTTTTTTATTTATTGCAAAAGTAACGTCAAAGTTACTTAATTTCGCACTTTTAAATTGTGCGGGCAATCACGGAGCCAATGAATGCTTATTCCTTGCACATGCGCACGAAGTTAAAGATGAATGCCGGCTGTTACCACCATGTTATTAATCTGGCAGGTAACGGATGCAAACAAGCCTCCCTCGTAAATCACGGCGATTATCCCATTACCAGCTAGGAAACTGACATACAAGTAACAATTCCTATCATAACATGTGATCACTTTGGAACTTTCCATGATAGTAACAGGTTAGCTGAGTTCGCTTTCCCTCCTTTGGCCTTCCCCGACTACTTCTACTCTCTCCTGTCACTTGGAGAAAACCCACTGTCACAAACTCCTTTCTCCGAGTCGCTGTCCAACTGTATCCCTCTTCCTCTCGCGTTCGAATTTCCCTCCCGTTCGGTCGGTAAATTTTTTCCGTCCATCAGATTCCGTCTTTCTGCTACCCGTGTCGCCCCTGTTTCCCGACGTCACTACCACTCTCCGCCTGCTTCCCCCTTTCCCTGCTCCTCGCCTCCCCGCAAAATATAATTTTCTCTTTATCGTTTTCAAAACCACCCCTTGCTCCTCTTAATAATATTTACCCTTTATACTCAACACCTCCCAACTTTAAGGTAGCCCTCTCTCTCTCTCTCTCTGTACCACTATCAAACCACCGCACTCGCTAAAACTGCCCTCTAACCTCACATTTACCTACTTATCGCTTATCAAATTTATCCACTGATGCTAAATATTTATTCCAAAGTTACTCACCTACCCAAAGATCCCCCACTGATACTCCTTCGCTTACTCACCGACCCAATTCTCACTCAGTCACGAAAAACCCTCTACCCGTCACCACTGACTTCCACACAGCTCTAACGCCAAACATGCAATAAAATTTCTCAATTGAAATGTACTGAGTTTTCTGTTACCATTGAAAATTATTTCTGTGAAAGTAAAATCATTCTCAAAATCACACTGTAGTAAAAAATACATTTTTCAAAAAAACATTGTAGTTGTATTATTATTTTAAATTCGAAAAATGCTTTTAAATGTAATCATTGGAGCTTAAGAAATCATAAATAATCTTATTCTTAAGAAATCAAAAAAAAACTCAAATAATCAACTGCAAAGTTTTTTATAATTTCGGATTTGTACTATGGTGCGATTTTTAAGGGAACAAAATTTCACTTTCACAGATATAATTCCTCATGATAACAGAAAAATTCATTACTTAACCTTATTTCTCTTATACAGAAAAAATGTGTTTAAGGGTTTGAATACAAAATATTTTAATTAAATATGCGTCGCTAGAAAAGAATTTTGAAATATTTCTTCGACTGTAATGGTTTCTGACAACTTTAAAAAAATGTGTTCATAAATTTGTTTAAAAAATTGGTTACTACATTGTAATTGTTTTTTCATGAATTGTATTTCGTTAAAAGAATTTTTTTTAAAGAATACTGCAAGCTTTAGCAATTGTTATCAGTAACATTAAATTAAATATAAATTTAAAATTGAAGAATATCTATAATTTCAGAACTGAGATACAAAGAATAACACTTCCAATTGTAAAATTGCGTACCTACAAGACATTATGTATTATTCACAGATTTAATAAAACTCACTGATGAGGGCCACCATTGTGTGCCGAAACGTTTGAAACAACTTAATTATTTTCAATTCACCTGACCCTAAAGCCAACAATGTACATCAAAAATTTCTACAAAATTTATTTTCGATGGTCAATACAATCCGCCAGCGATGATCAAGTTATTATTGTTTTTAATAATATTCTCATTGAATAATGAGATATAGGCTTAGGAATAGGTTAGTTTAAAGACAAAGGGATTATTTCCATATAATAGGGGACCTAACATCGAGGGCTTTGAGCAACTTCGAATCCAGTGAGGGGTAGTGTCGTTGCACACTATAAGGGGAAAGGGTACATAGGTAGCCGTGTAGGACAAGATGATCGCCCCTTCTCTATGCCCCCCCTCCCGCTCTATACTGGGTGTTTTTTTAACTTGAGACATCGAAATACCTCAAAAATACGCATCCTATAAAAAAATCTTCGTAATAAAAACTTGTTATTTTCGCGGGGAAAAGCGACTTGACAACAAATTTACCCCCCCCCCTTTCAAGCACGGGGGGGGGTATTTTTAAATATGGGTGAACAAATTTTGATCTCAGAACTGAGTTGATCAGCTGGTATACTCGTTACATGGCCTTAAGGGTTGATATTATTGGGTTTTATAGTTTCAAGCTGTTTTTTGAGGTTAGAAAAAAACGCTGACCTAATGGGACAAAACAGGTTTCGGAATCGGTTTCCCTGCCGATTGAACGGCACTCAAACGGCACTGCCCAGTGCCGTTTAAGTGCTGCTCGTTTAAAGCTACTCGGATTCCAGATTTAAATGCCTGCAGAAGTTCTCTTTATACCTGCGCCTAGGTTACCAAGTATACCAGCTGAAAGGGATCAAAAATTAGAAATTAAAATTTAGAAATTACCGCTGCGAAGGTTGGAAATTCAGAATCTACGGGTTACGATAATCTCAGATATCAAACTTTTGTTTAGAAGTTTAAAATTGGAATGAATATAATGTATCTCGTGAATTGAATTAGATACGCTAAAATAGACAACGTTTCTGAATTCAACTCCAGGATACTATATTATTATTTAATTTATAATTATAAAATATATATAATGCAAAAATTCATAAATTAAAAAAAAGTGTTAATAATTTGAATAAATTTATAAAAAGGAATTCGGTTGGTGGCGGCCAACTACTGTAAATCACTCTGCCTGCCTGGTACGTGTCGAATACAATAGGACCATTATATGACCGTAGCATCACTCTCAGTGCCGTTTAGGTGCCGAAATCGGCAAAACAGGCACTCAAACGGCACTGGCGGCTCAGTGCCGTTTCAGTGCCGTTTCATCAGCAGGGTTCAGCGACCCAAAAAACATATAATCCACTTGATCTAGTTTAAGAAATAACCCTCCACTCATTTTTATGGTCCTGTGAATCGGCTGTCTTGCAGGCATGAATCAGCTTTATTTCTTAGCCAACTAACAATCCTGGCTGTTCTTCTGGGATCACTTCATCTGGGCCGACAACACCATTCCTCATAACATACTTCAAAGATTGGTAGCCCTACAGAAATATCCAGAGGTGAAACTTTCATCTCCAACTGTGACGTCTGCCGCGTAAGATCATCCGCGGCTAAAGACCGGACTCCAAGAAACAGTGTTGGGGATGGAAGGAGCAGGAGTGGATCACGTACACGTTCCAGTTGCGTCGGGATTGGTTGCTTTAAGGAACCATGATCGTAGCTTCCGGAGCCTACAACTTCTTACATATAATAATCCTCATCTCATTAGGTACTTGACTTAGTCCGTGACTGCTGATGGAAAACCGGGTTCAAAAACACGAAAACAAGTTTTAAAAAATAAATAAACTAGACCCGTCAAATGTTTTAATTTTTTTATATCTCTCAGATTTATTTGCCAAATTTCTACTGTTCATACATGGCTTTATTTTAGGATTTCATAACAAAGCAGATTCAGATCAAAAAGTTCAGAGCTATTTACTTTGCTTTTCAACCAGGTTTCGGTGAAAACAATAAAATCATAATCAAATAAATCTGGGGACATACTCAAATCACTCATTTTGGTATTGAGACCGCGAACATTTTGATAATAAATGGATAAATCGTTAAACAAATCCAGATCTATGACATGTGAATAATTAAATGTATTGTTTACCTTACTAGAGTTATGATCTAATTCGCATTTTGAGAGACGTGAGGAGTTATTTTTTTCTTCGTTATAATTTTTAATTCCCCGTGAATTTCCCTGATGCTGATGTCTGATTCTCCTCTGCTGCGGCGTTCCTGAAGAGTTCTTCGCAGCTCTTTATATCGTTCTCTTTGTAGGAGAGTGCGATCCTGGGCTAATACCATTTTGTTCTCGGAGTTTAATTCTTGAGGACGAGATCTCACCCTCTTCCAGTATTCCTGAAAAATCATTCTCACATCCATGTGTTTGTGAAACGAGATAATGATTGGTCGAGGCGGATGAGAGTTTTGTTGATATTTGCCAATTCTTGTTATCTTCATAATTGAATTTGGGTCATGCGAATTCAAAAATGACGAGAGATAGTCATTCACCTTAATAGTATCAGATTTTAATTACTCAGAGGGGGTTACTTTACCGGAACTGTCATCTTCGTTGCACCTATACAGAAGAATATTAGACTCTCGTACCATTCTTTCAGACATCTCAGTTAAACAACGAGAAGCAATAGAGTTCTCCAAGTCCTGGTCCAGAGAATGATGCGGGTTGCCAATAGAGATGCATTCGGGCGAGACGAGACAAGAAAACATTGATTTCGAGAACTATCCCGACTGACGATAGCGAGAAGTTGTCCCGTATCTCGTGATTTGGGTCGAGAATCTCTGAAACCGAGCAAGATCGGGTAAGATTCTCGATAAAATTTCAAATTTGACATCTCGCGTAAATATAAGAAATAATGTATCAGAGTTTGGAAAATATGGAAGTGGAATCACATGAAAAGAAACAAAAAGTGTACCAGAACTAACCATTTCATTCATAACATCATTAGATTAGAAAATTATAAACAAAATTACGATTCATAGGACAGAAAATCTAAAAAAATGTATTCGAATATAAATAAAATTCATACGAAAAATATAAAGAATTTTTTGAAAGATAATACGCACTTTCTATGGTTACGGACTTTTCCGTAACTCTGAGCCCTTTTCCAACTCGTTCAGGGCTAACGTTACGGAAAATTCCGTGACCATAGACAGTCATAGACAGACCATAGTCCCAGTAATCTTGAAGTCAATTTTCTTTCTTCTTATTTAATTTAAATGCATTAAAATGTCGCTACTATAAAATGCTAAAAATAAATTGTTTTTATTATTAAATTTTACTTTTAGCATATTTCTTAACAATATATTCAAATCGTAACTAAGTTTCACGGTTATTGGAATCGTCACGATTACTGGGACATTTACCATATATAACTTTAAGCGCGATATCTTATTTCTTTTGGACGTAAGTTTACAATGAAAAATTGAGGACTAGCTTGGTCACGTGACACACTCGTCACATGGCCTTAAGTACTTTAAACGTTTGCGGTCCGTTGAGCATCTCGTTTAAAAGGAGAAATTTCTCTTGAATAATCGATCCAGATACTCTGTCCCTCACTTGCTTAAACCATTCTAAGACAGTAGCATCCAAAAGCACATCAATATTTTGCAACTATGTATGCATAAGGAAAACACCTCGCAAAACACTTCAAGTGGGAAGCACGTTCTTCTGCGTAATCGCATCATGCATGCGACGCAGAAAATCACTTACTTTTATAAATATTAGATTAAATGTCCACGAAAAACAATGTTCACAATTCTCACGCCGGTACTTGACAGTTGGATGTTATAAAACACTAGCTACGGCCATAAGAAAAATAAAAAATGTCAAATAAAGATAATGGGTAAAAATATGGAATTACACTGTTCTTTTTCGAAAATTATTGGTAACATGAATTTTCAATAATATTAATAAAAGAATTTATTAAAATTGTTATCAAAAATTTGAAAACGGTTTTAATTCATTATAATTCTTTTTAAAGATATTGTTCACAAATACTTTTTTTTATTCTACAACTTTGTCAACATTTATTCATTGTATAGATCCTATTCTTTATAATATAAAGTGTTAGGAATATTCGACATATTTGTAACAATAGATACTTTTTATAACATAATTAATTTTTGAAATGTCTTATAACGAAAGAAAGTAAATTATTTTCTAGCCTTTAAAAGAAATATAAATTTGTATAATTTAGTTCAATTAAGCATTAATTTCAATGTTCAATAATCATTATAAATATCAATAAAAAGAAAATTTAATTGAAATTTACTATTCTCAGTTTACAATATTTACATATCGACGGTCCCGAGCCATTTTGACGCATCTGCAGCGAATGCGTTAAAACTATCATATCTCGTTGTCATGTTTTAAAAGTGTCGTAACTTTTTTTCTTTGTTTCTGAAAACGGAGCCATCCAAAATTCAAAGTGGATTCAAAAATAATAAGCCAATTTATACCTCGATTTTTCAAGTATGAAAAATTAAAACGTGTCAGTAGATATACGCTAAGTATTATACAAACTACAAAATGCTGTAAAATTTTTTTAAATGTTTATTATAATCAGAAAGAAAACAAAGTATTTTTTCCATGAAAAGCATTTTTTTTGATAATCAAATTTATTTAATTCATAATATATTATATTTATATTATATTTATAATTCATAAACCATTTAATGTTTTTATTCTCATAACAAATCAACGAAAAGTCTCCTAAAAGCTCTATAAACGCAACGAAATTTCTGACAGATTTAAACATGAAACATCGAATGAAATGACACTCTTTCAACTGTTTTCTCTTGAGACACGTTACTTCAGTTAATGCGAAAATGTTTTAGGCGACAGTTACGACAGTATGGAACGGAACAAACTCGAAAAATCATAATTCACCCAACTTTCAATAACGTCGCATTTTTTCTATTAATTGTTCATAAACTGAGTAATAGTACCATTAAATTGACAAAAATTCACTTCAATAGACTATATGAACATCAATATTTCCTTAACAAGGGAATTACGACACTTTTAAAAGACTATCAAGAGTTACGATACTATGGAATTGGTGCTGCGATTTACGATACTTTTCCAAGATGACAACGAGATACGACAGTTTTAACGCATTCGCTGGAAATACGTCAAAATGGCTCGGGACCGTCGAATTTAACTCCTTGGCTCAATATTTATTGGACGTATGGCATATAAAATATTACATCATAAAAAAATAAATAAAATAAATAATTATATAATGTGTATAATAATAGAAAGCGTAATTTCAACGGCCAAAACAGGTGTTAATTAAGATATTTGAAAAAAGAAAATTATAAAGGGAAAACTCACGTAGGAAATGTTTTGGACTCCCTCACCCTATTTAAGCATTCGTAAGATTTTCCGGGACCCCCCCCCCCCCCACCAAACCCCATAAGTAATTAATGGACGCTCCCTAAGATACTACACAGATTGTGAATTGAATTAATTGGTTAAATTAAATTAAATTACTGAAAGAAAGTGATTAAAATAGGAGATGTTTTGAAGTCCATTATCCCCGATCTTGGATTAATTACTAGACTTGAGTGGCAAAGAGCGTAACGATTTCTGAAGTAATAGTATCGCGATGATCATGTTAAATCGCTATAATTTAAGAAGACCGCGTCGGCCTCGTTCATATAATTTCCTCGCCTTGCAAGAAGAATTAATGTTTTCGGCAAGATGAAAGGATTGCCGGGAGCGATGTCAAAGGACCAGTACTGAGATCGCCGATGAATACGATATCTGTAATTAAGGTAGCCTCTAATGACGCTTTGGTTCACCTGTGCACTGTCTTGGGGTCGACGAGAGACGAATTAACCTGGATGACTAGCCCTTCCCTTCGATGATAGGCCCCCTACAGTAGTCATGCAATTAATGCCTAATTATTTCCAGGATGAGTCTTCGTCTTCCCATATCCAAAGAGAAACGAATATCTGACAAGGGATTATGTTCCTCCGACGCCACGAAAATCCTTTCCCAAGATTAGGCCACAATTCAAGAGTTTAATTGCAAAAGAGCCTGAGTACCACTCCTCAATGGCAAGATGACACATTATAATTTGGGAGAGGTTGAATTATTTTCATTTATATCTCATTAACAGTATATCCGTCAACTTTCACAATTTCATTTGTTGTTAAATTTATAAAATGATATCTGATTTAGGAAGTCTGTGTCAATGAAGTTAGAGATATAATTAAGAACTTAAAAAATGGTAAGGCTGCTGGTGTAGACAGTATTAGCCGAAATTCGGTCGGATGCCAGAGCTTGACCAACGGCCCAAAGTCGGCCCTGCTTTGGTAACCGATCTACGGTAACCAGAATTGGGCCGACTAAGGTGTTTTTAAGCTGCCGTGGTCTCACCAACGTTGGTAACTGACAACGACAGCGGGCGAAAAGCCGACTTTCGGCCCAATTGTGCCCAACCTTGGGCCGACCGTCGGATGAACTGTGGCAGATTGGCCGATACGAACGCAAAAATTCGGTCGGTCTGACTCTGGATATAGCAGTCGGTTAAAGACGAGTCACCTTGATACACCCGACGGTAGGTCAAACCTTGGCCCGAGTATAAGCCGACTGTCGGATAAACTCTGGTTCGTTGTTTCAAAAAGACCGTGAAAGTACGGTCGGCTCAAATCTGCGCAAGAGATGGTCCGACCATCGGCATAAATTTGGCTTGTACAAGTCGCCATGATGCACCCGACGGTCGGTCAAACCTCGGCCCAAATATGGGCCGGCCATCGGATGTACTAGGGTTCATTATTTCAAAATGACCGTAATTTGCATACGAATAACTTGATTTTGGTGTAGAAATATCCACATTCGTACCGAAATTTCGGTACACGTGGACACATCCTTTTTTTTTTTAAATTCTAAACTCCATCTTTATGATAAATTGTAAATGTTCCGAAAAATTCACATTTAATGTCATTCTTAATAGTTTTAAAATAGTCAGAAACACCTAAAAAGCAAAACGTTACACGTGAGTTTACAAAAATTGTCGTAGTGCGCGATAAAATATCTAAGTTCGGTCGATGAAAATTCTAAATGCTCATTAAAAGTTACATTTTATGTCATTATCAAAAGTTGTAAAATAGCCTAAAACGCAAACAAAAAAAAATGTTACACGAAGAAAAATTAGTTGAAGTGGAAGATGAGAAATTTTTTCTAAAATTGTTTAAAAAAGGCTTGAAAAAAATGTTTGAAAAAAATTGTTTTAAAAAAATGTTTAAAAAAAATTGTTTGAAGAAAAATGGGTGAAAAAAAATTTAAGGGTTTCAGCCCGGGGCTAAAAAACCTCTCAAAATGTTAATCGTTTTAAATTATTCATTTAAAAATTATTTCATCCATATTCCCGTTAACAGTTAATTTATTTTACATCTACATGATGACGCATAATAAAAAAATTAATGAGAAAAAATAGTTTGAAAATTGTTTTTTTTTTTTCAACTGCTTTGAGCTGTAGCTTATGAGGATGGTTCTTTCATTGACTTTCAACTCTGTAGTTATAGAGTAATGGGTAAGACTCCCGACTGCTAGGCGATAGATTCAGGTATAGGTGTAAGTTCGAAACCCCGTAGCGTTAGAAATTTTATTTGTAATATAATGTTTAAAAATGTAATATTTGTATTCATTCTAAGAAGGGCCATTAACATTTGTAGTCAAAATACTCGCAAACAATTATTATTTATTTTTTGAATACATTGTACCTTAAAAATCAAAGTCGGCCCACATTGTCGTCCAAGGTTGGGCCGACATCATCCTAATAGATGGCCCATATATGGGATCAAATGTCGGGCTGACGTTGAGAAGTCAAAGGCTGTTGACCGTTATCATCTAGCTGGTAGGCCCGATCAGTGGCGCACAAAGTTGGAACGACCGTCCGACGGTTGGCCCGACCGTGGGCCGACGGTCTATTCGTACCTGGGGACGGATTATTACATCCAAGACAATCGACCGGACATCGTAAAGCGAAAAAAAAAATGGTGGAAGAGTCTACATCATCGACATTGGTTTTCCACTTAAGCGAAATTTGCAGGCAACCTATATAACCAAGATCCACAAGTATAGCGAGCTAAGGCATGAAGTAAAAGCAATATGGAGGAATGTGAAACGTGCATCCATTCCTCCAACTGTGATTTTGGCTATAAGCAATGTGCACGCAAGATTCACTGAACATCTTGAACATTCAGGAGTCAGTAGGTAAAAGACGACCTGCAAACTACACCATGCTCCTGATTTTGTACCTAAAACATCATCGCAAATAATTTCATACATAGTATTAATTTAACTAATTATATCCTTATCTCATCAGTCACTTGACTTAGTCCGTGGCTATGATCGAAAACCGGGTTCTTTTTAACGCGAGAACAAGTTTGAAAACAAAAAATAACAGATCTTTATTATGAACCAAGTCTACATAAAATTGAATACACAAAAGCAGATAAACAACTGGAACATAAAAGGCAGAGGTACAGCTCGAGCCTCCGCTGTTACTATCTAATACAATGAGTGAAGATGATGTCGACCTCGATAACTAAAAAGTTACGTTTTTTGTCACTTTCAGCGAATTTAGTTGGACTTGCATGTTGATGGCGCTAGTGAGAACGCGTTCGGTAACAGGTAGTGAGAGGATTTTACGGAATTTCTGTGGAAGGTGTGAGCGAAGTGTACACTGAGAAAAGTTAACTGTTCAGTTAAAAGTGCTGGTGCTATTTAGTTCCGCCTCATTTATACATTAGTGTATGTAAATATGCCAATAAATTTTGGTTTGAGTGAAATAGTTTGAGTCTTTGAATAAAAAATACAGTAATATAGATTCAAGGATTGATGATTATATGAAGCAAGAGCATATAAAGTTAAGAAAAATAAATTTAGATTCATTTCAAGAAAATCTTCTTTTCAATCTGATGAACATACTTCTGAATCAATAAAGTATCTTTTTAATTAATAGCGAAATTGATTTCCGCCTAACAAAGATACTTTCGATTTGATAGTATCTACTGTGGATACAGCGAATGGCGCTTCCGGCTACGGTCAAAAGCATTCTTAATATAGAATCTCTAAACGATATTGTCGTTTTCGATTATGACGATTTTCGAGAGTAACGCTTGCTTACTGTAGGCCGCTCAAATCCTCTTCACCTTGTTTAGTGCACAAGTATTTGATTTTAGACTCTTAAGGGTTCATGTAAAGTAATTATCATGAAAAACTGTAAAATATAGCTGTGACAAACTTTTTCCAGTTAGATAACACGAAGAACTGTAACATATATTTTTTGCCACTGATTGAGAATATAATGTCAAAATTGCAAAATTCAAAAAGGCGGATTCAAAATGGCGGTTATATTAGTGTAAATTCGCAATTTTTTGCAATTGCTATGAAACTTAGTGTATGGGGGTTTTTGAAGTCGCTGATTACAAATCTGATATTAGAATCGCAATCAGCGATCCCAAAGATCCCAGTATACCAAGTTTCGTAGCAATTGCCAAAACACTTTCGATATACTTTTTATTTTAATCTTCCATTTCGAATTTTGCAATTCTGACTAGTGATGGGACATCGAAACAAAATATCGATATCTCAGATACCGATAGTGTCGAAAAGACAATATCGATACTTGAAAAAATATTGATATTAAAAAGAAATATCGATAGGGGCCGATATATCGTAATGAAATATCGCGCATGCGCACAATATTATCTCCAAATTTAGCTTATCAATTTAATTAATTAAATCCATTATTATTAATAATTATTAATTGAACTGCGTACCATTAATAAACTAATCTAAATATCGAGGAATAACTTGAAAAAATAATGTTAATATCAGTGTAAAGAAGATTTTTTTATTGGAATTAGGGTCGATAATGTTTATTTGTTTTGTGTTCCACAATTAATTTAAAAACAAAACAAAAAAGATATATATTTTTAATTAAATCAAAGTTAGATTCTTGTATGTTTCGTCCCGAACTGACTCACTGGACTCGTCAGTAAGTCTATGTGAATCAGTCCTACCTTATACATTTTAGTTGATCTAAATTCATTATAATGTATATTTAAAAAAAAAATTCGTTTATAATTTTGTAAATCAGATAAATTTTCAATCAATAATATAGTGCATTTCAACCACGGATAGGGGTTAAAAATTATTATTATCGATAATTTTTTATTTGATTTTTCAAAAACAAATATTATTCTTGTTACACTTGCGCGAATTGAGGCTTACAGCCAGGACCTCTCTTTAAAATTCTCAGTATCGGGTTACCGTTAATGTGAAATTCGGAAAAAATGCTAGTTTCCTTCTGGACCTCAGACCAGAAGGGTCCTTTCATAATCACGTAGTGTGAAAATTATTCTAAATTTAAATTTTAAACCTGTTTTTAAGAAAGATAGTAATGTACTAAAAAAATAAAAAATAAAGTTTTTGAATTTGTGTCAGTGTTGTTATATTACATGTGATAACTTAGTGAGGTCCAAACTAAGCCTCAATTCGCGCAAGTGGAAAAAAAAATATTTGGAAGAGAAGGATGAAAATTACTGAGGATAAATTAAAAATTTCTTTTATTTTTGTTCATTAATCAACTCACTAAAATAGTAATAATTTCTATTCAACTTGTTAAGTGATGATCTTTTAATTTAAGTTCTGGCCCCTATCCGTGACCCGAATAACAGTTTAAACTATATTTCTTGTGTTTTAGAAAAATCAAAACAAAATTTATGGATCATATTAAGTTTTAACCCCTATCCGTGGTTGAAATGCACTATATTATTGATTGAAAATTCATCAAATTTACAAACTTATAAACATATTTTTTTTCTTCTAATTATACTAAAATCTTCTTTACACTTATAATACTCGGGTCAATTAAAAACGATATCTTCAAAAAAACCGCAAAGATGTCATCTAACTATATTCGAAGCAATATCGCGATGGAACGTTTTCTTAAACAAAATTTCTGTAAACGGACCAGCCTAGAAGACCAGAAATACACGTATCATCACATAGAAGAACAGGGAATTGAAAGAGATAGACGAAAAGTCGGAATTGACAAAGAGATGGATAACAATAGATGTAGATAGACAAAAGATAAGGGACAACTAATGTGAGTCAGGGAAAAGGGATTGAAAGGGGTTAATTGAAATCAGTGGAATTTCACTCAGTATCAATGAAATACTTCCAGCTATTTGAATCAGTGAATCTAAAATGATCAAATTAGCCAAAAGTGCTTTGCTAATTTTGAGTTGAGTTCCACTGAGAAGCAGTGAATTTTCACTGGTTCGATTTTAGAGAGACAGGTACGAATCTGAATAGACAAAGAGATAGTGACAGACGTGAATAGACAAAGGATAGAGAAGATGGCATTGAAAGGGACAGTATTAGATCTATATTGCCAAAGAGGCCGGAAAATATAGACGGGGATATATGAAGGATATGCAGGCATGGAGAAAAGGAAATTCAAAGAGATAGTATAGAGAGGAAATAGAGAGATATAGAGATAGGAACAGATAGAGCTGGAAAGAAACAAAATAGTAAGGAGGTTAGTTTTACATACATTGTAACATTCATACCACATTACATATAATCATAAATGCAGTGACAACCCTCTTAATAATAAGTGCTTCTTTTCTATGAAAATTTTAATGTTGAAATCAAAACCATTTAAGCATTAAACAAAAATTCATTTTTATAAGAAAATATATGCACTATATATTGAATAAGAATTATAGAGACCATGAAACTTTCAGAACGATTGAAACTTGACTTCTCGTTCATTTGAGTATTTTTTCCTTTTCTTAATTGCGTTAATTTCGTGGACTAATTTTTCCCCTGCAATATATTTTTTCCGTAATTTTTACTGTGATTGAACAATCAGTCGAACATATAACTGGTCATTTGTTAGAACCATGAATATATTTCTTTTTCATTTCTTCCTTTCACTTTTTAATTCCAGTGAACCCGCATTTTAGGTCAAGAAGTTCCAAGCGATAGGTGCAGAGCGTGTCATACACACGTTGAGTACCTAGAACACATGTGCAATTTTTAAGATTAGCACCTGCTCCCGGCGAAATCCTGCGGTTGTGCTTATGACAAACTTTTAACTATATATACACAGTATACTCATATGCTCCTTTTGAAATTTATATATGTCATTAGAGAGTTAATGGGCTTCTTAGAGCGTATATTTTCTTGAAATTGGGCTACGTGGTTTCCTGACCCTTGTACCATTCTATTGAACGTTAAAGGAGAAAAAATCTTTAAGGACTTTTCTTCAATTAGGAAATAGTGTCAGAAATTATGCACCAAAAGACCTACCAAGGGAGTACCAAAGTACGTAATTTCTTATCTTAATTTGGGACGTCCTTTGGTATGTCCTTTTGTACGTACTTCCTTGCGTTCTTTTACTTTCGGACGTCCTTTTATACGTACTTTTTTACGTCCTTTTGTACGTTCACTTTTTTAAGTGGGTTAAGGACAGAGGTGTCATTCAGTGCAGTGATAGCCTCTCGTGCTCCAAACGATATATTGTCAATGTCCACTGTTTGTAGAAAATATGGGATTATCAAATCCACCCTCTAAGATGGCCAGATCGAATCTCCGAGAAGATCAAGTCGACTATCTGAAATGATCAAATCGACCCTCTGTGATGATCAATTCGGCCCGCTGTAATGATCAGTTCGGCCCACTGTGATGGTTAGTTCGGCTCTCTGTGACGGTTGAGTGGACCACCCGATATGATCAAGTCGACTCTTTGAGATGATGGATTTGGACCTCTTCTTTTAACCTCCTAAGATAGTCACTTTAGACATCTTGACCCAAAAATGTAGGCAGTCTGCACATCTAGATTGCCAGACTGACCTTACATTTTCCCTCCCTGTATTAACGCGTAACATCTGCTATCTTTTTGAGTTGTTAGGCCTCAACATTATTTTTATGTTAAACTGAATGTTCCGAGATGCTAGACTGAAACATCCAAGATGTTAAAGTTGAATATTATGCAACAGCAAATTTAAAAAGGAGATCTTTTTAATCTCAAGGTAAGTACATTATTATAATATAATAAGATTGTGTCTTTTTCTCATGTAATTGATTTTGAAAATTGAACAAAAGTGAATAAAGTTATGGATTTAGAATTTGAATGTGTTTCGGTAGAGAATTTTATTTTAACAAGCACCACAAAATATCATTTGCGTTGATTCACCGAAAATGAGTATTTGCGTTTCTCTACTCACAGTTCATCAATTTTAAAACTACAATTTTTCATTGCTCGCATTTATCTCTTAGGTGCGTGTAGGTATCGTTTATAGATGAAATCGAAATTTTTCATTGTTCTCCATTTTCAGAGAAAGGGTATCTGTTCATTAGAGGACTCAGTGCAATAGAGGATCAGGTACGATCCCACTAAAAAAAGTTGAATAGATATAACGCGAAAACGAATTCAGGGTAGGTTTGGTGTATTCGATTTGCTGCCATTATCGAATTGGACCTTTCAATTCAATTCCTCAATGCATTAGGCTTTATTCGGCCGAGCTTACTTTATGAAATGAAGGGAAATAATAAGTCTTTCAGGGTAGCAATGAGTATAATTATGTAAAATAAAGTTGCCCATATACATTCGTGTGGTTCGGGCGAGCGATATTAATTATTTCACTAACCGATGTGATATTAACCAAACTTTGATTTCAATTCGGCAATAAACATGATTTGACAGACTCAATTCTGCAAGGTGCAGGGCGATGGACGCGGTGGGTAACTGTCGGCAATGAAGTTACCAGTTACGCACCGCATCCATCGCCCTACACCTTGCCAAATTGAGTCTGTCAAATCATGTGTATTGCCGAATTGGAGTCAAAGTTTGGTTAGCATCACTCCGTTCAGTTAAATAATTAATATCGCTCGCCTAAACCGCACGAATGTATTTGGGCCACTACATTTTTTAGAGTTATAATCATTGCTACCCTGAAAAACTTATAGTTTCCCTTCATTTCATAAAATAAACTCGGCCGAATAGAGCCTAATGCATTGAGGAATTAAATTGAGAGGTCCAATTCGTTAATGACAACAAATTGAATACACCAACCCTAACCTGAATTCATTTTCGCGTTATATCTATTCAACTTTTTTTACTTGGATGGTTACTATAGTAGTTATGGTCAGGTATAGAATGCTCAAAAACAGGCTCTGTCCAGATTTCCTTAATATCTTCAATTCTAGGTATTGAAGTGCCAAAATGAGATGAAATGGAGAACTACAGGTATCATTATTTATGTTCTTACAAATTCATTAGCAGATGTACTCTTTTGTATAAAATAGGAACAATGGAAAATTTTTGGAAGGGGGTTATTGGCCAATTTTCGGGGGTGAAGAACAATTTTCGGGGATAAGGGTCTATTTCGATCAACTACATCCTGGAAAACCCACTCTATTCCAGGATCATTGGAGATCTATTTGCCATCGGATTTTGAATTTGCTGCAAACCATAGGAAACCCGAAATCAGTGGATGATCAAGTTCATATATGTGACGTAGAAAAACTACTACTTGGTAAGCAGAATCAAATTTAATAATAGATTTATTAATTTCATGATGAATCATTATGATAAATTTGAATTTAAAATTTAAAGCTTTTTCGGGTTTCAATCGTGTGCAAAACTAAGAAACTTGACGACGTTTTGTGAACATTGCACTTCACTTCTTCAGGGCTGACCTGAAAACTGAAGTTTCAGGTTATGTTGTTCTTATATAGATTCTCTACGATGCCTATGATTGGCTAGAGCGCCCCATGGTGGGGACTGCTTTAATTTGATTGGCCAATCAAGTCTTTTTTCAAAACCCCCAGTAGGACGGAAAGCCAAATCGGATTGGTAC
Source organism: Andricus grossulariae (assembly GCA_011634705.1). Lineage (NCBI taxonomy): Eukaryota > Metazoa > Arthropoda > Insecta > Hymenoptera > Cynipidae > Andricus > Andricus grossulariae. The sequence continues at coordinate 62,220,571 of JAABKJ010075445.1, read as the reverse complement.
TATATCCATTGTCCCTATTGATGTTATTAGGGTGTTTTAAGATTTCGATTGCTTCTCTATGATGCATTTTCTTGCTTCTCCCGAGATTTTAGAGCGAAGTAGTTTTACTAGATTTGCTTCGGCTTCGGCGTTAGGGACAATTGATCTTCCTTCGAAACATGATTCTATGAAATGTGAAAAGGGGAAAAGATTTCTTGATTTTTCGAATATTTTGACACTTTTCGGGTTAAATGTTACCACACGTATTATAAATGATAAATATGGACACAGATATGTAAATATAACAGGCTGGTACAAATCATTGACAGGATAGTATCAGAGAAATAAAGAATACAAACAGGTTTATATCACACAGAAATAAATAATATAGATAAGGAAATAAATATCATAGACAATAGATTGAAGTAATTCGAAGTTTGTTGAGTTCCAGTGCTTTTTCTTTTTTAATTGTCAAGTTTTTTATATCTCCATTTTTTAATGAATTTTTTATTCCTACATAAAAGAGATAGGAAAAATTTTGGCATAATTTTTGAAAAATAGAGAAAATAGGTGATTATTGAAAAAATTGTATAGTTATCTCAGTTTCTGGTAGTTTGTAGTTTTCTAATTACAAATTTACTGAAAATGTACGAGCGTTCATCGATTCAATGCGAACTAGGTTCAATTTTTTAACATTTGATTGTCATGAAAGCTTCGGCCCTGACAATCAAAGAGTTCAATGTCTTATGAAATTCGTTATCGTCCTTTAGTTCCCTGAATTTCAAATAAATGTCTAGTGCCTTTGGTTTGAGGAACACAATATTTGGTTGGATTTCTTTTTTACTTAAAGCGATTATTCTATCAAAAAGTTCTCTAATCTTTTTACCCCCTCTTGATTTGAATGTACGCTTTATACTTCTGTTAGTTTCATTTGAATTTATTCTAAAACGACATTTTTGAAAGGTATTTTTAGGTGTCTTTGGAAAGAATGCCCTGCTACAAAGCACAGGCAAGATACTCTGCTACAAAGCACAAGCAGGATAGGTAGTTTTAGACTGGTAGATTTAGGAGGATTTTTTGGAAATAATGCCCTGTTACATACACAGGCAGGATACTCTGCTACAAAGCACAAGCAGAAGGTAGTTTTTGACAAGTAGATTTAGGAGGATGTTTTGGAAATAATGCCTTGCTACAAAGCACAGGCAGGATACTCTGCTACATAGCACAAGTATGATAGGTCATTTTTGTAGGTTATTTCAGATCAATTTTGCATATAATGGATGAGGAAAGTTTTTAATCGTTTTATATTTGAATTTGATTATAGAAGAAAAAATTTTGAATTTATTTCTGTATTGGTAGTTTATAATTCCAAGGCCGATGCACCAAAAATATACGAGGTATGTGACGTCTCAAGAAACATAACTTACCTTATATTTTATTAATATTAAAAGATTGTTCCTCGTTTTCGATTCTAAATAAGAAACTAGAAAACTGGGATGAGGATAACTACCGACTACAAGAAATTGATTCAACATGAATTAAATTTGATAAATTAATCGACATTTATTTAAAAAATTACAATTGAAATAAAAATGAAATATAAAGTTAAGTTAGAAAAATCAGATGCAGCTAGAGTGCTCTTCTTTCATCAAACCTCGGATCAAATCTTCTTGTTTAATTTTAGTCGACAATTTGGTTTGGGGTGTCGACTCTTATACACCCTCTCGTTTGTTGAGACGAAGGTGCCTCGCCTTTCAATCCTCGGGAACCTGTATGGGGTCCCGTAGGAGGTGAGCGGTGAATAGCGTCAGTCTGTTGGCTGGGGTGACCAGGTCAATAGGTTTGGTCCTCGTCGTCCTTTCGTGGCAGGTGCTCCTTTTTATTTGAATCAAGATTCCCGCACAGGGGTGCTATTCTCGAGACCACTATAATATTTTAGCGTGCTAAAGTGGCTGATTTTAGAATGGTTTGCCGAAATGGGTATGCTCGAGAGATTTTAGTGTACTAATTCCGATTAGCATGCTAAAATTTTTGACCACTTTGCATGGAGTAGGTCTATACTACTCTAAACGAGAAATGGCATACTAAAAGCAGACGAAAAGTGATGCATAATTGTAAAAGTAACGTCGAAACGAAATACATAAGACGGATTGACAAGTGACAGTCGTGAATATGAAACACTAACAAACCTCAAAATCAAATACATCATAAAACACGTGTCTACCTCATATGATAGAGAGAGAGGTTTTCAAACCATCGTTTCAACTTCAATGGCACCTAGTTGTCTCTCTCACATGGTAGGAAGGGAGGTCCGTTCGACTTAAAGCATCCGAGTCCTACCCCTGTGCCGGTCATGGACTTTTGCGGCGTCTACGAACGTCAACGACGAACGTAAACAGTATAACTTACTTCTGTACCCAGCATTTCATTGGTCAATCCCCCGCTCCTACTCAAGAATTGATATCGGCAACGTCGCATTATAAATGGTACACCATTTTCGTTTAGAGTGGTCAAGAACCAATCTCGAGAATACTGAAATCGCTAAAAAAATGTTAGTGCACCAAACCACCGCTCTAAAATTTTAGCATGCTAAAAATATTAGATTGGTCTCGAGAATAGCACCCCTGAATCTGCCCCTTTTTGGCTGTGCATGCTTTTTTATAACCTTCAAATGGGAGGAGACTTATTCCCTCTTTTCGGTCAAGAACCAATCGCATTGCTTACGTCATGGAATTGTCCTACAGATTAGCCAATAAGAAAGTAGGTCGATTCGCTCCGCCTACAGGATATGAGTCAGAAAATGAGTAATTCGATGATCGACATGTCTAAACACGAAAAAGTCTAAATATGTTCAAAGTCAATTTTACATCCGGTCTGACAGGCGCCATACACCCATTATCATTATTATTATTATTATTATTATATCATTAAGCCGTTTCCCTTTCGGGGTAGGCGTGCATTGCTCGGTTGGAAAGTAATCTTCTTCGACAGATTTGGTCATCCAATCTGTCGGCGTTGAACAAGGTATCTGCGACTAACATGCTTGCCGTCCCGTTTCTATTTTACTCGGGACGGTCGAACCGGTTCCGATTCCTGCGGAGAAGCGAGTCATCATGTATCAGAACCGGTTATTTGGAACCAGCGCTGAATGGACGAAAGTCAGTTCTGGAACCGGCTCTTCAATCGGTTCTTCGGTTCTCTTCTGCTCTATCCACAAAAATTATGCATGATTATGCACGAGACGAGACGGCTCGACGCCGTAGAGCGAGCATGCTGCACTGCTCGCTCTTCCACCACAGCTACGAGCAATGTGTACAAACCTTCTAGTTATTCCCTAGTGACTGTTATGGCCTTTTCATACCTCTGTTTGCCGGCAATGGCAGGCAGCCTGCTTGTAGAAAGTCCATAAGAGTGAAAGAGACGGACTATTCTCTATCTCTTTCACTCTGGTGGACTTTGTGCATGCTACTGCCGGCAAGCGAGGTATGAAAAGGCCATGGCATCGAACACGGAAGGCAATTACGAGAGTGAATGTAAAGAGAATATTCCTGTAGAATTGAATGATTTGCTGAGATCTGCAAAGGATAAATTGATTCCGGAGAAATTAAAAGCTGTTTACCTAAACTTCTACAAGCACTATTCGTAGCCTAGCAACAAAAGAAAAAAGTCACATCAATGAAAGAAGAAATCTTTATGGCATATTTTGAAGAATTGTCACAAAAAGCAGCATCGAATTTATGGTCCACCTACTCCATGTTGAGAAAAAACAAAAAACGATAAAACAAAATCACAACGTTGATGTCAGTAACTATCCAAATCTGATAGATCTCTTGAAAGTGCTAGCTAAGGATTCCAGAGCAAGAAAGCTAATGTTTTAACAACAGAACAAATTGACAAATTCTTGAGCAAAGCTCCAGATGAGGAGCACTTAGCAACAAAGGTAGATGTAATAAAATAATCTATTACATTAGCAATTTTTGGAAAATAAATATTTATAGGTCAATTAAATGTATGACTAAATTGTGGAACTATATAAATATTTACAATTTTATTTACATACCACTCTCATTATTAGAGTTCAAGGAGCATACAAGAGGGCAGAAATTTGTAATATAACGACACAAGATATTCGTGATACTGGATCCTTTTATGAAATAACACTTTCAAGGACAAAGACAAATATTACTCGCAATTTCGTAATTGAGGGGCAGTCTTACAATATTATGAAAAAATACACTCTTTTGCGTCCGCAGAATGTACAAACGAACAGATTTTTTATAAACTGGCAACAGGGAAAGTGCACAAAGCAAGTCCCAGGATTCAGGAGCAGATCTGATGACATTAAAGTGTCGCGGAGGCTGGACGTCGAATCAAGTGGCTGAAGGTTATATTGAGGAATCAGTGGAGAATAAAAGAAAAAAAAAGTAAAATAATTTCAGAGTCGATCTTAAAATCCTCAACTGCCATCGTAAACGTAGAAAGTAACGTCACAATAAATATATTCAACGAAAATAAAAAATAAATATACAACAAAAATGTTCATAATAAAGTCACGACCTTGTAGAATTGTGTCGAAATAGTCTCCAATGAAAGGTCAAAGTCAATAAAAATTCAGCGAAATATAATTTGAAATTTGTCGATACGTTAATCTGGAATTAATTCGATGTAAAGAAAAATAAACATCTTTGATTTCAAGATTGAGAATGTTGATAGAAAATTAAAAGGATAGAGAACGTAAATGTTTTGAATTATTCTGATCGTTAAAACATAAATTTAAACTTTTAAGATTATGAATGATGTGTAGCGGAATCAAACCAGAACGCCTGCATCGGAGTAGAAAGATCCTTTGGTTGATAAGGTTGGCCTTCTTATAGTTCAAATTAGACCATTCTCTTAATAGTGTTGCAAAATAATCTCCATAAAACCAAGAGATAGCCAGGAAGAAACCCCAGACACGGGCTGTATTGGTGAAATTCATTGTTGATAATAAAGCCACGACCTTGTAGAATTGTGTCGAAGTAGTGTCCAATGACAGGTCGAAATCAATAAAAATTCAGCATTGCAATGGAGGTTCAAACTCTCTTTGTTGCCTTCTCATTTTCTGATGTTCTATGTCCGCAAAATGAAAATTCCTGACTGGGGTTCTGTTTTGTCGTTGAGATTGGTTGCAGGTCTACAAACGTTACACAATTCATGAAGATTCGTAGACATGTCTCATCATGAGAGTCATAGACCTTTAAATAGAAGATTGTAATTGGTAACTTCGATCACACATATAAAGAACCATCTTCTCACATTTCTGAAATTCAAGTGTTCATACAACATCGAATTCGAGCCTCGCTAGGCTCGAAAAATGAAGTCGCGGTTCTTAACTACATCTGTCTATCCCTCTTGTGCTGCATGTAACCCAAACCACTTCATCGGTAATTTTCAAGAGTGGCATAGGCTTAATGCTTCTGAGAGGTATCAAACTGCGATTCGACTACGTGCATGCTTTGATTTTCACTAGATGGAACATGGGAGTCGTAACTGCCCTTCGAAGGCTTGTTATCGTCTATGCTATAAACAGCATCATATCACACTTCATGTAGACATGACTCGTAAAAAGTCTTCGACTGAAGACTCGGACCCCTCTACCACTAATAAAGTGCGGTTGTATTCGGAATCCGATTATTCGGCCTCTTTCTGACATGTTCTGCTCGCTACAGCACAAGTCGCTGTAAAGAACTCGATTTGACGCCGATTTTGAACAGGCCCTCCTCGACCCTGGCTCTGAGACCAGCTCTTTGTCCCAAGGATTTGTTCACATCTTGGTTTACCACAACAGGTGATCAATATTTCCATTAGCACAGTTGAAAATAAACCAATCGAGTTACATTTTTTATTCAAAAATGAACAATGGCAGAACAAAATTTTATAATGAAACAACAATAATTAATTTTAATTATTCATTTAAGAAATAAAATTCGATTCTTCATATATTGAATAAAATCGTACCTGCTCTCCATCTTGTTATTCTTAGAGAACAGAGTACTCAACATTTCTTGTTAAATCTTTTTTTTCAAATTAACGAACTGTATCTTGATAAGATCTTAAATTGAACACTTCAAACTCAAAATGACATTTGAAGCCCCTGGGGAGAGCCCTCCATTGAAAAATTGTTACATTTCCTGGCAATAAATAAAGTCATTGTAATTTCACGATTTTTTTCAAAACCTGAAGCCAGCAATGTATAAATGAAAATTTTTGAAATTCTTGTCAATTAAAAAGTCACTTGATTAAAGTTGTGGCAGCCCGCCACAAATGAACTACGCTGCTCAGAAGCGAGGCTTCAAAACAGTTGATAGCTCGACAATCGACGGCCGACGAACGCCGAGGATGGCCGAGGCCGAGCGGAGAAGCCGCTAAGAGAAAAGCGGAACCAGCTAGGAAGGCGAGTGCTGCCAACCTCAAACTCCAGCACGCACACACTCTCGGACATACTATTGTACACCCTACATACGCACGTGTGAGCGCATCTACGATTTGTATACAATCTTCATATCAATCTTTTCAACTGTTTCTTACAGGCACAAGCCCCTTCGCCGCGCCAACTACTTTGATTCATCAAACCACCCTTCGAAAATATTTGAATATTCAGTGTCATGTCCCTTCGGGGGACGATTTTTATGAATTTTCCAGCCAATAAAACAACCACAAAAATATCAACTTCCTACTGAACGGGTCGTTATTTTTCCAGTTTTTGAAACTTGATAATTAGGGTTGGGATTTCGATATCTTAGCGAAATGTTTGGCCACTGCCAATAGTCGGGGGATAATTTTTATGAATTTTCTAGGCTATAAAAGAATCACAAATGTGTTAATTTCGAACTGAATTGAACATTTTCTTCAGTTTTTGGTACTTATTATTTAGGGGTGGGTTTTCGATATTCGAGCGAGATGTTTTGCCACCAACATTATTCGGGGGAGCGGAGAGGACAATTTCTCACGATGTTAAATACCTAAGATTGTATTAAGTTCCGGCTGTTTTTGTCGATTTTCCGAATTTGAAAACATCGGGTTGCACAAGGGGTGGGTTTTTGGGAGCCGACCGAAATGTTTGGCCACTGCCATTAGTCGGGGGATAATTTTTATGAATTTTCTAGGGCATAAAATACCCATAAATGTATCAAGTTCGTACTGAATTGGACATTTTCTTCAGTTTCTGGTACTTATTAATTAGGGGTGGGTTTTCGATATTCGAGCGCGAGGTTTTGCCACCAGCATTATTCGGGGGAGCAACAAGGACAATTTTTCACAACGTAAATACCAAATATTGTATTAAGTTCTGGCTGTTTTTGTCGATTTTCCGAATTTGAAAAAATCGGGTTGCACGGGAGGTGGGTTTTTGAGATCCGAGCGAGATGTTTGGCCACTGCCATTAGTCGGGGGATAATTTTTATGAATTTTCTAGGGTATAAAATAACCTTAAATGTATTAAGTTATTACTGAATTGGACATTTTCTTCAGTTCTTGGTACTTATTAATTAGGGGTGGGATTTCAATATCTGAGCGAGATGTTTTGCCACCAGCATTATTCAGGGGAGCAAAGAGGACAATTTTTCACGATGTCAAATACCCAAGATTGTATTAAGCTCTGGCCGTTTTTGTCGATTTTCCGAGTTTGAAAACATCGGGTTGCACGGGGGGTGGGCCTTTGAGAGCCGAGCGAGATGTTTGGTCACCGCCATTAGTCTGGGGGTAACCTCTATGAATTTTCTAGGCTATAAAATAACCACAAATGTATCCATTTCGTACTGAATTGGAAATTTTCTTCGGTTTTTGGTTAGTATTAATTAGGGGTGGGCTTTCGATATTCGAGCGAGATGTCCCGCCACCAGCATTATTCGGGGGGGGGGGGGGCAAAGAGGACAATTTTTCACGAGGTCAAATACCCAAGATTGCACCAAGCTCTGACTGTTTTTGTCGATTTTCCCAATTCGAAAAACGTCCATCAATTGGGGTGGGTTTGAGGGGTTGGAGCGAGGCCTCCCAACATCACCAAATTTCGTCTGGTGATGATTCCTAACTGTGAGACCCATCACTCTGTTGAACATATATTAAGTCCATGAACCCTGCAGTCGATTTAGTGTCGCATCTACGGAAATCGCCTATACACTTTTAAATCAGGTCCAGATTTTTTCATGAAAATCTAGTCTTTTTCATCAAAATAATTTTTAAAATACGCCTAGCACAAAATGAAACTACTATTTCACAAAAAAATAAAGACCTAAGTGAAGTGTATAGGAGAATAATTGTTTAGCACGCCCAGCACAACACAGCACAACCCTCAGACTTTTGAAATTCACACTTTCAAAAATCTTTGATTTAAACAATTATTTCAAGGGGGGAAAAATAAGTTTTCACCAAAAAATATGGTTTTGAGATTTGCATTTTGACAAATTTTGGATTCAAAAAATTATTTAGAGGAAAAAACTAGAATTTCACCAAAAAATATGATCCCAAGTTTTGTGTTCGATTTTGCAGCAAAATTAAAAAAAAAAAAAAAAATCAAAACTGAAGCCGGAATTAAAAAAAAAGTTTCCGGGCCAGCACCGCCATTTTGTTTTTTCAAAAAAATAAAAACGATAGAATATTCGATTCGAATACTTACGTAATTAGGTAAACAAAAAATGTAGAACCAAACATCTAAACTAATTTCCAGAAAAATTGTTACATTTCCAAACGGAACAATAGTCGACTGAAATAATTAATAGTCAGCATGAATTGTTAGAACTTTTGTTTAAACAAAAACCTGAAGAAGCTTATGTGAATCCTGATGATTTCAGTAACTATAAAGAAATTCTTATTGCAACCAATGCACATAGGAAAAAGTATAGCTCCTCTGAACCTATACGTGCAGACAAAAGTTTCAAGTACACAAATATTATCGCAAAACTTTTTCCTAATAAAGAGTCGACAAAAAGACGATCAACCAATGGTAAATCGTTAAAAAATCAATCAAACAGTGGTAGGTCATTAAAAAGTCAATCAATTAGTAGTAAGAATTCACTACCTCACTTTATGATTGCAAGACTAGATTCAAGACCAGACTATATCCATAATTTAGGAATTACGAGAGGCTCAAATCGTATATTAGGAGAGTTCAGCTGACTATAGCATCAGTATTAAAATGAGCATTGACGTGTTCGGACATCCCTTGAACCAAGCTGCTTCAGCAAGTCGTGGACTTGCTGGAGCTCCTGGCATTGGTTTCAAGGTTACTTCAGATGATAATGACGATATTAATAAAAAAAGACTCTGTAACGTTGAAGACGCTGAAGAAAAATACGATGCAGTCCATTTGAGACTTGTACAGCGTATTGTTCAAAGCGAAATAAGAACTCTATATCAAGTTACATATCTATACGTGATAAAATTGATAATAATCATATTATGATACAAAATGTTGAAGAAAGGATCAACTATAGAATTAAGAATCTACAAGTCGATACAGAACAAGAGTTATCACTTCGCAACGCTGAACTCATTGCTGAATTGGACGCGCGCCTGAACGCACTAGAAAATGGACGCAAAGAAACTGACCGTAGTCACAGAGTAATTCAGCGTACACTTTTATTGCTCCAAACTTATTTAATGCGTCTATTATGTGCTTTTCAAATAAAATGAATGCTTCATCAAGGAACACATTAATATCCTTATGAACTATATTTAAAATTACTTCTGTTTGGAGTCGACGCTTAAACGCTGCATCACAATCAGCCCATCTTACACGATCAGTAAGAGAATCTCTTACACCTTCACCTTGTACCAGTAACGCATCAAGGTCGACACGCAGACATATAATTTGTTCGACGATATTTACAGATTTTTTTCGCTCAGCTGACGATATACATACTTCTCGATGTAAATTATTCACACTCCTTAAAATATTATCACACTTATTTATCCATCGTTGGATGACGTCAGATGCTCCATCTTTTCTTCCCAGTTTCTGAAGCAGGATCGTAGCCTCCTCGATCACCGGGATGAGTTTAGCCCATTCGTCAATCAGCGCTGAAGTCTCCATCTTGTTGTTGTTGTTCGTACTGCCGATCACCTAGGCAGATGAAGGAATGGTTAAACTTCAATTATTTCTCAGCTTTTATATATCAATATCCTTCACCCCCACTCCAAAGCAACATGCAAAAGCCATGCACTAATACTACAAGCAAAAAGCCATGCACTAATACTACACGCAAAAAGCCACGCCCTAATACCACAAGCAAAAAGACATGCACTAATACTACAAGCAAAAAGCCATGCATTAATTCTACCGTGCTCTATAAGTAAAAAACCCATGCAAACTATCATGTACTAATATTGCAAGCAAAAAGACATGCAAATATAGATTGAGCACTTACCTTGGATTCTCTCTCCGGACCTGGTGTATCGTCTTTAGGATCGTTCGGTTATGCTTGCATCGAACGATGCGACGGAATGATCCGCCTGCGATTATGCGGACCTTTTATAGGACACTATTCCCACTCTTCACTACCCCCACTTTAATTCAGAGTCTGCGCAAAGAAGATATATTCTATTGCGCATGCGCTAAATCTTTGAGAAAATCTAACCATGGATGACTGAGTGACTTCATCAGTTATTTACACGCGATTGGTAAGATAGGCTCTTGATGTAGCGACTGAGGCTCAGTCTATAGCTAAGGATGTGTACTTTTAACGGCCGATGGTAATTACCTGATGTTGGTAACTCAGCCTGGTACAGAACCTTAAACTTAAATTGGACCAGAACCTCATAATTCCTACTTTGCAAGAATCTCCATTACCAACCTCACTGCATTACCTACTTAGCACGGAACATAACCTCAAAATTAGCGACCTCTCTGCTTTACAAACCCAAGGTGCAATGCTATCGCAGCAGGAATATGCATTACCAACCTCACTGTGTGTTACAGACTGCTGATAACTTAGCATGGAAGAAAACCCTTACTTGGTCGGTGGTGAAAGATCTGGTGGTGTCCGTAACTTGCGACTCTCTACCTTACCGACCTGTAGTAAAACCATAATATTAAAAGTTACTGATATCCCGGTTTTACCGACTGATGGTAACATTGTTCCCTACCCTACCGACATATAGAAAAATGATGATATAAAAAGTTGCCGACCTCCCTGTTCTGCCGACTGATGGTAACATTGTTCCCTACCTTACCGACATGTAGAAAAATGAAAACACAAAAAGTGACTCCCTTTGTCGGTGGCGCCATCTGTTGGTGTTCAGGGGCGTAGAGAGGGTGGCACCATCCCTCGAATTTGTTCTCGTGCCCGTATAGCCTTACTCCTATTATCTATCTTGTTCGAATGCGAAACTATTGGTGTTCACATATGTACAAATTTGATGACTGAAAAAAAATGGAACAAAAACTATTTTATAAATGGAAATACTGAATATTTTCAAACACTAAATATTTTCAAATAATAAATATTTTCAGTTTTCAATTTTTATATTATATATGACCTGAAACAGTAATAATTATCTATCTTGTTTAAATACGAAATTATTGGTGTTCACATATGTACAAATTTGACGACTGAAGAAATATGGAACAAAAATTCTTTTATAAATGCAAATACTAAATATTTTCAGTTTTCAATTTTTATATTACTTTTATGAAAGGAAAATAAAAGCTTTGAAACTTCCTGCAAACCATTATAATCAATCGAGAGTTCCCTCGAATTCAAAAAGAATAACAATTTCAAATTCAAATCACTATAAATTGATTAGAAAAATATTCGAACGTTATTATAAAATTCAGTGAAACCCAGTAAATTAATCCCTGGAACCTGTTAAAAATTCCTAAATACGCCACGATTTTTATAGGAGGAAAAAAAAGCTCGGAAACTTCTTTCAAACCATTAAAATTAATCGAGAATTCCCTCGAATTCAAAAAGAATAACAATTTCAAATTCAAATCAATAAAAATTGATTCGAAAAATATTCGAACATTATTATAAAATTCAGTGAAAACCATTATATTAATCCCTGAATCCTGTTTAAACGTCCTAAAAATTCCATGATTTTTATAGGAAGAAAAAAAAATTCTTTGAAACTTCCTTCAAACCATTAAAATCAATCGAGTATTCCCTCTAACTCAAAAATAATAACAATTTCAAATTCAAATCACTATAAGTTAATTAGAAAAATATTCGAACATTATTATAAAATTCAGTGAACACCATTAAATTAATCCCTGGAACCTGTTAGAAAGTCCTAAAAATGCCACGATTTTTATAAGAGAAAAAAAGCTTTGAAACTTCCTTCAAACCATTAAAATTAATCAAGAATTCCCTCGAATTCGAAAAGAATAACAATTTCAAATTCAAATCACTATAAATTGATTGGAAAAATATTCGAACATTACTATGAAATTCAGTGAAAACCATTAAATTAATCCCTAGAACCTGTCAAAAAGTCCTAAAAATGCCATAATTTTTATAAAAGGAAAAGAAAAGCTTTGAAACTTCCTTCAAACCATTCGAATTAATCGAGAATTCCCTCGAATTCAAAAAGAACAACAATTTCAAATTCAAATCACTATCAATTGATTAGAAAATATTTGAACATTATTATAAACTTCAGTGAAAACCATTATATTAATCCCTGAAACCTGCTAAAAAGTCCTAAAAATCTCATGATTTTTATAAGAAAAAAAAAGCTTTGAAACTTCCTTCAAAACATTAAAATCAATCGATTATTCTCTGGAATTCAAAAAGAATAATAATTTCAAATTCAAATCACTATCAATTGATTAGAAAAATATTCGAACATTATTATAAAATTGAGTGAAAACCATTAAATTAATCCCTGGAACCGGTTAAAAAGTCCTAAAAATGCCATAATATTTATGAAAGGAAAAGAAAAGCTTTGAAACTTCCTTCAAACCATTAAAATCAATCGAGAATTCCCTCGAATTCAAAAAGAATAACAATTTCAAATTCAAACCACTATAAATTTATCAGAAAAATATTCGAACATTATTATAAAATTCAGTGAACACCATTAAATTAATCCCTGGAACCTGTTAAAAATTCCTAAAAATGCCACGATTTTTATAGGAGGAAAAAAAAGCTTGGAAACTTCCTTCGAACCATTAAAATCAATCGAGTGTTCCCTCGAATTCAAAAAGAATAACAATTTCAAATTCAAATCACAATAAATTAATTAGAAAAATATTCCAACATTATTATAAAATTCAGTGAGAACCATTAATTTAATCCCTGGAACCTGTCAAAAAGTCCTAAAAATGCCATAATTTTTATGAAAGGAAAATAAAAGCTTTGAAACTTCCTTCAAACCATTAAAATCAATCGAGAATTCCCTCGAATTCAAAAAGAATAAGGATTTCAAATTTAACTCACTATAAATAAATGAGAAAAATATTCCAACATTATTGTTATAAAATTCAGTGAAAACCATTAAATTAATCCCTTGAACCTCTTAAAAAGTCCTAAAAATGCCATGATTTTTATAGCAGGAAAGAAAGCTTTGAAACTTCTTTCAAACCATTGAAATAAATTGACTATTTCCTAGAATTTAAAAAGAATAACAATTTCAAATTCAAATCACTATAAATTGATCAGAAAAATGTTCGAACATTATTATAAAAATCATTGAAAACCATTAAATTAATCCCTGGAACCTGTCAAAAAGTCATCAAAATGTCATAATTTTCATGAACGGAAAAGAAACGCTTTGAAAGTTCCCTCAAACCATTAAAATCAATTGAGTATTCCCTCGAATTAAAAAAGAATAACAATTTCAAATCCAAATCACTATGAATTAATTAGAAAAATATTCCAACATTATGACAAAATTCAGTGAAAACTATTAAATCAATCCCTGGAACCTGCTGATATCTCCTGAAAACACCATGGTTTCTATAGGAGAAAAAGAAAAGCTTTGAAACTTCCTTCAAGCCATTAAAATAAATCCGGAATTCCCTCGAATTCAAAAAGAATGACAATTTCAAATTCAAATGACTATAAATTAATTAGTAAAATATTCCAACATTACTATAAAATTCAGTGAAAACCATTCATTAAATCCCTGGAACCTGCAAAAAGTCCTAAAAATGCCACGATTTTCATGAAAGGAAAAGAAAAGCTTCGAAGCTTCCTTCAATCCATTAAAATCAATCGAGAATTCGCTCGAATTAAAGAAGAATAAAAATTTCAAATTCAAATTACTATAAATTAGTTAGAAGAATATTCCAAGAGTATTATGAAATTCAGTGAAAATCATTAATTTAATCCCTCGAACCTGCAAAAAGTCATAAAAATGCGATGATTTTCATGCACGGAAAAGAAAAGCTTTGCAAAATCCTTCAAACCATTAAAATCAATCGAGAATTCCCTCGAATTCAAAAAGAATAACAATTTCGCATTCAAATCACTATAAATTGATTAGAAAAATATTCGAACATTATTATAAAATTCAGTGAAACCCATTAAATTAATCCCTGGAACCTGTCAAAAAGTCCTAAAAATGCCATGATTTTTATGTTAAAAGAATATTTAAAAAGATTTTAAAACCATTCCAAAAGATTTTCAAAATTGTGAAAAAAACAATCTGGAAGATTTTAGGTCAATTTTTTAATTTTGCAAAAAAAATTTGTAATTTTAGGAAAAATTCCAATCATTTTAAAAGATATTTAGAAGTTTCAAAAAGATTTTGAAAATAATTTAAAATTTGGAAAGGTTGAAGAAAACTTGAAACAAAATGTAGATTTTTAATGATTTCTTAATACAATTTTCAGTGTTTTTAAAAGAATTTGAAAGATTTTAAGAGAATTTTTTTTTTTTAAGATTCTTGGGATTATTTAAAGTGATCCTTTATTTCGAAAAATTAATTTGAAGAGAATATTTTAAAATATTTTGAAACGTTGAAAAAGATTCCCAAATTTTTAAGAAAAGAATTGAAAAGATTTTAAAACGTTAGAAGATTTTCGATAATTGATAAAATATTTTAAAAATCTTTACAAATGTCAAAAAGTCTGAAATATTCAAAACTTTTTTCAAATTCTTTCGAGATACCCAGGAAAATTATATTTATATAACTTTAAGGCAATTAAACAGAGAAACTTAAAAAATAAATGTTTATTACAAATTTTCATTTTGTCTTAAATATTATTTTTTCATTTAAACTATAATTTGCTTGAAATTTTTTTTTGTTTCTTGACTGAAAAATATTTTTTGGTTGGAAATTCAAAAATTTGGTTGAAAATTCGTCTTTTTTTATTGTTAAACAAAATTTGTTAAAAAAATTCAACTGCTTGGTCAGAAGTTAAACTGATTTGTTAAAAATTCACACGTTTGGTTGACAATTTATAATTTTTGTTGAAAAATCATTTCTTTGCTTGAACATTAACTATTTAGTTAAAAATTAGTTTATTTAGTAGAAAATTAATCTTCTTGTTTGAAAAATTATATTTCTGGTTGAAGATTCCACTAATTTCTTGAAAATTTGTTGCTTTTTTTTAGATGAATTCAACTATTTTTGTTCAAAAAATTGAAATATTTATTTATTAAAATATCAACTATTGCATTTTTTGTTGAGAATTAATATTTTTTGGAATAAAATTCAACCAACCAATTATACTTCAAACCACTGCATCAATTGGAAAATACGTTAAAATCATTCCAATCTGAAAATTTAATCTAGTACGATGGCTCCCATCCGAGTATAGATGAGTCAAGTGCTGCTTAACTTCTGTGATCGAACAAGAAGCCTTAAACAATTCCATCTGTCCAAACGGACACATATTGTTCTAAATAAGATATTTTCCAATTTGCAATACTTCGAAAATAATTTAAAACAATTGCAATTCAAAAGATTCTAAATAAAATTTATTAAATTTTAAACTTTATTATTTAAAATTAAAAAATTTGTTTAATTTATAAGTGGGTCCAATTTTGAGCTATTCGTGTATCATTCTCTGGATTTTTATTTCCTAACATTAAAAATACATTATTAAAAAAAAATTTAAGTATCAAGTTTAAAATTTTGTGAAACAATCATTTAGAATTAATAATTTCGAATTGAAAACGTTTAAAATGTTAAAATAAATATATTGAAAGATTTTCAATGGAAAACTTCTTACATCAAACAATTTTAGATCAGGTAAAACTTAACAAAAAATAAGAATATTTCGAATTTATTGAAACGAAATTGAACTTGTATCGTTTTTAAATAAAAGTTTTTCTAATTGAAAATTTTGAAATTTAAAGTGTTTGAGATTGATAAATTTTGAATCAGAAGAATTATTTATTATTATTTCTAATTGAAAACATTAGAATTCAAAACTTTTGGTTTAAAATAATTTTCAATTGGAAGCGATTGAACTTTGGCAATTTGAAATTGAAAAAAAAAAATGAATAAATTAATAATTAAATTGAATAAATTGAATAAAAAAAATTCTATAACGGAAAGTTGAAAATTTAATGAATTAAAAAAATTGAGTTCAAAGATTAGCAATGTTCAAACTTTTGGTAATACTTTTTAAAATTCAACCATTTCAGTTTTAGTGGCAAAATTAAAATTTATAAAAGGGAAAAATTAAAAATTTTGCAATAATATTAGTCGTTTTTGAAATTTTCCAATCAAATATTTTTTATCCTCAAATGATTTATTTTTAAAAATCAATATTTTCTAACATTTTCAAAAAAAAATTTCTTTATTTTTAATGCCAAGTTCTAAATCCTTCCCATTTTAAAGGCTTGAAATTGAGAAATTATTATCTTGATTTTTCATTGTTTTGAATTTATTCTGGAGGTATTCAATTCAAAAATATTTGAGAACCGGTTCTTTGATCCGGGCCCTCAATTGAAGAATTAGGAAGATTTTTTAGAAGACAGTTAAATTTTTACCCCAAAAAATTGAAGTTTCGAAAAAAAAGTTCATTTTTACCCAACAGAGAATTAAACATTATTATTATGAAACATTATCAAATAGAAAAATTAATTTTTAATCAACAGAAAACTATTTTGTAACAAAACAGTTTAATTTTTGTATCAAAAGGAGAATTTGAATCCAAATAGTTTAATTTTCTTCCAATGAAGTTAAATTATCAACCAAAACTAAGAATTTTTAACAAAAAAGTTAATTTTCAACCAAGTAGTCGCATTTTGAACCAAAAAGGATAAATTTTTAAACAAGAATATTAATTTTCTACCAAAAAATACTAATTGAAAAACAGAGATACACAAATTTTTGACCAGGAAAGATCGGTTTTTAATTTAAAATCTCAATTTTAGGCCAAAAATAGAATTGTTACATTTTTAATGAAGAAAATTATTTCTCAAAAAAAAAAAAAAAAAAAAGAATTTTTAACCAAATATTTACATTTTAAAAAAAAAAAATGAATGGTCATTCAAATTTGATTTTCAAAAAAAAAAAAAATACAAGTGGATTACTCCGTTAACAAGTGGATTATTCCTTTAACAAGTGGATTACTCCGTTAACAAGTGGATTACTCGGTTAACAAGTGGATTACTCCTTTAACAAATGGATTACTCCGTTAACAAGTGGATTACTCTATAATACAAGTGGATTACTCCGTTAACAAGTGGATTATTCCTTTAACAAGTGGATTACTCCGTTAACAAGTGGATTACTCCGTTAATAAGTGGATTACTCGGTTAACAAGTGGATTACTCCTTTAACAAGTGGATTACTCCGTTAACAAGTGGATTTCTCCGTGAACAAGTGGATTACTCCGTTAACAAGTGGATTACTCTGCTCTACATGTGGATTACTCTGTTGTACAAGTGGATTGCTCAGTATTACATGTGGATTGCTCCTTATTAGAACTGAATTAATATATGTTATAAGTGGATTATTCCCTTCTACAAGTGGATTACTCTGTTGTACGAGTGGATTACTCCGTTATACAAGTGAATTCCTCCGAATTAGAAGTGGATTACTGCGGTTAGAAGTGGATTATTCCGGTTAGAAGAGTATTACTGCGTATTAGAACTGGATTACCCTACATTACAAGTGGATTACTCTGTATTCTAGGTGGACTTCTCCGTTTAACAAGCGGATTTCTCCGATTACAAGTAGATTTTTCCGTATTAAAAGTGGATTGCTCAGTATTACATGTGGATTGCTCCTTATTAGAACGGAATTACTCTATGTTACAAGTAGATTATTCCGTTCTACAAGTGGATTACTATGTTGTACGAGTGGATTACTGCGATTTAATAGTGGATTTCTCCGAATTAGAAGTGGATTACTCCGATTAGAAGTGGATTACTCCGCTTAGAAAAGAGAGTGGATTACTCAGACTTAAAAGTGGATTACTCAGTATTCTAAGTGGATTTCTGCGTTCAAAAAGTGGATTTCTCCGATTACAAGTGGATTTCTCCGTATTACAAGTGGATTCCTCAGTATTACATGTGGATTGCTCCTTATTAGAACTGGATTACTCTAGATTACAAGTGGATTACTCCGTGAACAAGTGGATTATTCCGTTCTACAAGTGTATTACTCTGTTTTACGATTGGATTACTCGAATACACGTGGATTCCTCTGAATTAGAAGTGGATTATTCCGATTAGAAGTGGATTACTGCGGTTATAAGTGGATTACTCCGGATAGAAGAGAGAGTGGATTACTCAGACTTAAAAGTGGATTACTCAGTATTCTAAGTGGATTTCTCCGTTTTGCAAGTGGATTTCTCCGATTACAAGTGGATTATTCCGTGTTAAAAGCGGATTTCTCCGTGTTACAGGTGGATTACTCATAGTATTACAAGTAGTTACTTAGTACTATTACAAGTCGATTGCTTCTGAGTAGAACAGGATTACTCTAGATTACAAGTGGATTACTCTGTTTTACAAGTAGATTACTCAGTAATGCATGTGAATTGTTCCTTATTAGAACTGGGTTACTCAAGATTACAAGTGGATTACTCTGTTGTACGAGTGGATTACTCTGTATTACAAGTGGATTACTGCGGTTAGAAGTGGATACTCCGGTTAGAAGAGAATTTCTGCATATTAGGACTGGATTACCCTAAATTAAAAGTGGATTAATCAGACTTGCAAGTGGATTACTCACTATTCATAGTGGATTTCTCCGTGTTACAATTGGATTTCTCCTATTATAAGTGGATTTATGCGTATTAAAAGTGGATTACTCAGTGTTACAAGTGGATTACTCAGTATTACAACTGGATTACTCAGTATTACAAGTAGATTACTTGGATTGCTCCTTATTAGAATGGGATTACTCTAGATTACAAGTGGATTACTCTGTTTAACGAGTAGATTACTCCATGTTGCAAGTGGATTGCTCCAAATTAGAAGTGGATTTCACCGAATTAGAAGTGAATTACTTTGTCTTAGAAGAGGATTACACTGAATGAGAAGTGGATTACACCTAATTAGAAGTGAATTACTCCGAATTAGACGAGGATTACCCTACATTACAAGTTGATTTCTCCGTGTTACATGTGGATTACTTCGTTTTATAAGTGGATTACTCAATATTACAAGTAGATTACTTAGTACTATTACAAGTGGATTGTTCCTTATTAGAACAGAATTACTCTAGATTACAAGTGGATTACTCTGTTTTAAGAGTAGATTACTCCGGTGTGCAAGTGGATTACTCAGATTTGCAAGGGGATTACTTCAAATTAAAAGTGAATTACTCAGTATTCTAAGTGGATTCCTCCGATTACAAGTGGATTACACCGAATTAGAAGTGGATTACATCGAATTAGAATTGGATTACTCAGTATTACAAGTAGATTACTTAGCACTATTACAAGTGGATTGCTCCTGATTAGAACAGGATTACTCTAGATTACAAGTGGATTACTCTGTTTTACAAGTAGATTACTCAGTATTACATGTGAATTGTTCCTTATTAGAACTGGGTTACTCTAAATTACAAGTGGATTACTCCGTTCTACAAGTGGATTACTCTGTTGTACGAGTGGATTAATCTGTATTACAAGTGGATTACTGCGGTTAGAAGTGGATTACTGCGGTCAGACTAGAATTTCTGCATATTAGGACTGGATTACCCTACATTAAAAGTGGATTAATCAGACTTACAAGTGGATTACTCAGTATTCTTAGTGGATTTTTCCGTATTACAATTGGATTTCTCCAATTATAAGTGGAGTTATGCGTATTATAAGTGGATTACTCAGTATTACACGTAGATTGCTTGGATTGCTCCTCCTTAGAATGGGATTACTCTAGAATACAAGTGGATTATTCTAGATTACAAGTGGATTATTCTAGATTACAAGTGGATTATTCTAGATTACAAGTGGATTATATTTTTCAAATCCTGAATTCAAAATTTGGTTTATAAAGTCTGCAGTCCCAAATTTGAATATAAAATAACATGAACGGTTTAATCCAATTTTCTTAGTGTACATTTTTATGAGATTCCACATTTTTCTGAATTGTGAAAATACGCTTCTAGATCCGGATGATAATTTTTCAAATCCTGAATTCTAAATTTCTTTGTAAATGAAATTCAAATTTAAATTTGATTGAGAAAATGTGCTTCTGGATCTGTATGATAATTTTTGAAATCTTGGATCATAAAATGTTGATTATAAAGACTGTTGTCCCAGATTAAGATATTGAAGATCATTTACAGAAAAATCAATTTTTCTTTGTGTACGAATGTACATTTGAAATTACTGATCAATTATTCCAAATTGAGAAAATACGTTTCTAGAACTGCATGTTAATTTTTCAAATCCTGAATTCAAAATTTGGTTTATAAAGTCTGCAGTCCCAAATTTGAATATAAAATAACATGAACGGCTTAATCCAATTTTCTTAGTGTACATTTTTATGAGATTCCACATTTTTCTGAATTGTGAAAATACGCTTCTAGAACTGGATGATAATTTTTCAAATCCTGAATTATAAAGACATTGTACGGTATATAATTTAAAAGAAGTGTATACCCCGAGATAATTTTTGAGTAATTGTATGATATTTATTATTTTTTGTGATTCATCAGGACACTTTTGGGGTCTCGTCTTCCGCTCGTTAGCCAGAAGCTAGAAGGGGCTTATGCTAATGTAAAGCAGCCACCTTGCCTCTTCCCTCTCACTCTATCTCTTGATTCCTTCCTAAAGCTATTAGGCGATCATCTCGGATTATCCCGCGACTCTTATCCTGGGCTCGAAATTCGGCCTTTCTAAGTTTTCTCCTTCTGTCCAGAAGAAGGGGTCGAAAACCGGAAGTGCCATTCACCCACTTTGCTACCTATGGAAATGAGCATTGGCACAGATGGGGAAAAAAGTCGGAAATCTCTTGATTCAGGGGCGACTGAATCCACCTTGTCGACTTCATTTCGAAAAAGTCTCCTTATTTAAAAAAATAATTTTTAACTTGTACCAGAACCTACACGCTGAATTTGAATAAGTCAAAAACAATTTTTGGAATTTGTCAATTTGGCTCCCGGATGTGATAACTCATTTTAAATGATACAATCTGTCGAATTTTCAAGTTAAAAAAGAAAATTTAAACTAAAAATTAAATAGTTTAATTTTCGATCGGGAAAAATAATTTTTAGGGAAAAAAGGAGTTTCAATAATATTGTTTTTTTTTTCAGAAAAAAAAATGAATTTTCGGCTAAAATAATTCTTCAAACAAAAAGATATATTTTTAACACAGCAGTTTGATTTGCTATCAATTAGTGGAATTTTCAACAACAAAATTTATATTTTCAATAGGTAAATCAATTTTTTTTCTAACAGTGGAATTTTCAACAAAATATGTTCAACGCACAAGATCAATTTTCAGCAAAAATTATAATATTTGTTATTTCCACTAAAAAAGATTTCAATTTTTAATAAAAAGTAGTTGATTTGAAATGAAAATATTTATTTTTTACAAATGAAGAATCAAAACTAAGAAAAATTAATCTTTAACGAAAAATGGAACAATTAAATTTTTATTACAAAAAAATTAATTTGCAATATAGTTTAATTTTTAACCAAAGAGACAATTTTTCAACTAAAATTGTGAATTTTAAACAAAATACATGAAATTTCAACCAAATAGTTGAAATTTGAACTTGGAAAGATAAATTTTCGACCAAAAATAGTTCAGTTTAATTTTCAGTAAAAAATATTAATTTTAAACGAAAACAACGAATTTTTCAAAATTGGTAGAATTTCCGACCATAGAAATAATTTTTCAACTAAAATATTAAATTTTAAACAAACAAAAAATGATGAATTTTCAAACAAGGAGATAAATTTTCTACCAAAGAACCCGAATTTTTCCAGATGAATTTTTAATTAAGAAAGATCAATTTTCATCCAAAACTGAAATAGTTTAATTTTCCATTTAAAAAATTAATTTTCAACCGAAAAAAAATTAATTTTCAACCCGAAAAACCAAATGAAAAAAATTCATGAAAATTCAAACAAATAGTTTAATTTTCAATGAAAATTCTGAATTTTCAATGGAATTGTTAAATTTGTAATTAAAAAAATTATTTGAAAAAAATTTGGATTTAAATAGTTAAATTTTCAATCAAAGATATGAAGTTTCAACTTAAGTGTTGAATCTTTAAAAAAATGATTAATTTTAAACAAATTAGTTCAACTTTCTTTCCAGTAATTGAAATTTCAATAAAAAGATAAATTTTGAACCAAAAATGCAATTGCTTGATATTCAATTACCGAAATTAATTTTCAACAAAAAAAAATAAATTTTCAACAAAATTTGTACAATTTTAACCCAATAGTTAAATTTTCAACTGAAATTATACATCTTTGATAGAATGGTAAAATTTTAAATAAAAAAATCAATTGTAAAATAAGGAGTTTTTAAAAAAATGCAGAAAAATGCAAAAAAATTATTGAATTTTCAACTAAGGTGATGAATCTTTCATAAAATAGTCCAATTTTCAATTTAAAAAATTAAGTTTCAACAACAACAAAATAAATTTTGAACAAAATGCATGAAATTGAACCTAAATAGTTGAATTTTTAACCAAAATGATGTTGAATGAAATAGTTGAAATTTCAATTAAAAAAATTAAATAAAAAAAGAACACAAAAATTGTTTCTACAAATTTTTTTGTTCAAAAAGAGCGAATTTTCAATAAAATAGTTAAATTTTGAATCAAAGAGATAAATTTTCATCAAATTGATGAATATTCCACTATGGAAGTGAATTTTTAATAATGTGGTTTAACTTATACCTCTTTATCAAGCTGGTGAATTCCAAAAATGAGTCATTGTCCAGCTGGTGGATTTCAAATATAAATCCTTTTGCAGTTGGAGGATTTCGACTATGAATCCTTGTCTAGCTGGTGATTTTCAAATATAAATCATTTTTCAGTGAGAGGATTTCCATTATAAATCCTTGTCCTGTTGGTGGATTTCAAATATGAATCCTTATCCAGCTCGCGGATATCGATTATAAATCCTTTTTCAATTGGAAAATTTCTAGTATTAATCCTTGTCCAGCTGGTGGTTTGCAAGTATAAATCCTTTTTCAGTTGGAGGATTTCCACTATAAATCCCTGTTTATCTGGTGTATTCCAAATATAAATTCTTGTATAGCTAGTGAATTCTAAATATAAATCATTGTCCAGCTGGTGGATTCCAAATACGAATTCTTGTCCAGCTGGTGGATATCAAATATAAATCCCTTTCCAGTTAGGGGATTTCTACTGTAAATCCTTGTCCAGATGTGGATTTTAAATATACCTCTTTATCAAGCTGGTGAATTCCAAAAATGAGTCATTGTCCAGCTGGTGGATTTCAAATATAAATCCTTTTATTGTTGCATGATTTCCGGTATAAATCCTTGTCCAGCTCGTGGATTTCAAATATAAGATTCTGTATTAAAAATGTCAAAATTGATATTGAGACCCAAAATTGAAGATTCCAATTGAATCTTCAAAAAGTATACGAATTCAATGCATTTGAGGAAAAGCGTTGAAATTTCTTTTGTTTAAAAATGCCTTTCTTTCCTCGAAACGAGTTTGCTTTGTTTCTTTGTCAGAATTTTAAACTGAGATGGAGAGCTTATTTGCTTGGCAAAGCATTTTGTAGTGTTACGACCTAATTAACAATTCCTTTGCGCAGTAATCTATTTCAACTGCGTAGACCACTGACGAATAAATGTGCTTGGATGACGAGTATCGCTGTAGCAGCAGCGATAAGGGACCTGCAAAAAATGCTTACTTCTTCCTTTCATTTACACCACACACATCGCACGAATATTACGAGGCCAGCGAATTTAATTTCATTTTATAAGAAAGTTCATAAACAAATTTATCACTAAGACATTTTTTTTTTTAAATATTGGTCTGAAAAAAAGATAACTTCATGGATTCTTGTCATCAAAGGCTAACGGAGATAAAAATTAATGTACAATATTTTTAGTTTATTCATTCTTTAATAATAATTGATAATTATTATTAATTATAAATATTTTAAGGTGACTGACTTTAAGAACAAACAATGCTAGATTAAACAAATATTTTATTGATATAAAAAATTCAAAATTTTCTGGTTTGAAAATATTTAAAATTAGAAATCCTTCCCAATTAATAAGAGTTCAAACAAAAAAGATTCGAGTTTGGAAAAGAATAAAGTTGAAAATTGAAATTTTTTGAATTTGTAAGAAGTTAAATTCAAAACGTTATTCAAATTTCTTTCAGTTTTGAATTCCAGAATTTTTCATAATCAGTGGAATTTAATATTAAAAAGTTAAACATTAAGATTTAAAAAAAGAAAAGAACATTGATTATGTTGAAATTTAGCTGCTAATGTACTTTGTTTCTAAATTTTTTATTTGGATTTTAAAACCTTTTCCCAATTTATGATTAATTTTTTATTTAATTTAAAATTCCCCCAAATTCTTTTGAATTCACTTGAATTATTCTAAATTCACTTAATTCTACTCAATTAAATGCATTACAGAAGTTTCATTTATTTTTAACTAGGACAGATGACTTTTTTACTAAATTTTCTACTAAAAGACAAATTTTCAACAGAGTACATGAATTTTCTACTGAAAAGTTTAATTTTCAATTTATAAAGTGTACATTTCTAAACAGAAATGGAATAGTTGAATTTTTACATAAAAAATTAATTTTTAACAACCAAAAACGAAAAAATTTATTCATAAAAAAAATAAAAAAGTTTGAATTCAAATTGTTGAATTTTCAAATCCAAAAAGACAAATAGAATTCAATTTTAAACCAAATGAATTTTCAACTCAAGAATGTGAATTTTCAACAAAAAAGTCTTTTTTCAACCAAGTAGTCGAATTTCCTACAAAATAATTCAAGTTTCAGTTAAAAAAATTAATTTTAAACAACAAAAAAATGAATTTTTCAACATTTTGCATTTTTAACAAAAAAAATGAATTTTTATTAAATTTGTAAAACTTTCAACCAAAGAGGTGAATTTTCAACAAAATACATATATTTTTAAACAAATAGTTGAATTTTAAAGCTTGAAGAAATGAATATTTCACCAAACATGGAGTAGTTAAATTTTCATGAACGAGAATTAATTTTTGATTAAAAAAACTAATTTTCTGCAAAACAGTTTAATTTTGTACCAAATAGTATTTTATATCAAATTATTAAAATTTTCAAACGAAAAAGGCGAATTTTCAACGAAAAACGTAATAGTTGATATTTCAACAAAACAATATTTTTATTAAAAAAAAAAACAATATTTGGATTTAACCAAGAAAATGAATTGTCAAACAAATTAGATAAATTTACAACCAAATAGTTGCATTTTTATGAAAAAAAATTATTTTCTACCACAAAAGATGAATTTTCAAGAAACTACAGAAACTTTTCGCAAAATTGTTGAATTTTGAAGTAAAAAAGAGACGAACTATCTACAAAATATATAATAATATTTCTACTAAATAATTGAATTTTGATCAAAATTAATTGGTAACAAAAAATATAAATTAAAAAAAAGACGAATTTTCAACGAAAAAGTATCAATTTTTAATATTATTATTATTATTATATCATTATGCCGTTTCCCTTTCGGGGTAGGCGTGAATTGCTCGGTTGGATAGTAGTAATGTGTGGATGGGTATATAGGTATAGGGATCTTCCTGGCATAAATCCACTTTGGACTTCCCATATCTTTTCTTCTGTTATTTTCATTACCCTACGAATAAGTATTTTTAAATATATTTTATGTACGGTACTCATTGAGCTGATACCTTCGTAATTATTGCAGTTGCTTTTATCTCCATTTTCTTTGTATATTGGTACATTTGATCAATTAGCACAGTCTGTGAGGTATGTACTCGCCACCGTATTTAATCATATCATCGTTAATTCTGTCCACACCAGCAACCTTACAATTTTTAAAATTCCTAATTATATCCTTAACCTCAGAGGCACAGACTCTCTCAATTGAGTTTTCTAACACATCGTGTTCTATATCGTATGTAGTTGTGGTGTTTTATAGCTCCATCTTTCAATAATTTCTTGAAAGATTCTCTAAAAGCATCTGTATACCGCCTTCATCATTTAGCATTTCACCCTTGCTATTTCTCATGCTAACAAACTTTGTACTTTTACCTCCCTTCATATTTATCAGCGTCCACTTATAAAACAGTTTCTTGCTTCCTTCAAGGTTGTTTTACAATTTCTTCTCTTTTTCTGTTCTGATTTTATCTTTACTTTTCTTGACTAGTCCTTTAACTTTTTTCTTTTTGTGTCTGTATTCACTTTCAAGTTTATTTCTCTCCTCATCGCTAAGGTTGGTGATTTTTAATCTTCGTTTATGTGCTTCTTTCTTTTCTTGGGCAGCAGCTTAAGTGTCATCATTCAACCATGCATCACCAGACATTCTCCTTGCAACTTTAGTACCACACACTTCAGTTGCACTCCTAACAATGACATACTCTATCTGCCACAAAAATGTCGATTCTGTACCGTTAGTATGAAAACATAAAACATATTGGAACAACCGTTCCAAAGAAGCTAGGGGGGTATATCATTTGGATATCCAGTTGACCTAATCGTTCCAAAATAGAAACGGCCATCATTTAATTTTATTTCAATGATACCCGAAGGAATATCTGGAAATCCAGCTGCACCTACTTTGTTAAGAAAGAGTGAACATTAATCACAATTTTGTTGGCTTTCAACTCAAACTCTAAACGATTTTCAACAATCACCGATCAACAAAGAACATACTCCACACCCCGAAATGGTGACTTTATTAGGGAAATAGGGGAATAATAGTGAAAACAATGCAGGCAAATTAAATTAATGTATAGGTACCATATCGAATGTAATATGAAATGCTCAAGATTTAATAGTTGAGTTTTTAACTGAAAAAAGATTAATTTTCTACCAAATCAAATCTTTTTGAAAGCAGTTCACTTTTAAACCCAGCCAGGTATAATTTCTACAAAAAAAATCAGTTTTGAACCAAAGGAGACAGTTATCAAATAGTTGGACTTCCAAGCAAAATAGATGAATTTACAAGAAAATAATTGAGTTTTTAACCACACAGTTGAATCTTCAATCTACAAAGATAAATTTTCAAGATAAAATATTATAGTTGATATTATTTCCACCAAAGATGATTTTGATTCAGACTAAAAAACAAACTTGAATTCAACCAAGAAAGAGGAATTTTTAACAAAACGGCTAAATCCTCAACCAAATCAAATTATTTTTCTAACAAAAAAGTTAATTTTTAACCAAAACTGGAATAGTAACATTTTCAGCTAGAAAATTACTTTTCAACCAAACAAAATTAATTTTATGGTTACATTCTACGAAAGATGCGGTAAAAAGACAAGAGACCAAAACTATTTATTTTTGAAATTTCTACAAAATTTCTTTAAACTATTTTTCGATAGAAAGAATAGTTTATGTTTTAGACGTAGAAAATGCCATGAAAATCGAAAATTCAAATTTACAACTGAATAACGTAAAAGACGATGCAGTGTGCAACAGTTTTCTCCTCTTAAATAAACATACAAAATTGTTATCTCGCATTTTTCAATAGAACCCATAGTTTAGCGGGAAAATTTGAATGTTTACATTCTCATCATTCAGATGAAATGTCATAGATTCATGTGATTTTGGACCTATCCAGTTTTCGTCAATTTTTGACGTTTTGAAACCTCCTGAGTCAGAAAAAATAGTTTTTATAAAATGTCTATCTGTCGGGCTGTCTGTTGCCTGCGACGACGTGATAACTTTTGAAGGAATTTTCTGATTCGAATGTCCTTTTGCACACTGGTTTGTGGTCCGAAATACAGTTCAAGTTCGTTAGCCGGCCTTCTACTGCCAATATCTATGGTTTTAGCCATGAAAAATGAAACTAAGAATCGTAATAATTAAACTTTCGCGCGAAAACACGCAAGATACAAAAAAATAGACAAGAGGCCTAAATTATCACTTTAAAAAGGTTCTACAAAATTGCGTTCGACTGTATTTCTTTAATTATAATAACTAGAAAATGAAAATACGTATGATTCGTTACCAATGGGTATATTGAGTTTTAATAATATATAATAATTCAATTTGGAACCAAATAATAAAATTTGTAAATTAAAAAGATGATTTCTTAACGAAAAATTTATAAAACACCTTTCAATTGAGAATAATGATCATTCAACCAAAAATAGTTGGATTTTCTTATTGGATTCTATTAACTCAGCATACGATAAATAAATATAAATTTTGATAATTTATAGACTAAAGAAGAAGATTAAAAAAAACATTGTCCCAGGCCTGAACGCTGAGTATGAATCCAAAGAAAATTCCAAAGGGGTTTTGGGTGAAATTATTCAAAGCCAGAAGCGCTGAAGATCAAACGCAACCTTCAACTCTAACGCGGAATGCGACTTGATTAGAAGTGCTGGACGTAGAAAAATTGCCTGCGATCATCATCGGGAGAATGGTTGCCAAGCCAATCCTTCTTTTCATTGTCCCGGTTCACCGTTCGTTCAACGGACTGGCAATTTTATGCGCCCAGTACATAAAATACCACAGACGCGAACCATCATGTTTTCCCATCTTCAAATGTTTTGATTTTTATAAAAAGCTGCTTTCGGCTTTGCCTTCCAGTGTGGGGCAAAGCCGACCAAATACAGCTTGTTAGAAATAATTAAATTATCAAATCATTGTTTTTTCATGTAATTAATACTTATAGAAATATGATATACAATAATGTAGGACTCGAAAAGAAAAAAAAAATGAATCAATTCAACATCTTATTAACTTTAAAAAAATCATTGACTGTTAACTGGTCGGCGCTGCCTCTCCTCACCCTATCATGTATGTGGCGCGAACCTGACCGTTACTGCCTTAAAATTTGTAACGCATTACCTTGGCGTTACTTTTTGTTTAATAAAATTTTAACTTTTTTAATTTTGCACTGTTATTAATCCTAAATCACAAAATTTGCATAGAATTTCTTCGTCTGTTAATGACACTAGTTCTTCTAAAAGTTCAGCACTCAAACGATATACTTTAACAATAAGAATAGATTCTGCTATGCTGAACAATAATTCTGGTTCTACACTCCAAGTCGCAGAAAATTTTGCAAAACATTTTCTGTATTTTTTTCTTCGAATTTTAAAAATATAAGATTTTCTGAAAAGACTAACTTTTTTATTTAATTTTTGTTAGTTATTTTAAGGTATCACACTGAATTTCCTAATAATTATCATTTTTTGTGCATATGTTATCCGAATTCAAATTGTTGTTTTCAGATCATTGTTTGACATTAAAAGTTGAACAAATGCGCCTATAGTTTTTATTTAAAAAAAACAACTATATATTACTCAAATTAGAGCACAATTCATTTTTTGTGCATTTTTTCCATTTTTACCAAGTTTTTTGAGATTATTTCAAGATCCGGGTAGGTATTGTAGTAAAAAAGGCGATATTTAAAATCTGCAGTACAAACGCACCGAAATGACCCGACACATGGCGGGAACATGCCGAGAAAAAAGGTTAAAAACTTTTTCATTAAACAATTAAGTTAACAATTAAGGGCAAT
Organism: Andricus grossulariae; assembly: GCA_011634705.1. Classification (NCBI taxonomy): domain Eukaryota; kingdom Metazoa; phylum Arthropoda; class Insecta; order Hymenoptera; family Cynipidae; genus Andricus; species Andricus grossulariae. The sequence goes on along the minus strand of JAABKJ010075445.1, from coordinate 62,190,522 downwards.
TAATTAATTAACAATTAAGGGCAGATTCGTGTTCACCATAAAAAAATTACTTCGAAAATGATACAGTAGCAGTGTGGCATTCAGAGGTTACATTTTCAAACAAAGAGATGAATTTTCAAGCAAAAAAAATTAATTTTCTACCCAAAAAAATGAATTTCTAACAAAGTACTTGAATGTTCAACCTAATAGTTGAATTTTCAATAAAAAAGTTAAATTTTCGACAAATTTTCTCCGAAAATCAAACAGTAATATTTTCATTTAAGAAAAATAATTTTCAACCCCCCCAAAAAAAAGAATTTCCAACAATATAGTTAAATTTTCTACCAAAATAGTTGAATTTCCAACCAAAAATCATGAATGTTCAACGAAGAAGGTTAACTTTGAACCGAAAGAGACGAACTTTCAACAAAATACATGAATATTCAATTCAAAAAGATTAATTTTTAACCAAAAATGGAATAGATCATTTATCACTGAAAAAATTACTTTTCAACCTTTTTGCTTTTCTGGATTACAAGTGGATTGCAGTTGATTACTCGGTTTGAGTAGATTAGCCGGATTAGAACTAGATTGCAAATGGATTAGACGGATTACAAGTGGTTTACTCCGATTACTTGAATTACTCCTGATTACAAGGGTGGGTAATTGAGGGGAAATGAGGGAAGGAGAAGTAGCGAGGGGAAATGAGGGAGGGAAGTAAGGGGGAAGTAGGGGAAATGGGGCTGGAAGTAGGGGAAATTAGGCTGGAAGTAGAGGAAATGAGGGGAAACAAGAAGAGGGGAATAGGAGAAATGTGCGAAGGGGAAGTAGGGAAAATGAGGGTGGATTAGGGGAAGTAAGGGAAAATGTGGGGTAAGTAGAAGTGAGGGGGAATCAGATAGATGAAGTAGGGAAAGTGAGTGTAAGTGAGGGGAAATAGGAGGAATGATTAGAAATGAGAATGAGTTGGGGGGGTGGTGATGGCTGGAGAACAGAAGTAGGAGAAAGGGAATGTTGGCTGTCCAGGTGAAAAAGTAAAATATAATCTATATATACACAGTGTCCCATTTTAATCTATCACCGTAAATATCTTCTAAAATACTTTATCTGAGAAAAAATGGTTCGGATAAAGGTTAACCAGGACCTAGGGGGACAGAGGACTGTACCATCAATTTTGACCTTGAGGTCAATTTTTTTAGGTCATATGAGGTTCAAGATGACTTTTTAAAATGAAAACCCCTATTTTTATCTCCGGATTTGAAAAGAGCGGAAAATTTTACGTCAAAAATGTCTTATGAGAAATTTTCTTTTGTGACCTTAGAAAGGTCAAATATCAGGGTAAAGTGTTTAAAAAACGGTCATATGCCCTTTTTTGAAATTAATTGATGTTATGAGAATAGCAAACCTTTAAGATGCTTTTAACAAGTCGATAGAATGTAAAAATGTGAACCACCTCGACCATCTTGACCTGCAGGTAAATTGTCAAGGTCATTTAAAGGTTAAAAGTCAAAAAAGTGTTTTGAAGAGAAGTCAAATGAAGGGCAACTGTTTAAAAATCTCTTAGAACCTTACTTGTAGCGTTACCCGGAAACAACGACGTGGACATAGTAAGTTCTGTTTCCTTTGGGGTGCTTATTTACCGTGAGTCCCCTTGTCTCGCACGTTTGGGGTGCTTGTTTACCGTGAGTCCCCTTGCCTCTCACATTTGGGGTGCTTGTTTACCGTCAGTCCCCTTGCCTCTCACGTTTGGGGTGCTTGTTTACCGTGAGGCCCCTTTCCTCTCACCATTGCTACCTGTGTTGTAATCAGCCACGGATGAAATGTTCAAAATGCTCTCCATTAGCTTCAAGACACAAACGTAGACGTCTTTCAAAACCGTCTACACCCTAAAGCCAATTTTACCATCAACATCCAAATATTGTTTTAACTGAGGGTCGATATAACTCCTTTATTCAACATTACGATTTCAATTTTTTTGTGACCTTAAAGCCAATTTTACCATCAACATCCAAATATTATTAATATCTTTTATTCATAAAAATAAACTTGGCATTAAAACAAATCTTTGTTTATTTATTAGCATTTATAGAATAGTGTAGACTAAGTAGGCTAGTTTAAAATATTAGCATTTTTTGATATTTTTCTTTTTTGCAAATCTTTATAAGTTACTACATCTATGAAATGAGAATTATTGGGTCTGGGAAGTTTTCCAGGAAAATAAACAGTTGAGGGTGTATGAACGAATTCCACTATGAGCACCTCTTGAGTACGATCATAAAATACAAAATTTATGACGTTCTGTTATAAGTCCTAGACTAAACATGCTAGGCTCGGGTCACCGACTGTCGACGAGAGGCAGCGCTTATCAATTTCTTGTTGGGAAATTTCCGAAATTACCGGGAATGTTCGGAAACTTTCTTAGGTCGGTCATTTAATAAAATGAACCAATAGGAGGTCGCGACATCATTTAATTAAGCGGCTAAGGAACCTCTCATGAGCGTGATCCATTCTTAAGCTACCGCTTTTGTGAAGCAGGGCATTCTGGGTAGCTGACGTGGCAAGGGCAGAAACGGCACGCCTCCATTGACGAATACCTTACCCAGTTAATCAAGATGGAAACAAAAAAATTACCTAAATTAATAAAAACCAAAAGCAACAATGTAGAAACTTTTTTCCTGATTTGTTATGCATTCGATGTAAAAAGTTGTCGGTATTCGACAACTTTTTAAAATAAGGTGAAAGGTGTAGCGTCCTGCGACTTTTCAGAAGTCGAAAAACGACATCTGAATGTCAGAAGTCAAACTAAATTCAAATTCAAATTAGAAGAATATGAATTTTACCACAAATTTGAAAGAATCATCCTTCCTATGTTTTATAAGTTAATAATAAATATAATTAACTAACAAGATCATATATCAGGATAAATGGGTTGATTGAAATTAACCAAATGTATAAAGCAAGAAGGAAATGATAGTTGCGCAAGTTGCACAGGTTGCAGCAATTATTGTTGCACATTGTGCAACGGTGACGCATCCCGTTCTCTTTCCATCTAGAAGTTAAGGAATAGAATTAGGATGAATCATCTTAACTAGAACTAAGGGAAGACTGAACTTATCTAAATTAACGACTTCCGCTCGCCAAGCTGGCGCCTAGGATTCGGGATAAAACTGAGCTCGTAGGGATGATTTAGATTGTGAAATTTTAAGTCAGTTCAAACTGGTTTCAACCCTACTATGTGTCTCGGAGGGTGAAATCAGTGTAAAAGATTATTGGTAGACGATGTCGACATGAATTTTGTAATTGGTTGGAAATGTCGACATTGCGCGCAAATCCTTTCTAGGACTGCCCTACTCGAAGTTTATAAATATAGGCGCGAGCGCGGGAAACGTCAGATTTATCTCGGAACTTTTTCTAACAAAAAGTGTTACTCCTTGGAATTATTAGTCCAAGTTGGACTTAGAAATCTTACGCGAATAGCAAATGTGACAATCGTGAAATATTTATTCACTTTCCTGAAATTAACATTTAAAAAGGGATATTAAAATGATTTAAAATAATAATCATGTCTGCTCCGGAAACTATTTTATTTGATCGAATTGAATATTATTCTGATCCGGATTATCAGCACTTTCAATTGTGCAGAGTGTACGAGGAATTGCACTACATAGTAATCATAATTTATTCATTAAACGGTCCTGTCATTCTAATTGTTGGGATAAACCGGGAGAATTCAAATTAGAAATAAAGAGAATAATGGCTCGATTCTAGAAGAAAATATATTTAAATGTAACCAAATAAAAGTTTGAACAAGAATACAAGTTAAAATAGAGATCTGATTCATCCGACGACGTGAATAAATCAGAGGTCCCAAAAAGAATGATGCTCGAATATTCTTTTCGGAAAAGCGCTCCTCCAACGCAATTTGAGCCTGCGCACGCATGCCCCGGGCCTCGGTTCTCCCTCCCATCATCCCTCCATTCGCTCGAGAACATGCAATGACATCACAAGAATCCCCTCAGCTCGAAACTCTAAAACCTTTGCGTTAATTTCACTTTAGCTAGCAATTAGTCGCACGTTTCCGAGAAGAATCATCGTGGGCGAGCTATGGAGGCGATGTCGATGGTGGTAAGCCTAAACACATGGCCGGTTTTTCATCACACGAAGTAATTTCCAAAGCTCGAACTCGACCCTCGGTTCAAGTGCCTACATAAAAAAACTGTCGATTAGACATTGGGCGTACTCTCAGTTTTACGCCTTTTCCTCGATAAGTCGCAAGAAAGAGAGTCCGTTTCTTAATTTATGACAGGCTCTAGTCTAGACTCAAGATGTGACAATATTTCCCACGAAAGTAACGAATTGCGACGTGCCCTTTTTTGGTTATAGAGTTTCGATCTGGAAAGTAAATACGGCGGAATTCATGCATTCTTGCAACATAAAATTGTAGGTTCTTTCTACAGTAATATGCCTGAAATAGTAATAAGTACATAACTAAATTATCGCTCACGCGTCTTATTATTTCTATCAAAGATTGCTCAAATGTTATATTTAAGTATTTAAACTTTAAAAATATTTGATACACTAATTTTATAAACCTTTAGCTTTTGAATTACCCCGCGCCAGCAGGTGCTGCGCTCTTTGCGTAAAGAAACGAGCGAGATTTAGTCGCTAGTGTTACATCCCAGCACTACAATCGTTTAATGTCAGTAGGAACTAAACGCTGATACGTCGAAGGTGAGGATTCGTTACCCGTCGTTGAGTGGTTGAAACCACTAGCCGCGAAATTAGAAAAATTGAACCAAGTCCGAGTAAATCATTCAAGAATTTTGAGGTTCAAATTTAATGGATTTTGAGAATCGTAATTGAATAGTGACTAAAAATCTATTTTTGAAGTTAAAGTAACAATAAAAACTAGCTCCCGAGCTACAGGGAGGCTGAATGAAAAAAAAAATTTCCATACAAAAAAATGATTCTGTTGCGGGAAAATAAAGATTTAGTGTAACGGTATTACAGACGAGTTTTCGCTGGAAGGTCTATATAAAAAAAGAAAGGTATATATTTCTTTATGAATAAACGATCATAATTTTAAGAATTATTGTTTCTGATCATACGGCAAAAAGTAAAGTGAAAAATGCTTATAAAAGTTACTTTTTGTAGAAAATTAAGATTTAATATTTCAGGTTTGGAATTTTATTGGTGCTTTATTGCTGAAAAAAGTAAAAATTAGTTTATTCAGGGGTTTTCCTTTGAAAAAAGAAATATTTTCGCGCTGGAAACTTATGTTTTTCCTTATCGTCCCATCTACGATGGGCCAGAGAACTAATATCGTGCCCCTCAATGCCTCTCAGTCCCCGCGCCTATGTCTCAAAAATTCGCCATTTCTTTACACGGGAGTTGACCGAGCCTGGCTTAAGCCTCATCGGTGGAACTATACTCTGTTCCACGAGAGAACGAATTTCTGAAACGACGAAATTTCGTTCTCTGCGCGCAGCTTGTCTATGCAGGACGGAGTGCTCTCGGTGTGCACCAGTGCAGGATAACCGAATACGCTACAAGAAGGGGAATCGTAGGCGTGAGTATTTGTCTGTAAAGTCCCTTAATATTTATGGCCTATTGTAACTGTCACGTTCGGTCAGCTCATCTGGCCCTCAGCGAGGCTACAACAAATTTAGGAAAACACTTGGGTCAGTCTATTTGAAAAAAATTGTGTCCTCTGTTAACAGCGATTGGCTGTCGACCAAACGAAGAAAAATTTGTCGACACCTTCTTTCATAAAAACTCATATAGAGTGCAGTTCCACCGACCGAGCTTAGACAGCGTGGCGTCACTTTTACGTGAGTGGCGCGGCCTATCCAGCGGCTTGGAGGGTGGAGGGGATATATAGGAGTGAGTGAGGCGGCATCGACGGTCTCTTTTCAATCTCTGTACCCCCTCCACCGCTAAGCTACTGACTACGCGACGCCACTAACGTATAAGTGATGCCACACCGCCCAAGCTCGGTCAGTGGGGCACGTTGAAGCTGTATCACAGCTTGCTACAACGTAACTAAATAAAAAATTATTTCCTTTCTCTCAAAATTAACATATAGCAAAATACAAAAACTTTTGAAAGAACTGTTATTATTCTAAAAGTTTCATTGTGAACTTTGCGACTTTATTCATTGATTATAGTGCACTGTAGCATTATATATACAATAGTTAAATGTCTGTACAGAATTTTTATTTCATATTTGCATAATAAGTTTTAATAACATAATAATTTTATAACAATGTATAGTGCTAATATTTGCAATTTTTTGTATGATTGACGTACGCGGTAGTCGTATTCGTAAATTAAGGGTGGTTTTGTAAAAGGAGGTAACTGAATATTTAAAAATTGAAAAAATTCTCCAAAATTCAAATACATATCGGGTTAAAAGTATTTGTTCGAGATCGCATTTCTCTACGGCAGCAACCTTAAAGTGGCATTTTCATATAATTATGAAATAATTCACTAATTGATCGAATGTTTAACTATTACATTACTTAGTGCAATAAGGTTGTAAAATTTAATATTTTAATATTTATTTTTACAAGAGAATAATAGGAAGCCAGGGATAGCGTCACTATTGCAAAAATTACTATTTTGAATATTAAATTATGAATTTAGTAATTTTATTGAAATAAATAATTATATAATTTTACTCCAAAAAAAACACACACACAAATTGTAGTATTTCCACGATTCACCCGAAGTCGACTCGCTCAATGAATAATTATTTAAATAAACAAAAATGAAGTGTAATTGATCCTCATAGAAGACTGTGATGTTCGAAAAAGACTGTAGGATAGTTATGCTTCCGGGGCAAACAGAATTGCCATAGTTTTTTGGAAAAAGTGGAATCATTTCGGTAATTTTCCTATCGAAAATACGAAAAAATCATATCTTCCAAATTAAAAAAAATTTCGCATTTTGTGTTATTATTTGGTCAGTTAAATATAGACATATTATAATCTGTTTTACATAATTATATCGATTTAAATTACAGTTGGAATTCATTACTTTTGAAAGAAAAAGAAATTCAAGTGAAATTTAGAAGGCTATTAACAGATTTTTCGACACAAAATATGTAAACATTGTTAAAGTAAACTCTAGAAAATTGTTTAAATTCATAATATGTATACTTTTTAGAATCGAAAATTATTCAAATATGAAAAATGCATACAAATTTTTTAATTGAAAGAATTTAATGACCTTTAGCAACTCTATTTCGAAAAATAATAAACAATTATTCATTGAGTAAATTGGCTTTTGACGAAAAACTTTTTTATATCAATATTCACGATAAAAAACCTAATTATCAAAAAATTATACAATCATGCCATCTAAAACAATGATAGGTATTATATATAAAATTATAGAAGTCCGTTATCGCAATTTCAATAATAATTATTACCTATTCATTAAATAATAGTAATAATAATAATTCGAAATTATGAAGGTATTATATTTCGAATGGAAAGTGACCTGGCGGAATCAGCAATGTACGTTGGATAACACAGGCCGACAAAATTTGACAAAAGTCAAAAGCCAGAAAGCAGACTAAACATTTCCAAAGGATTCTGATGCGCTGAATCCGAATCTGAACTCAAAATTGCTCCTGTACGTCAGGTTTTCAAGATATCCTAACCTAAAAGTGCATTTTTAAGATTAGCACCTGCTCCCGGCGAAATCCTGCGGTTGTCCTTATGACAAACTTTTAATTATATATATATATTCTCTTTTTTCCCTATTTTCAAGAAATATTCCCTTTTTCTCGTTTTTTTCGTCTAACTGCGAACTGAATTAATAGAAAACAATACAAAAATTTAACTATTTTTCTACAAAGTACATTTCATTTGATTGAAAAAATATTTTGGTTGAAAATTCTACTATTTGCAAGAAGATGTAACTATTTTCAACAACAAAATAGTTACATCTTTAAGCAAATAGTAGAATTTTTAACCAAATTCTTTAAAAAAGGGATAAGAGGGGAATGGAGAAGGGAGTGCAAAGTGTGCATCTAGATACTTTACTTGTAAACTAAAAGCACTAGTTTTTATTTTTTCAAGCATAACAAAATAACGTATTAACACTATCCCAGTGGATCGAAAAGGAACACGAACTTATTGTAAAAGCTTTCATTGTGTCATTCCATAAAAAGGGTACCATTTCGTCAGTATGAAGTTGCATTTAGGGTCGTGAAGCTGGGATGAATTTCCGATATTTTCAACCCAGAATGACCCCCCCCCCAGATAAAAAAATAAGTCACCACGGCACTTTTGAATTTGAAATTTCAAAAATCCGCTTTTCGAAAAAAAACGCATCTAAAGTTGACGAGTGTCACACGATTACATTTTTTGTTCAATCATAAAAATTACCCACTTCCGGGACACAAGAATAATGTCACCATATAGAGCAGAGATTAAAGTATGGATTCCCATTAGAACCCCAACAATCTATACTCTCCTTAGACCTTTATTCGCAAAAAATGCAATTATCTCCTAAACTAGGATCGAAAAAGTCATACCATTAATTTTGGATGACGCTAGTCACTTTTCCTGTTATTTTAAATTTCATTCTGAAATTTCGAAAGGTGCATAATAAAGGGTGGGATGCGGTGATTTCGGGGGTGAAATTGACGATATTGCGAGACACGTTTGACACCAGGTACAGGCGATATTTACACTACAGTAGGCGCAGTCGACGGCACGTACCAATTGCTTTCGATCTACCTCACCGTTTACAAACTGAATTTTCCCATCGAATCGAGCGTGCGCTTTTGCATTTTTCCCTGCCAGGTTGAATCGGGTCAAATGCTCTTTTCATGCCGTTCGCGCGAATCCTCTCTTCTCGTTATTTGTTCATTCTCTCACCGCCACACCGGTGTACCTTGTTTTCTATTTCAAAAACAGCTGGGAGTACTCTTAATGCCTCTTGGATATCTCTCACGGAGAACAATTCGGATTTCGGAAACAGTTTTGAGTATTGGAAATTTCAAAGTAAATCCGAGGCATTCAAATTTTTGTTCAGTAATTCCGGACTGAGGAACTGGTAGTTAAGGAATCGGGACCTTTCCGTTGCTTTCTAGGACTGAGTCCTGAACTGCTCTAGAACCATTCTAAGCGCAACTGCAGACAGTACTTTAATTCTGGATGGAACGCTGGGTGTCGTGTACTCTTCTAGCAAAATTCATCCTGGATCCGATTTCCTCGAAATATAGGATTCAGTCCCTTTTTTTCGAATTCAATTTTACAATGAATTCACAATTAGGTCGTTAACAAGGGTTCGGGGGGTTATAAGCGGAAATAACGTTACGAACGTAGATTACATTTAGAACTTAAACCCAGTAAGAAAATCCAACAATATTTTTGGGTAAAAGTTCACTTTTACATTCTCATCAGAGAAGGCATTAGATTAGTGCAAAATTTGACCCCTTTCCTGTTCTTATCAAACGTCCACGTTTTGAGACCCGATGAACAAAAAAAAACAGGTTTTTACAAAATTTCTGTCTGTTAGTCTGTCTTTTAGTCTGTAGATTTTTAGTTTGTTAGCACGATAACTTTTAGAAGAATTGACGTATTGGATTGGGCTTTGGTATTCTCTTTGAGTGTTCTAAAATAAAGGTCAAGTTTGTCAGCCACTCATTTTTGACAAAAAATCAAAATGTGAGCACATTTTGAAAATTTTTTAGAACACTTTCTTTTCAATATATAAAAATTCTATGCACAGATATTAATATTACTCAAAAAGGCGAACAAAATATTCGTATGACTTTTTTTGATAGAAGAAAAATTACCGGAGTTAAGCATTTAAAAATTCCGAAAAACAAACGAAAATGAACATTTTAAGCCAACAAACGCACGATATGAAAAAAAGTCGAGAGGAGAAAACAGTCGCTTTTCGAACACCCTATACAATATTGTCAAAACAACTTCTTGAATTTTATAAAAAATGAACAATTCAAAATTTTATCGTCCAAAAAAATAATGAAGAATCAAAAATTCCATTTTGCGGTAAAACTATGAAAAATATGAAAAAAGATAAAGAAACAACAATTGTGCTTGTAAAAAAGATCTATAAATTTGTTATTGATCCCTTTTTGTATGAAAAACCAACCAACTATGACTCTCTCAGTTCCAGTTCTGCCTTCACACGTCCCCTCAATTAACCGAAGTTTGGTGAGACTGACGTTATAACTATACTTTCCACCCTATTAGAACAAACGACCTAATTTGGGCATGATATCGACTCGCAAAATAAATTTCTCTCATTAAGGTGGTAGTTGGGCGTACACATTAAACAATGAATAATACAAACAATAAAATAGCCTCGGAATGGACTAAAACTTTGATTGACGAATGGCATGCGCACGGTAAAGTTAAAGGTCGAGTTTTAGGCGATGATAAATGTAATATACATTTGATATAATAGTGTTGCATAATGTAGAAAAGTTTGCATTCTGAACAAACTCGAGTGTGAAGCACGAGATACGTGATGAGAATGTGTTCGTTAAAGCCGAAGGAGCTTTAACAAAAGAGAATTCACAATCACCAAATCAAAGGCTGACTCGATTCGACAAATCCTTCAAAAGTTAGCGTGGCTACAACATTCAGGTAACCATACATACAGACTCCGTAAAAAAATTGAGCCTATTCCTTGGAAAGAAGCCAAGCTCTGAATATGTTTATAAAAATTGTTTAAATAATTAATAATTATTGCAAATGTGCAAAGTCTCGTAGAAAAGAGTGATTGGAAATACTCTCAAGTTTTCAATCCAAATTCTTCAAATAATTATTAATTCTTGGGAATTTACCAAAAATCATAGAAAGAAGTAATCGAAAAGATATTCTTGGTTGACTTCGTTTTCTTTGAAGATTATGAGCCAAGGATGACGATATTGTTTAAATTTACTTAACTTCTTTAAGTTCCAAAAATAATTCTAATTTTAATATTTTCTAAAAAAAATAGCACAGGATAAATTTATATTTTCAATTGTTTAAGATTACAATAATAGTTACAATTACATGGACGTCATATTGCTTGAAAATGTAACTGAAAGTTAGATAATTAAATTAAATAAAACTTTAAACCTTCATAATTTTGTATTGTTAGTTAAAATTAGAAGGATGTAATATTGTATTTGAAAATGTAAATAAAAGTAGAATAAAATAAATTTCTAAATGTTCATAATTTGTCATTTTTATTATTCTAATGAAAAAATTGTTCTTGAAAACAAACTGAGGCTATATAATTTTCAAAAGATACATTAGGAAATGAGTCAAAATAATAAATAAAATAGTACTTTTTTCTCTAAAAATGATTAGCCCAGGATGAAATCATATTTTTAATTGCTTAACATTTCAGAAATAGCTAAAACATGAAAGAAGTCATAGTCGACGAAAATGTAACTAAAATATCAGTATAAATATTTTTATCGGATAATGTCAACATATGGATTCTCGGATCTACGACACAACACTGACACTGACACAACACGTGCACAGTAGAACTGGGACCGATATCACTCTACTGAAAAGTAACACTACTCAAAGCTGCTTTCAAATATAGGATAAACTCAGCAAATAAACTATGATAAGGCATATAATAATAATAATAAAAAGGATATATAAGCGAGCCACCAATACACTTCCTGAAAGTCCAGAAGCAATCCAGTATTTGCTAGCAAAGGAGGTCGACATCACGTGGTTGGGAAAGCAGGTTCCTCGGTGCCCCCTTTTCTTTACGGCAATAAATGTTGCCATCCGCAATCCATACAAATTTGATCTGCTCTCCTAAGATCCAGCGCAGCACTATAAATTTTCCTATAGGATTTAGACAAGGATTCTCTAATGTAGAGAGGGTGATGTATCTGCCCTCCAAGATCTTTGGTGGATAAGCGTCTCATCTTTTTGCAGTTTCTGATTATACTGGCACACATAATCTGGTTGATTAATTTGGCCACAATAATGGGCAGTTTCAACCCCAGGACCCAAAGAGACTAGAGCGGTAACTGGATTTGCTACGTCATCATCAGCTATTTCTGATGACAAATAAATGTGACTACGCTGTTTCACCTTGTTAGCATTTGGGGAGCAGTCAGAGCAATACCATTGCTTCTGTTTTTTTAATCTTGTCTACATCCTTAATAGGGATATTAAGATACTCAGAATGAGCCATTGCACTGCATTTGCCACAAGCGAACGAGTCCAAGTTCCCTCTCGTGACCGTTGCACCACAACTCGTACATACCACCATCTTACCAAGCACACCGAAACTTGCACAGAAAAACTAGAGTTTTTAGAGTTTTCTGACAGAAACTGCCCGCACAATAAACAGAATCGTATTCCTAAGATTAAGTATTGTAATATAGACTCCGTGTGTCAACGCGCGATAACCCGATGTTAAAGTATTTAGACAAAAATTACGGAGCGACACATGACACGTCGAAAATCACCGGCCAGGACCGAATAAAGCATAATATATAATATATATAATAGTTAAATTTTCAGTTAAAACAAGACTATTCCGGTTGAAAATATGACTTTTAAACAGTTGAATTTTCATTCCTAAAATATAAATATTCAAAAAAAAAAAAAGAAAACAACAATAAATTAATTTTGAACAGAATAAATGTATTTTCAATAGAAAAAACTTTTTTTACCAAAACTGCATCATTTTTAACCAATAAAAGAAATAAATTTTCAACCAAATATTATAATATATAATGAAATTTCAAGCCTTTAATAGTCAAATTTTCAACGAAAAAAAGTGAATTATTCACCACAAAAGACATAGTTTTAACAAAATATAAAAATTTCAAACAAATAGTATACTTAAAAGAAAAAGATTGAATGTCTATAAAAAAATCGACATAAAAATGGAATGGTCAAATATCTAGTTAAAAAATTAATTTTCTATAAAGAAATCTAATTTTCAACCAAAGAAATAAAATTCCCACTGAAAGGATTAATATTCTACCATAATGAAGTGATTTGTAGAAAATACATGAATTTTCAAACAAATATTTTGAATTCCAATGGAATTCTCAACAAGAAAAAAACGAATTTTGAACAAAAACCATACAATTTTAATCAAGTAGATAAATTTTTGAACTGGAGTCGAGAAAAAATGGATTTTCAATTAAAACAAAGAATTTCCTACAAAAAAATAAGTCTCGTACCAAATAGTTCAATTTTCTTTACCAAAAGGTACAAATCATTGACTTACCCTTGTGCACCATCAGCTGGCTTTTCCACCCCGAGGTCTATAGCCAGGACCACTCCTTTTGGTTCGCGCCTCGTCCGCCGGGCAGAACGCATTGCGAATTTTGGAAAATAAAAGCACTTTTCCACAAAAAAGTAAACAATACTATTTTAATATATATATATATAAAAACTAAAGGTTAACAACCACCGCAGGGTCCCACTGGGAGTAACTGTCATCTAAAAAATCACCTACAATGCGTATGAAAATCGATATTCCACAATACAGTCGAAATAAAAATATTGTTTAAACTAAAACCTCACTCCTCAAAGTCATCTCGTGTAATATTAAGGATAGAACGTCTTCTTTTTCTTAAATTTGAAAGTGTTAGGATATCGCACGCTGTTGATGTAAATTTTAAGATAGAAAAGAAAGAGTTGTGTAAAATAAAGTTTCGCTTTACACTAGTTTATACAAAAATATTGTAACAACTTTTTAAAAAAATGACATAAAAATGGGGCCTTTTCAAAAAGAGCCCAACCAAATTGTTTTTGTTGCAGATTTAAAATACTCTTCAGATATCCCCTAAATTTAATCAGAAAGAAGCCGGGATGTGTAAGCTATTTCAGGTTAAAATTGGTTCAGGCCCCTTGTGAAAAAATCGTATGACCGCTAGTTATCGTCTCATCAGCCACTACTTAATGGCTAATTGGCCACTATCTCGTGACTTATCAGTCGCTGGCTTGAATCCATTAATTTTTCTGAGGACTTGGTAAAAATAGTTATTTGTGATACAAGTGCGCAAAAAGGTGATTATGTGCGAGTGGGAATTTGGCAGAATAAGCCGCAGGCGAATCATGCAATCACACGAGTTAGCAATCACCTATGCGCACGTGTATCACACGCTATTTTTTGCAACGCCCGTCTGAACAAGTTATGTTAGGAGGAGTTAACGAAAAATACTAATCTTAAAAGAAAAGCTTTTTAAATTGCGTGAAACATTTTTTTTTATACAAAAATTTCTTTTAAAAAATTTTGTTTTAAAAAAATGTTTGGAAACAAAAATTTTGAAAAAAAAGTTTGGCGAAAAAAATGTTTTGAAAAAAAAATTGGTGAAAAGAAATTGTTTGAAAAAAAATGTTTAAAAAAATTTGTTGAAAAAAAAATTATGTAAAAAAAATTTTATAAAAGAAATCTTTTTGGGGCTTATGCCCTTTTGCTGTGCTAAATGTACGACGGATGTACGACGGACGTCCCTTTTATACGACGGACGAAAACGGGTACGAAACCTTAGAAACAAAACTTCAATCATTAAAAGATTTGTACAAGTTAAATCTAAATTTATTTAAAGAAGATACGAACACCAGTGTTCAAAGTTAACTATGCCAGTGTCTAAAGTACCTCATCTCGAAAGTGCGCATGCGCAGCTTTGTAACCAGTGCCTAAAGTAAGCCATATTCAAACTGCGCGTGCGCGCAAATTGTTTCGCACACAGTCTGCTCAAATAAGGTCCTTCAGGCACCATTCAGAAGCATGAAAAGGTCAACTTTTGAGGTGGGTGTTGCAAAAATTATTTGTATGATCCATGCATGAGTTCAGCCCTTTTCGACGCCTATTAAGCGCTGCTAAAGTTCTAGAATTTAGTTGAATAATGGAAATTATACATCCATGAGCTCGAATTTTACGATTAGCAATCAGCCCACTCACCGTACAAACTTTGAGGAAATTTTGGTTGCAAGTAATATAATTTTGCAGTCATTTATGGAAAGTCGCAATATATAACTGAGCAAATTACCGTAAATTACTGAAAATGTTCTGAAATTTATAGACATTTTTTTATTAAATTTGGAATAATTTATCTTAAGTTGCCATAAATTACCTATGAGATTACCTTAAATTACCGAAAATATTCATAAATTACCGAAAGTTTATGGAAATTTTTAAAAATGAATTTTGTTTGATTTATAGTACGTTACCATATTTACCTGTAAAAGTACCATAAATGACCGAAAACTTTCATACATTTTCGGAAATTTATGGAAATTTTTCACAATTAATTTTGGGTGATTTATGGTAAGTTACCATATTTGCCTGTAAAATTACAATAAATGACCGAAAATTACCATACATTTCCGAAAATTTATAGACATTTTCAAATTGAATTTTGGTCAATTTATTGTAAGTTACCATAAATCTCCTCTAATATTACCAAAAATTACCAAAAATTTACGGCAATTTTTTTACTGGATTTTTGATCATTTGGAATAAGTTAACATAAATTCCGGGCTTCTTCATTCAAAATCTCATATGGATTGAAATCATGATTGTATTTCGAGAAATGTCTGAAATCATCCATTTTTTATTAAAAATATCGTATGCGCCGAGGAGATAGGAACTTTTTCGACTTGTGTACGTTTTCGGTACTCGTCAGAAAAGCCCCTCTTCTCCCCCTAGGTGCATAATATACTGTTTTGATAGTGTGGATTTCTTATTTTCTATCATTTCAGATGTATCTTCTGTATCATTTTCGAAATATGACAAAAAAAAGTTGCTAATCGAATTTAGAACTTTCTTTGTTCTTGGATAGCTGATCAGCGCCAGCCTTGATCCACACCAGACCTCCCACACCAAACATACAATTTTTATTGTTCTTTGATAGCTGAGCAGCGCCAGCGCTGGGCCGGACCTGATTGTCACGACATCTTTTTACATGGGGCTAGGCAATCAGAATTATACCCAGTGTGTAGAAATAATAGATGCGTATATTCATTGAAAATTCATAATAGCAATTATTACATGACTTAGAACTGTAATTTGCTCGAAATTCATAAACAAAGATTGAAATATGGAATCATCTGTGGGTGAGCAAATGAAAATCAAGTTTTCGAGAAAAAATTGCTTGCACAAGTACAAGGTTTCAGCATACTGAAACCATCCAAACCTCAGAACCAACATTTAGTCACTAAATCCCCTTTTTCTGGAACCGGTCAGACAAACAATTTCATATAAAATCCTGCAAATATGTATAGTTATACGGTGCCAATAATAACTAGCTGAATATACTTCACAATTTTGATAAAAATCTTATATTTTATTTGTTCATTTAGTTCGTAATTGTTTGGTTTTAAGATTATTTTCATCAGAAATATGAGTATAAGATATAACTTTCACTTTTTTGAATTTTTTCTTTCCAATAAGTCCTGAGATATCTGCCTGCAAATCCTCAAGAAAAATAAGGCTCGTGTACTGGCGCTTGTCGTTAGAACTGTTCGTCTCGCATGTCCAGGCGTTGAATCGATTTATGACGTGCGATACAGGCCCAATTTGTAGTCAGAAACCGGCGCTAAAAGCACGGGCCGTTTTAAATTAATATACCCGGGCGTACGAATTAACGTGAAGCCAACCGTATTCACCGGCTATGGGAGGGGGCTAGAAGATCAGCTAATAACCGCACGTGCCTCTCACCAAGGACGTCGGGTGAGGATGAATCGTGGAGTAAGAAGAAAGAGGTCGTGAATGACTCCAAGGGAAGGGGAAAGGAACCAGTCCCTCTGTTTGAGGGCAGGCAAGAGTAAACGAGAGGGGGTCTTCGATGAATTACGACAAGCAGAACCCGTGTGTACCGGGTGGTCCTTTCCTTTACGAATTATCGCGTATCAACGCCTCGAATAACTTATGCGGTGCGACAACGAACCTCCTAACCTCCTGTTCAATAACTCAATTATCAGGCCTACTATGTAATTCGCGTCGGTTGTACGTGGTCAAGATCGCACCATGTAAAGTATCCTATTTTTCGAATAATTTCCATATCAATACTACAGCACAGAAAAAACTAAGGGTAATCTTTACCCTGATTATGGAGTAAAGACTACCTGCAACAAGAATTAACCCACGTGGGTAATCTTTAACCTGACACCTCAGTATTTTTTGGTTTTTACCTATGCGTTTAAGTAAGTTTAGAGTAGACAGCTTCACCAAAAGATGAATTTTCAACCAGTTGAATGAATCGAACAAATAGAATTTTTAACAAAATTTTTAATCAAAAGAGTCGTCAACTTTTAAGTTTCAAACATTAAACCAACTTCGTTTCACAGCTCTTGACTGCAGCGCCATCAACTTGGCTATGCATCTGTTTTCAGTCGGGCTCCATCTTGAACCTCTTGAGCACAAGTAGATGACAAGTAGGTTGGTTTGGGGTTATGTTGGCGAGTGTTTTTGCGATTTCGTCTGTATTAATTATCAAAGTGTGATTCAAATGATCCAAAATGCCGAAAGTGAGAAGCACTCGTCGCGTTCGGAGGCATCAAGCAATTTCGAACATTCCAAGATTCCAGAACGAAAACGAAAGTAAGTAAATAAATTATAAGTAATTTATGTTTATGACGCAATGAAGTCAAACCTCAAAATAAAATATGAACATTGTATTTTTATAAAAGAATAAATAATGTGTACATTCATAAGACTATTAATTAATTAACGATTGCGATATTCCTTTAGGTCCAGTAAAAACGGTATGTATTTTACCTGATTTTAAAATTGGGAAAATATAACCTCAATTTTGTTTCACATGTTAGCATAGGTCCTAATTCCAAAGATGGGGATGGCAACCGAAAGATGAGGCTGGCGACGAATAAGCAGTTCAGTAATAAGATTTTTCTTAAAATGTTCAGCTACTTGAAATGTTTCTTTTAAATAAACAATTTTTTATTATAATGTGGCTGAGACTAGAAAAATAAATAAAGCCAACTTGGGGCCAAGTCGGTCGGTAAGTTAGGCTCTGGCCGGGTTAGACGTTTCATTTGTGGTTTGGTCCTGTCTAAATCCCCAATTTGGGGCAAAGTTTTTCTTAGTTTGGGCCCAGCTAGCGCCATAACAAAATTTCACACGGGATAAGTTGAATCCTCTTACAAAATAGTTACATTTTCAACCAAAGATGTGAACCTTAAAAAAAATAACTTTAGCAAAGTAGTAGTCTGAAGTATGAAAGTGTTTTAAAAACTTACTAAGTTGTTAGTGAACCGTTGGAGAGGCATATTTCGAAAAATTCGCAAATTTATTCAAATTTATCGTCAGGAAACGAACCTACTAAATGTTATCTAAAATTCTAACTCTATAACAGTACTTCCACTGAACCCCCCTCCTCCCTTCCACTATTACCAACCATAGTTTTTAACCCGACGCCCACTCTCTCAAATTGGTAACGTAGTTTATGGAGGACACCTTATCCGATTTGGCTGTTTCACTAACTGTCACAAAACTGTCAAAACTCCTGGCTTTCAGTTTCAAAGACGATCGTGACTACTTATATGAGAACAAAAAACAGTAAACTCCCTACCGACGGTAATATTTGTGTTTTACCTATACGAATAGGTAAAAATACAAAACTACCGACGGTAATATTTGTGTTTTACCTATACGAATAGGTAAATATACAAAACTACCAACGATGAGATTTGCCCTCAGTTTTTATTGTTGTGATTTTTCATATAATCGATAGTAATTGTAACTTCATCCTTAATTATTTATTAGAGCGTGCAACGTCAGATACGACATTCACATGTAGAGAACTGCTTTATCTAAAACATTGCAAAAATTATACCCGAAAAAATTTATTCTTTAATTTTGAACTTTTAGAAAAAATCTAAAAAAAAAAGAAATAACGAAACTTTTTCTGTAACATTCTTCGTTCTATACTCTGAAAATATTTACTCCAGAGGGAACGATAAAAAGAAAATTCTTTCAAGAATTTTCTATCTATGAAAAATGACATCGATTCGCTCAACGATAGAGGGCAGAACGATACTACCCTTGGTTTCAGAATCCGAAGTTTAAAAGAACCTATTTTATACATCCGAGTGCACGTATAAAATTCTTTGCATACATTTTTCAACTGATATTTACACTACTAAGGTGTATCTTGAGTAAGAAAATATAACTTTTTTTCAAACTATCTTTGAAATATATATATATATATATATACCCACGCAGGAACCACTTATATCTACAGACACAATGCGGCCCTAAGAGTGCTTTATAACCTCTCGGGATCGAGCAAGCCTGATACGGATGCCCCAATATGTGGCAATTCCAGCACCCGTTTTCCGGTGGTGGCATCAACGGGAGAAGAAAAGCCCTCTCAAACGCCGTGCGCGCACCAGGAGACAGGCGAGCCGGTGGGTGAGGTAAAGCCCTCCTTTGGGCCTGGATCTGATTTGGAAATGAGGCCAAATTTGCAAAGGACGAGAGGGACCTGATTTATCTAACACAGCTTCCGTTTCGCTGTCCAATTCCCGACGTTGGATTCCAATCTCCACCGTTGGTCTTGAAACAGGGAAGGATTCCGAAAGTTCCCTATTTCCGAGACCTCAGCCGACTACTGCGGCTGGGTCCTTCTTCATCCTTCTCTGCTTCTTTGACTTGGTGGGGTTTGGAATTTTGGGAATGCCTCCCTTCGGTTTTCCGAGGCCTTCCGGGACCGCGGCGACGCATAAGATGAGCGATTGGGATGCCCGTGGTTCGCCTCTTGGCTCCTCCTTGTAGCTTACCTCCTTGCTGCTTTGTGCTTGGAGAGTGTCCACCCTCGGGGCTTCTAAGCCTTGGAAGCCTTCCTCTTCCTCTTTTGGAAGGCTCAGCTGGAGAACAGGGCTTGGTACCCGAATCGGGCAATAGCGACGCTCCTTTGGTATCCCTGCATTTGAGGGGAAGCGGTCGGCTTGATCGAATGTTTCCCTCCTGGTTCGAAGCAGTGGTCCCTGGTTGATTGTCCGTCGACGAGCGAACTCCAATCGACAGGAGTGACCTCTGAGCCTCCTCAGAACCTGAGCCATCTATGGGCGAAACTTCGGCACCCTCTTCCTCATTTCCTAGCTGCGAAGAAAGTTTCCCGTTAATTGCGTCTGGATTGATAGACCAGTAATGTTTTAAATACTTAATATGAGCTTTCTCGGTTATTCCGGACTCATCTTGTATTTCATAAACTACCGGGCTAATGACTTTTGTAACCCTGAACGGGCCTGCATATTTTGGGGATGACTTCCTAGCGACGTGATCGACGACAAAGTATCAGTCTTACGCCAGACGATGTCGCCTACTTGATAGCGAACGTTCCGTCTACGGCGATTATAGTACTTAGCCTGACGAGCCGACGCTATATCCAAATGATGCGCAACTAAATCTCTAAGGACCGGCAATCGCTTAATCCTACTTTCCCAATCCTCCACAGCCAATGGCACAATATCGGGGGCTCCCTCCTCTTGTCTTCTCAATGACTTTGCCAGCCTAGGCTCTCTACCGAAATTTAGGAGCGCTGGCGATACCCGAGTTTAACTGTGAACGGCCGTGTTATATGCGAAGCGGAAATCAAAGAGATGATTGTTCCAACTCCGATGATCACTTTCTACAAAAGATGATATCATGGTCTTCAATACTTGATTTACCCGCTATACCGGATTAGCTTGCGCATGGTACGGCGGAGTAGTCGAATGTCTAATTCCCAATTCTGACGCAGCCTTTGAAATTAATTTATTCACAAACTCGGTGCCATTGTCAGTGAATAGTACTTCGGGAGTTCCCCATCTGAAAATGACTGCTTCCTCAAACGAGTTCTGGACATTAACGGCATTTGCTTTTCTTAGAGGCAAGACCTCGATCCATTTGGTAAACATGTCTTGAAAAACCAAGACATATTGGTATCCAGAACGACTCGGTGGAAACGGACCCATTATGTCCGCCGCTACCACCGACCAAGGTTGCTCGATTACCCGTTTACCCATCAAACCTACCGAACCTGCCTGATCTACCTTCATCTTCTGGCAGATTTCACATTCTTGGACATATTTTGCAACGTCGTTGAACATTCCAGGCCAATAATGAAGCATCGAGAAACGTTGGAAGGTCTTGTCGACACCTAAGTGTCCAGACGTCGTGGTATCGTGTGCTTCACGAATGGCCTTGGCACGAAGCTCCAATGGTAAGACCAATTTCCAGGCTTCCAAATCAGGCAGTAATGGATCGGTGAGATGATCTGGACGATGGCAATAAAGCCGACTTTCCTCTAACTTCCAGTCAGGAAACTGATACGGCATCTCCTGGACCAGTTTTACCCTTCGAGTGTACCACAGATCATCAGTTTTCCCAATAGCACATACGACCTCTTGATCTGGCTCATACATCTTCGAAAGAGCATCCGGCGCATGATGAAGGGCACCTTTTCTGTGCTTGACCTCAAAATCATATTGCAATAATTTAAGGGCCCATCTACCCAATCTACCAGTAGGATCTTTCAGGTTTTAAAGCCACCGCAGACTACTATGGTCTGAAATCACTGTAAAGTGATACCGCTCGAGATACGGTCTAAACTTCTCGACGACCCATACCACAGTCAGACATTCCTGTTCGGTTACAGTGTAGTTCTTCCCGGCGCCCTGCATAGATCGACTAGCAAAGGCTATGACGTGTTCCACACCACCTTGGATTTGATTAAGGACGGCTCCCGAACCTGTACTACTTGCGTGCGTTTGTAAACAAAACGGTAAACTGAAATCTGGTCTAGATAACGTGGGAGCGTTTTTCAATTCCTGAAAAGCCTTTTCCTGGTCTTCACCCCACTCAAACCTTCGATTTTTCTTTAATAATCACTGGAGTGGTTCTGCCTTTTGGGCCAAATCTTTAATGAATCTCCTATACCACGAGACCATACCCAGAAATCGTCTAAGTTTGCGGAAAGTAGTCGGTGCCGGGTTAGATGTTATCGGCTCGGTCGTCTCCGGGTCGGGGTGCATCCCTGTCTCATCCGCAAGATATCCAAGATATCGTACTCGACTGCAACCGAATTCGCTTTTATCGGGATTGATCATAAGCCCAGCATCGAGAATCACATCCAACACTTTCTCCAGCCAATGGATGTGTTCCTCGAAGGTTTCACTGACGACAATTATAAGTGCTTTTTTCACCTCTTCGGCAGTGATTGATGGACATTCCTGCTCAGATTTTATGAGGTTGTCGCAAAATTCCCTGACGAGGATGATGATGTCAGTATCTTCTTTCAACTTTAGTGTTTTCGGGATCTTGTATATCTCTCTCCAAAAAGTCTCCACCTCGTTGGGCTTGGGCGGATTTTTGACAGAAACAGGGTGTTTACTAAAGTGGCGAGATGGGTCAGCGAGAAACTTTTAATTCTCTCTGGTCCACCTCTTCTTCTTCTGTATTCTCCTCCTTGCGTCAGATAGCAGCCGTATTTTTTCAACAGTATGCTGCTTGATTGTCAGCAGCTTTGACTTGTTCAGTGTGTGATTCAAGATCCTCAGTTCTTGAGCGAACCTTCGAACCCTTTCCGTGAGCGGTCTCCCAGATGTTATGTAGTCAATCACACATTGAACACGGAACGCATTCTGTCTTGCACATCCAATCTTCTTGTTCAGTTGATGCAAGCGTCTAAAATATGAAAAAATAAATAAAAAATACACTCATAAACATTCATTTTGGCATTACTAAAGAGTAATTCCTAAAGTCGCTTTTTTTCGTCTCCCTTGCTTGTCTTTTTAGTGGATAAAATGAATAAAATTGGTAGTATTCTCTTTTCGCCTAACTAGAAAAAAAACACATATTTCCAATCACATTTTAAGTTCGTATGATTTCATTCTTCAACTTTGATCAAAATTGGTTCAGTAGGAAAGAGTTAGAACTGATGCGATGCAAAACTACCCCTAAGATATCAGTCATTTTGAAAAGCTCTCAGTAATTAACTCAAGAATATTGAAATCATATTTCGTACTTACCACCAAAAAATGTAGAATAACTATGAACATTGAAGCGTATCTAAAGCCTATATTATCCAATAAAATTCCAGCAACACTTGGTCCAATGAAAGCTCCAAGAGCGAAGGAACTTGTCCAAAGACCGCTTATCAAGCCGTAGGTTTCTAAATTGTTGGGAAACCCGTATGATCTGAAAATTTGAATCTATTTTTAGTACTTCTAATATCTACTTGGGTATATCGAAAAGAAAAGAAGTAAGAGTTCAGATTCCGTGGGGTACCGAAAAGTGGTGGTTGCTTTAGCCTGAGTTCGTACATCGTAGGTCAACTCCACTTCACTTGGTATGGGCCTTTGGAAATTTTTTTTTTACCTATGGGTTCAGAATCACTGTAAGAATTGATTTACAATCAGTGACAACCGGCAGCTGCATCCGAGTTCATTCAAAGTACTCGCATTTGCCTGGACATTTGACCAAGGGAGAAGGAAACTGTAAAAAACCATTATTCCGAGTTTAGTCGGTTTTCCCACCGTCGAGTTCGAAAATAGACATTCGATGTCCAGCCATCAAATATACACCGTCATCCTCGTCGTCAAAACTCCCGCTCGACAATTAGTTGAATGCAGCTAATATAGAACATAATTTTAGGTATTCTTTGGGTATGGAAAACTGGCGACCATAGCAGATTGTAAACTTTTTTTTCCAACCGTCCTGTTCAACTGAAATGTGACATGGGAAAAAAGCACGGATAAATCTATGAAAGGCTTCAGGGACATATACGTGTTTCAAAGCATCGGCTACTCACTTTAACATACGTTCAACAGCTTGGATATGCCAAGGACCCCCTTCCCTCCCACATCGTGGGAGAAGTACCTAGACTTATGTAGAAGTTCCCAAAGAAGTCTGCTTTCATCGTTGCAATAACCATTTGTTTTGATGAGAATCGTGATGTACCGCAGCTAGTAGATCTTTGATTTTGAATAATTTTGAAAACCGTGAGATAAGGGAAAATTGACACGATTTTCGGGGATTTCCAGAGGAGAATGGTGCTCGACCACGCTGAACTAGTACAGTAGAAAGATTTTCAAAATAAAACAATAATTATTTTCAGTAATCTCAAAAACTGCGACTCAAAAAATAGGACTGCCCCAGGACCAACACGCAGAAGCCTAGTAAGCAGATATTTCAAATTTGAAATTATTATTATTTTTTAATTATCTCGATAACGGTAAAATCTGCAAAAAGTAACGCTGTTTTCAAAGTTTTATACAGGGAGTGGTCCTCGGCTACTACGAACAAACCCAGTAAAATGATTTTCAAATTTCAAGAGAAAGATGAGTCGCACGGATTGAGAAGAATATTAAGGTGTGTTAGAATGAAAGATTATGTTGACACACGGAATTGAAAGGATTGGACGTTGGATCTGGCTGGTTTTCCATTCACAGGAATTGAGCTCACGGGCTTAAGAGGATTGAAAAGATTAAAACTTTCTTGGTATATGACTTCAAGATCCATTCGGATTGCAAAGAAATGAAATTTTGTTTCAGATTGGTGTGGGATTCATTCGAAGTGGCTTTGGATAAAAAAATATCGGCAATAGGCCTCTCTCAGATGGAGGCCATGGTTCAGTTGGGTGTGGCAATAGGACCGAACCGAGGCGACGACCAGGCAATGGCCCCGGACAAACGCGAGAACACAGATTTAAGTAGTCGGACCAACTCCGGAGGAACATCCTTACCTGTCGACAAAGAAGTTCACCGGTACGAAGAGGATTCATGCAGAGGTGCCATGAACGTTGGGTTAATATGCACCTGGAATATGCTCATAAAACGCCTCAGTATTTAAGAGATCAGGTATCTTTTTTGAGCAAAAACGGATATAAAGTTCTTTATCGGCAAGAAGAAGATCAACATCCTCCAGTGAACATATGACCCGTTCCATCAAGACCACCTTCACAGATAGCCAATAATGCCAACATGAGAAGCAGGAGATCTATCCACTAAAAAGTCTTTCTCAGGATGGACAAATTATCTGAAGCTAATAATGCTCTCCCCGATTTGCTCCCCGAAGATGTGAATAAAAAAAAAATGTTTATAAGTGGTACAAGCTCTTCCAAGAAGGCCGAGAAGACACCAATGACGAATCTCGCTCTGGATACCCCAGTACGTCAATAAATGATGAAAGCGTTGAAGAAGAGAAGAATATGGTGTTGGGGAATCGTTGAATCACTATATTAGAAAAGTTGCTGAAGATATCGGCATCTCGGTTGGGTCGTGCCATGTAATTTTTTCCGGAATCATCGTTGCTTCTGCATGAATTTTGGGCCAAACACAAAACCACAATCATGCCTCAGCCAACATATTCACCGGATTTGGCCCCATGCGTCTTTTTCTTGTTCCCAAAACTGAAGAGACCCATGAAAGGACGGAGATTTTCAACGATTGAGGAGACCAAGAATACATCGTTGGAAGAACTCAAGGCTATACCAAAAAGTGC
Source organism: Andricus grossulariae (assembly GCA_011634705.1). Taxonomy (NCBI): domain Eukaryota; kingdom Metazoa; phylum Arthropoda; class Insecta; order Hymenoptera; family Cynipidae; genus Andricus; species Andricus grossulariae. Next base: position 62,165,073 of record JAABKJ010075445.1, on the reverse strand, counting down.
TTATCAGAAGTGCTTCGAAGATTGGAAAAAGCGTTGACACAAGTGTGTTATATCTGAGGGGGGTTACTTTGAAGGGGACAACATTAATATTGATGAATAAATAAATATTTTGGTATAAAAATTAAAAGTCACCTTACTTTTTGAACACACCTCGTATACGCTGATTTGAGTTAGCGGTATAGTTAATAATTATTCAGATTTAGAGAGAATTCAGAATTTCTTTAATGCTGTGTCAGTAATGAGAACAATTGATCAAAAACCTATTATTATAAATGTGAATTGACCATGGAAGGCATGTACCTACGTTACTACCACTAGTAAACAATATAGTAAGAAGATGGGATTCGGAAATAATGGGCATTGACTTTTTTCCCTCGTGATATATTAGTTTTTGGCAGGCTGGACTCAGCGGTCTATTGTCCTATCTCTATTTCCTTGTCTGTAATGCACAAAAAAAGGATAACGTGGATTGCTGGACGCCAGCGCATTAGGGAGAGCTTCGGATTCGACTCGGAAAGTTTTAATAATGCCTTTTGAACTTCAGTGAAATCACAAACGTAATAGCAGACTAAGATTAATCGTCCCCTACTTCTGGTTTGCTTTTTCAATAGTAATTGGTACACTGAAAAAAATTACTGGATGAACGGAAATGTGCTTCTTTGGTTTATTTTATTTTTATTGTCTCCTTCTGTTGAGTAAATATTGTTTAGAGGAAAAAAAGTCATTCCTGGAGTCAAAAAAATAATTTCTTTGTAGCTATAAAAAGCTTGGGAGTTTATGAAATCCCTGGGAAAAAACGTTTATTTAGTTCATGAAAATAAATATTTCTTTCGATAGTAAATTTCTGATTTGCAACTTTCTGTAATTCAGGACATATTCCGCTCGGTGCCGCAGAGCGCATTATCTCACAATAGACATTAGATCTCTACGTTATAAGTTAGGCACAAATTTTCACCAAACTTATAATAAAAAGATGTAATGATCTATAGGTATGTCACCTGATACTACTATTCTTTCACTGTTCTCAGCATCAGCACTGAATGCGCTCGTAATATTTTGAGAATTTTTATTTACCCCGTTAAAACAAAAATAAATATTAATATTAACATAAAAATATTATTGTTACATTAAACTTCTGAACAAATACTACATTGAAAATTTTGTATTTCAACTATTCAAATTATGTAAGCAATTGCGGTATTTTTGTACGTAAATGGAATACTTCTTTCATTTTAAGAACAGAAAATTATATAGCGTCGTACCTTTGATGAAAAAATTTCTCTTTAATTTTGTATACACAAAAATTTCAATTTAAAAAACTTTTTTGCATGAATTTTTATTTTTTAAATTAAAATGTAGTAAATTTTCGGTTATCATTCTAAATTTTTGCAAAATCACACTATAATAAAAGTAGGAAATTACGAAAAACCTTATAGTTGAAGAATTCTTCAAATATTCTTCAAAAATTGTTTCGCGACGAAAATTTTATAAAAGAATTTACACTGTAATAAAAAAAATTATTTTTAAAAAGCATTGTAGTTAACAAAATATTTCAAAAAAATTTCAGCGACAGAGCCAAAACCGAACATCAACATTCACAAAAAAATTTATTATTGAGAGACAATAAAATCCCCAACGATTATTATTAATTATTAATGTAAGATATCAATTTTCATCATTTGAAGAGTGGTAGTACAGAACTAGATAACGAACGTTTTGATCGAAAATGGGTTTATTGCACACAAAAATCTTTAAAAATCAAGTAAACGTTGTGGTAATAGGATTTTTTCCAAATCTCATTTATTGATACAATAATTTTAAAACAAAATTTGATAAAATTTAAGTTCAACTTTAGTTCAAAATTTAACGTAGTATTAATTTTTTTAACCTTAGAGCATTGATATTTCTTCAAGTTATTACCATGCAATGAAAAAAAAAATTTTGCCTGAATTTTTGACAAAAAATGTCGGTCATACAGTGATACCGCGATCTTCAATTTTGATTTTTTCGGAATAGGATTATTTTTTTGAATCAAACATTTTTTACTGTCATTGAAAAATAATTTTTTCATCCCACTAAATGAAAGAAAAAACTACAAATTCAGTAGGAAAACCACTAACATGGCAAAACCCAAAGGAAAAGCTCTTCCACCGTGGATAAACTTTCATACAATATGGAGGAGATAATAAAATAACCAAAATCAATTTTCCTCTAGAATTCATTTAAAACTGTACCAAAATTTCGAGTCAACAATACATTTTTTATTTAGAAAGGTTCACAAAAATTTGTCATTCTATAATCATTAACTGACGCTTGAAGCTCGGTTTTTCCCAACTATCTGAAAAGGGGAGAAAAAATTATCTTAGTCGTTTTTGGAACATACATATGATCAATTTTTCAGAATTATTTTTAAATTATTTAAAAATAATCGGTTGGAAAATAGTAGTGTTGGGAAGGAGGTATAGATTTTTTAGATTGAGCATAAAGTCGGAACAAAAGAATTTGCAGTATCCATTGCTAAGAGCTACATAAGAAAAGGTCAGGTGAAACGGGAAGCACATAGAATATCTCACCAAAATCAACTCAAAGTCTGTTCACATTGTCCTATAAGGACCAGAATTTTCTGTAAAGAGTGTATAATTCAACAAAATTATTTATTCCTTTTTGTATAGATAATTCTAAACGAGAATGTCGTTAAAATGATTTATTCTTCATGCTCTTTTGAAATAATATAAGTGAATGAATCGTTTTGTCGAATTAAATGTAAAAAATTATACTTTATTTGTCCAAGAAAAAACAAAGAAAAATTTATTTACACTGAAATAGACAAAATTATTCATTCATTTTTGAACGGATAATTTTAAACAAGAATATTGTTGATATTTTTTATTATTCCAACTGTTAGAAAATAATATAAGTCAATGAATAATTACCATGAAATAGATGTAACAATTTTACTTCATTTTTCAACAAAAAAGAAAAACGAAAAAAAATGTACGCTTCTTTCAACAAAATTATTGCTTCGTTTTTTAGACATATATTTTTGAATAAGAATATGGTAAAAAAGTCTTGAAATCTTCATACTCTTTCAAAACAATTGAAGTGAAATGAATGATTTCTGTTGGAATATAAGTCAAAATATACTTTATTTTTTGAACGAGAGAGAAATTTTCACACTTAATTTAACAAAATCATTCATTCATTTTAAACAGATGATTCTAAAGAAAGAATATATCCTTAATTTGTTTAAAATTATCTGTTAAAAATTTAAACTTTTGTACAATTTTATTTAAAAACTCACCATTTATTTAAATCGTATCTCCGGAGAATATTCCTCTGCTGTTGGATTGAAGATCTGCATACATGAGGTCTTCCTCTTTATGACCTCTCCAACGTATTGGTGGTTTATCCTCATTTTCATGCTCATTGCGATGAACCTCCTCCTCAAGCTCGGGCCAAGGCTCGCACGCGGGTATTTCCTCCCCGTCTTCATATGCAGGGGAGTAACCTGCAGGACTTGATTGTAAAGCCTCTACGCGAACTATAAAATTTGAAAGACAAAAAATGCATACTTGTGAAAAAAGAACCACACAAACACGTCACGAAATTTAAATAATATCACAAGAAACACCTACCTAATAGATCTCGCGCTAATTAAGCACTTCGCTCCACGAACATAGTATACGCTAAGCGTAGCGCTCTGGTGGAAACTAACAGATAAGATATCCGGGATATTTTATCTCGATCACAAGTTGCCAGTCTGTTGTGGAGATATAACAAACACTCCGCGTCCGTCACGCGACACGCAATAGCCATCAGGCTATAAACTAATTCTTCTACTTGGAACATAATTTTTCAGGGCGTTTGAAAATAACCACGTACTCCACTCAAGGCGATTGAGGGAAAACCGAACTTTGAGGATCGAAGGATGACTATTTAAGAACAGAAAGGTCTACCCCTCCTACTACCTGCTTTTGTGTTTTATACCCTCCCCCGTACTTTTGAAAATTATCCACTGCATCTCTGGCACTGTCTAGGAAGAGGTTAATTTCTTATGACAATGAGGCATCGGAACCTGCTTTCTTATACTGGTTTTATGATGGTGCCCGATGAGCTTTTGAAATTCGTTCATCAACACTGTTTACGAGGTTGTCGAACTTTTCATATAAAATTTTCTATCTCTCTGTATAGTCCACATTAATTTTAGGAAGCAACAGTTGCACAGGGTTTTTTCAATCTATAGAATATCACGTAATCTTCAATTGTATCAGGTGTAATTTATAGTCTCCAAAAGATCTACCTTTTTAACAGGTACAAGACAAAGTAAAAAAAAAACTGCTTCAGTCTACATTTTATCGTGTTTGCTAAATCTCCTTTAAGATCTTTTTCAGCATTTATTCACCGGATTTTTTCTATAATCACCTGGGTAATTTATTACCTTACATACAATTGGTTAGCTTATAAAATCATGTGCTTTCGTTATTTAACTGCTTTACACGCTGAATGAAACCTACTCAGTCTATGGTTTTGAACGATGTGGACCTCTATGTAGTTTTTGGAAAACGCAGATTCTTATGTGTAATTTGTGGTATGCAGGTGTTCAACACACATTCTTTTGTGGAATTTTGGGGAAAAATGGAATATTATGTGTGATTTATGGATGCAAGTGTGAGCCACATATTTTTGTGTGAAATTGTTCAAAAAACGGAATTTATGGAAAATACGGACTCTTATGTGTGATTTATGTTGTGTATCGAGCGAAGCATTCCGGGGTTTATATTTGACAATAAGAAGTAAAGATTGTTCTCGGTTATCATATCAATGTTACGCAAGTAATGATTTCTAATAGGCGAGTAGATTGGACGTTTTGCGAGGATGTGTAAAAGATCTTCATTTTCTCTTAGATTACATAATTGGCAAATCTGTTGTGGATCAATTACAGTTGTTCCAGCTTTAGAGGTCAACTTAATGATGAACCTGGAGGAAATTCTTAATTGAGTGAAAATGCGCTTGAAAAGGAAAGGAGCTTTGAATAGGAGATATTGCTGGGGTAGCGCATCACTGTGTAACATTTTACTGTATATATATAACTAAAGTTACTGTTTCCCAGTCTTGAAAGATCCCGCGAATGGAAAAAATCACGATATCTATCAGCTATAATATCCATTTGAGTTATAAGATTGGGACCATTGAGATCCATGAGATTGTGGCTTATGCCCCCTCCCTCCAAACATCTAATAAGTTGTCCTAGCCAGTTATATTTAACATTTTTGCTGTTTGCGGTTTCGGCTAGTTTCAGTATGCAAATTTTAGGATAGCGCGAGTCTTCCATATCGAAAATCTTTGCCGCCCAATTCAGCGCCATTTTTAAAATTGTGCGCGATACAGAGACCAAGTTTTCAGCCGTGGCAAGCATTAAGGAATTCTTGGACGTTGTTCGTCCCACTCCCTGCATACAGGGATACCACTCCTTACTATTCATTCGTGACAACAATAATTCTGATACAAAAATAAGTGATAGATGGATAGATAGGGATTACTTATCAGATAACTATAAGTACTGTGTAAGTGAGTATTGTATAAGAACTGTAAGAAATTGAAGGCGACCTTGAACGCTCTAAGGGCCAAAACTTGTTCATATTCTTAACATGGGTCATAAGCACTTTTTGCCTAGGGTCATAAACTAGAAAATAACAGAGAAGATAGACATGATAGATGATAGATGACTGACATGACCTTAGACATAATACATCAATATGGTACCAATGAATCCCGCAGTTTCCCCGCTGATTCTCGTAAATGGCTTATTACACGACCTTTGACGCGATTGGGACGCGAAATCATCCACTTTTTTACCCTGGGATATCAAGTCCTTTTTAAGGAGATAAAATACAAGGAATGATAATTAAAGTCGACTTTTGACTAGTTAAGGACGAAAACTTGGTCATTTTTTGAACCTGAGTCATAAACACTTTTTACATGGGTCATAAACTACATCATGGCAGAGATCAGATTTCTGGGCATAACACTTCAGCGTGGCGATAAAAATTTTTGCCATTTCTGCAGCGATTCTCCCAAACGGCATTTATTACGGCTTTTCGCGTGATAGGGACGAAAAACTGTCCATTTTTTGACTTCTTGGCATGAGAAATTTTCATCGGGGATGTTATGATCAACAACATATCCAAAATTTAGAAAAATCCACCGAGAACTTTTTTCATTGCATTTGGTGCGGGGTCCTTTGGCACAAACATCTATCAATTTGATCTTACATAATACTTTTGCACTCTTCTTCGTTATCACAAACACCGCTAGCTAAACCGTGTTCGATTATTTTGTTATCTTTTTTCAACACTTCATAAAATGCTCTACATCCCGTAGGAATGAATGCCATCAAATCCATCAAATCGTTGTACTTGGCTCTCTTGATCGGTCTCCTGAACGGAAAAAGGTGAACCAAACTTGATGAAATCGTCCTCGCCGACTTTCTTCTTTTGCACGTCCAAAAATTTTGCGCTTCCGCCATACTCTTACGCATCGTATTGCGTTTCTATTGTAAACGTTTTTTCTTTCCGGTAAACCAGCGATCGGCAAAGCAGCCAGTTGATTTTTCCCTTATTAAGGTCTTGCTTTCGGTTGGTTACATTTTTCTAAAGGGAGGTCGATGAGTACAAATCTTTTGCGAACATTTTATTCACCTGGAATTTTGGGTCCTTCTCTTTGGCTCTTTCGACGACTTCTATCCATGCATCGGGCTTTGCAATTACTTCTTTTTCACGTCTTTTTTTCTCTATAGATGAAAAACATCGGTATTATAATATAATAAATATATATAAAATTAAAACTACAACATTTTACAAACAATTCATGTTCCTTTTTCTGTAATTAAAAAAATTTAGGAGCAGATAAACGTTTTAGTGCTTTTTGTTTAGGCTCCCAAACTGATGAAACTGACGATACTGACGAAAAATTGGAACTGTCACATTTCTTTTAGAATGTTTAAAACCTTCTATCGGCGATGACTCCAGAGCTTCATGTGCTTACTTCAAACATGATTTGGCAGCACATAAGAGATCTCTTGAAGACCACGATAAAACGGAGAGACAACTTCGAATTGTGAAAATTGATAAGGATGTCAAACAATCAGGTAAACTAGGTCCACATTTCGCAGTACCGCTTATAGATGATAAACGCAATATCGCTGAATTGAAAATTGTGCATTTGTGGCAGAACATTGTTCAATAAATACTGTAGACCACCTCGGTGAAGTAAACAATAAACTCGATGAAGCCAAATATTGTAATTCAAAATGAGTGATTAACTATAGTTATTATAGTTATTATAATCTACTGATAAGACGCAAACTTTGGGACATAATTAAATGTTATATGTAAGTCATTGGCATCACATGAGATATTTTATTACTAACAAATTATATTTAGTATTTACTTGCTGATCTCAACATTGCCGTAGATTATGGCGTGGTACCTAGTCCTTAATTTTGTATTTTTGTGTATTATGTATGTTAGGATTAGCAAGAAATGTGATCAAATACATAGCGCGCAGCTTTCATATTTCGCGCCACAACCTCTTGTATTCCATAACTATAATAACATTTGAAAATGTGATACCTAATACACTCTTATTATTTATTTATTAATCTTCACTTTAATATAATAATTTTTATATATTTTGAATACTGAATTATATTATATAATTATATTGAATTATTTTATTAATACACACACACACGGATACATATATATAACTAGGTTGAACAACCATCGGAGGATCCCACTGAGAGCAACTGCCATCTAAAAATGAGACCGGCTCCCCGTAGAACCACGGTATAACACACTTATGGCCACGACTCACAACCGTGAGATGGGTCATCGAAGGACACGACGAAATTAGAACGACAAGCCTGCGAAACCCTCATGTGTCTTAAGGACACGAAGCGGCCCGAGGATGACAGCTTTCTGCATCCATCTCGCAAGTGCCTTGGCATATTTTTGGCACGCAGGTATGGCTTTAAAGTTACGAACCAGTAATAGCCTCTGGTAATAGTATCGCAACTCCGAGAGCATCGATTACAAGGACAATTACTTTAACCGAATATTTTTGGTACAGTCGTTGCAGTTCCCTTTTAATATATGTGTGTGTGTGTGTGTGTGTTCGGTTTCGATTTCTTTGGAATAGAACTGAAGGGCCTATGACAAAGCCACCGAACGCGTCCTCGGATTGCGGATAGAGGGTCCCTGTACCAAGGGACTGAGGAACATCAGAATGAGTGGGATTTGGTCTCTGGTTGCAGACAGGCCAAAACACTCTTGGGCTCAAAGCTTAATTTTAACTGTGCAAGGGAAATACTCAAGCTCGGAAGAAAAGAGATCAAAGTCCTAACAGAAATGTTTATAGGGCATAGGAACCTCGGATATCACAGGCATAAGATAGGGCTTGCGGAAAGTCCCTCTGTCGTCTGTGCGGAATGAATGATGAGACAGCTACTCACATCCTTTGTCACTGAGAGAGCTTTGGGGTCACGCTTAAGCTCACAAGGGGACGCAACGGGATCGCCCAAGCGTCAGAGACTGTTACGGTCTCATCCCAACTAATAATAATGATGTAAGAAAATATATAAAACATAATGGTAAAATTAATAGAATAGTAAATTATAATACCTTTAACATTTCGCAGATAGTTAGTATTTTGAAACCATATACTAATAGATGAAAACGAATTTTTTTTTCAAAAAACGTATTAAAGTAGTCATTCTCAATATAACTAGTAGTGCTCATTTTTTTAAATAATTAGGATCTGTAATATATAAATTATATTATTTGAAATTGAAATTAGATACGTATTTATGAGAATGAATGTAAAGTTATGAAGTCTATAAATAAGTTTCTGATACATTTCTAAATTAACCTTAGGGATGACGAAATATGTGGAATTTAAATAATATTTCATCATTTAAAGTTGAAAAATGTTATAAAGGATTTATGTTAAAAAATTCAAAAATCAAAAATTAAATTTATAGGGATGACGGAGTGTGCACCATCCGTCTCCATCTTAAATATGAGCATTATCTATACAGGGTATCCCACACTCAAGTGTCCGGACTTATAGAGCTATATTAAAATAAAAAAATAGAAAATTCCTTTTCCAAAAATTAGTTGAAGTTTTAGTTTTTGAGTTACTAAATGTTTAAGCTGGACCAATCAGGAGCGCGGTATAAATAGTCGTGCGTACCTGAGCGTGGACACGCGTGGACACGAGTGGATGCAGAGCACTTGGTTCTCGAACATTGCCCCCCCCCCCCCATCGACGCACAGCTCTTGCATGATTCATTCCAATCGTTCCAATTTCAGGATACTCAGGTCGTTCAAAATACATTCATGGCAATATAAAAAAAACCCGAAAAACATAAAAAAAATGTTTAATAAATCAATTATGCAAACAATAATATTTCCTCTTTTAAAAATTCCTTAATAAAACAGTAATTTAATCGTGACACTTAAAAGTATAATTGAATATTTCTGCCCAAGATAAAACTAAACTAAAGCAAAAAATGAGAATAATACAAAAGTCCTCCAATATTGCGTATTGGAGAAAATAATGTTTAGCATTTTAATTTTGAATTCCTTTTCAGTTTAGCATTTGAACTGCTAGAGAAAAAAATATATTTTTTTTTTAAATTTGATTGATGAATTAGAAAGTAAACAAATATTTTTCAAGTAAAACCTTCGAACTTTCCAAATAATAATTATTGAATAATAAAAGCCATGAAGATTAAATATGATATCTTTTCTCTTCTGATAGAAAATCGATAGCCACAAGGCACTTATTCATCTGTTGAAGAAAAATTTGTATAATTCTAGAATTGGCAAATATCTGCGAATCTTATAGCATATAAAAATATGTAGCAGTGTAATTAAAAGTTATTCCCAGGAAAATTAAAAAAAGACAACAATAGAAGAGCACTAACTGCTATATGCCTCATATAAATCGTCTATGACCAACTATTACATTTTATTCAGAAAATACGATTATTTTTTACATTTTTTAAGAAAAAAATTGTTCAAAGCAGTAAAATGTATGTAAACAATTGATAATTGTTCAAAAAGTCGTAAGAGATGTTTAAATTGTCCGTATCAATATTCTCTTTTAACGAATGACTCGACACTTTTATTTTTCGTAAGATATTATCTTATTGTAAAAATATTGATATTATTAATAAAATAGGAATGAAATACTAATTTTAGCTGCATATGTTCATAAACATCCGCTTTTTCGTGTAAAAAATAAATTTGTGACGATTTTTTAAATAATACATTAGAAACTAATATGCATTGCCTTTAACAAATAAATTTGTCAAATCAAGACTCATTTGTACCAATTGTATTGACACTTTTGTTCTTAGAAAGACGTTATAATATTGTAAAAATATTCGACGCAAATTTGAAGTATATCGATTGAAATTGAAAATTTAAATTGTACTTTTTTTTAAATTTTTAAGAAGTAAAATGTTATTATATATATAGTTTGAAGTTATATTTACAAAATCCAAAGAATTTAAAGAAATTTCGTTTCAAAAATTTTTAGAACTCTCAATATTCGAAAATTTGTCATTATGCATTTTCAAATAGTTTGTTTTTGATATTTTGAAATAATCAGTTGCATTTGGAACGAAAGAATTGATTTTGTACCCAAAAAAAGACGAATTTTCACAAAATATGAAAATTTTTAACCAAATATAATTTTTGTACTAAATGGTTGAATTTTAGAACCCAAAGTACGAATTTTCCACAAAACAGTGCCCGGGTGGAAATTTAAGTCGGGGGCTGGCCAGTAACCAGCTGGAGAGCCCGGCTTTAGGCCGGGAGCTGGCCAGGGAGCCCCACTTTAAGTCGGGCTGCGGGCGGGGTTTCTGGTGGGAATCCGGCCAGCATCGTTACGCTGCGCTGGCCAGCGTAACGATGATTCCGTACATATGATTCCGGTCGACGCGAGTCGAAAGAATTTGACATCGATCACGTGGTCCGGCGCCACCTTTTCTTTTGACTTTTTAAAATGCATTTCAATGAAAACCTTCCAATTATAATTTAATTTGCAGCCAAAAAGTCTACGTTGATGGAATCGAAAAATAAAAGTAGCATTAAACGTCAAAACCTCAGATTTATATTGTGAAATAATAGTCCTTATATTTGAAATAAATTACTCATCACTGTACAATTTCATTTTTTTAAATACTAGGTAATCGAATTTCAGAAGCACTACTATATTCCTAAGTTCTAAATTTGCAATATAAAGTATGGTGTTAGCTAATTAACTATTTAAACGTCGTATTGAGAAACCATAATGTTAATACAGGTAATAAGTTTATTAAAGCGATTATACGTACAGTGGATCAGAAACTGGATGTGACAGTGAAGTAAGTACAGGAATTTAAATTGTTCGTAAGATTTCCTAATTTAAAGATAATTTGTTTTATATGTCAAGCTTACGAATTCCTGAAAAAATCAATCAAATTCTTACAAACTTGACGTCGTTAGTTCCAGAGTATTTTTTCCGTAGAAAATAGAGAAGTTTGGCAAATTTTCGTGATTTTAGTTTTCAATTTACAAATTAAATTTGGCACACATAACGCCAATGTTTAAATTACAAATAAAATTTTCGAAATGATTTATTTCCTCCAGCGGTCTCCATCCGAATATGAATATAATGCAACCGAATCCTGACGAGCATTGATGATTTACAGCAGCAACATGTCTGGAATTAAATAAAATAAATTATTTCACAGTCTACTGATTTTTGAATTTTTTATTATATATTTTAAAATATTTTTTTAATCGAATAAGTCTGAGAAAAGGGCGTGAAGTTCAAAAGTGCTCGCTTTTGGAACTTTTTTGGCAAACAAATATACCTTCGATAAATATTATGAACTTTACGAAGTTAAAAAGTTTTATATATATATTTGAAATGGAGATGTGAATGAAAAATTATATTGTCTATCACATATAAAATTTCTGTCATTTAAATAAATGATTTTCAGAGGGAAATCTAAATGATAAAATAATACTAAAGAATTACTCCATAATGAGTTAATTGAGTAAAGCAAACGATTTTTTGAGACGAACAACAAACATTTGAAAATGGTGATTTTTTATTGAAAAAAAAAAGAATTTAAAGTGTTAGTTTTTCGATAAATGGAAAATATTACAAGAAATTCGAATATACAAACATTTTTTTGAATAAAAAGCAAAACGGAAATTGAAAAAAGTGCACACAATGAGACATATTTCACTTTTAAAATTAATGATTGAAAATTGTTTCGAATTATGATTGATGTATAATCTCTATTCGCATATTTTCAGCTTTTTTTACATAATTTTCTAATAATAATTTCAAAATTTAAAATATCTATTAGTATACACGTTCCCTAACTTAATGTTAATAATCGAATGTATTAATAAATATGATATAAATATCGTATTCAGAGATTTTTGAAATTATAGAGAAGAAAATTAGGAAAACGCCTAGTCACAAAAGATATAATGTTTTTGCCGTGCCAAAAAAATCAGATCTCTGAAAAAATAATTTCTCTACAATGTTAAAAATCATAATAATATTACGAATGACGTCATTTCAAATAAATAAACATTATTTTCAATGAAAAATTCGAAACACATAAAATCAGTGATTTTAACCAATGTTTCTACAATTAAATTTGTTACTTACATTCGGTACTTACCACTTTTTGTTAAATGGTTTGATTAGAATGAATAATGGATTATTTGTTCGAGAAAAACATTCTCTGCAACACCACTGTTCCCAATTTCAAAAGTAAATTTTTCTATGACTGAAGTCTTTAAAACAATTCAAAAAATATATTTTTTAAGCAAATAGCGACATTCAAAGATTATGTATTTTTTTTGTAAATTGGAAACAGCATAATTGTAGGAATGGTTTTTCCTAAAAAAAAAATAAGCCATGAATAATAAAGAATAGAATTTTTTTTTGAAAATGGGTAAAAAGGCACAGTAGGAAAAAATTTGATTACGAAAGCTATTTTTGAAATAATTATATTTCGTAGGTTTCACATTTTTTCCACATAAAACAATGTTTTTTTCATAAGAGAAATTTGGTAATATCATGTTAGTGCATAAAATCATAAAAAAACTTTTCTTCTAGAGATATGATTTTCGGCACGATAATTGCCTGAACGAACAATTTTAAGATTGAACGCAGTTGTAAAATTCTTAAACCAATCAAAGAAAATATTTTTTGTATACATTTCGATTAATTAATTCGTTATGATATAAATAAATGTAGGTAGAACAAAATTAAGATTGCTGAATATTAACTTAAAGGATACAGGGCTTCTCGGCACACAGAAAACATTTGTTCTACGCTCACCGAGTTTCAGTGAACCTGAACGCATATTTACTACACATTTTCTTCAAATTACTTCATTATGCAATCGATATTACAAGTTTCTTCCTTCTAAATTTCATTTATTTCAAATATAAATGACAAATAATAAATTACGAAGTTTGAGCAATCCTTAAATTCCAAATTTAGATTAAGTTGATATTTTTAAAATTTAGAGAAATGAATCCACACATTTGATAAATTGTTGAATAAACTTAATGAGTCATTTGAACTAAAACCATTAATATGGAAGTTATAAAATAACTTCTCTAAAATTAAAAACTGAATCATTTGTACGAATAGAAAATATATTTCTTACCTTTGAGAAGTTTTCGCCGCATACGTAAGAGAAAGAATTTCCATTTCTGCTTAGAAAAATTCGAATCCTTGCCGCCCTTGCGAAAACCTTGCGGATTTGCTCCTTGCCTATCATTTGGAACCAATCGCAATTAGGGAGTTTGCTTTTGCCGATAGATGCTTTGCAGTCGGAATTTTTCTCTCGAAAGTGGTGAAAATTGTGTAGATTTAATATAAATAGAAGTTTCGAACTTATGTATTTTCAATCGGGATAGCATTTCTGTCGCGTTGAGTTCGTGGGCCAGTTGGTGACGGACCACCGTGGATAGAAAACCACGCATAACAACTTTGTGAGGCTCTTCACGTGGGGTGATCGCTAGAGAGATTGATCAGCAACCTGGGTCGGAGAAGTGTCGCGGAATGAACGTGTCATTTAAATAAATAACACGAGAATTCTAGATCAATCTAGAATATCTATACCTTACACCTATATACCTATCTACCCCATACCTATATACGCATCCATACACTACTACTTTCCAACCGAGCAATTCACGCCTACCCCGAAAGGGAAATGGCTTAATGATATATTAGTAATAATTTTAAAAAACTTGACCCCACAAATGTCCTAAGTTGATTAGTTCCTAATATTCCCAGCGCGGCGCTAGTTGTGCCATCACTCCCTGCATAGTAAGCCATGGGAGTAAACCACTTTTTTTAAATTTTTAATAAACAAATGTTATTTTCATGCAAAAAATTATTGAAATTAATACAATGTTGCTCGATTAATATTTCAAAATAATTTTCTATGAATACTAAAGAGAAAATATGAATTAAAAGTTTGAACAACAATCCAGGCAAAGTAAAATATATCTTTGATTTAAATTTGAATAAAAAGCAAAATATGTTCATTGAAATTTAGTAAGAAAAAAAATTAAATAATGAAATAATAATGAAATATAAAAAAAAAATCCTGATGAAAAATTTGAATAGTATCAAGTTTAGGCTCACCAAGTGAGTACTCTCGCTTTTGAATATATAAGATATATAGTATATTTGAAATTTAATTGAACTAAATTTATATTTTAAAAAATGTTATTTAATAATCAGTGATTATTAAATAAAAAAGAGACAAAGATGTTATCATATTTATTCTATTTACATCTTGAACGTTTTATAAAATTATAATTTATATTTGTTCGTCTGAAAAACATATTTTTTTCAAAAATGTTACTAATTGAATAAATTATTTTTAATGTTGTTTATTTATTATTTTATTTCATGTTCATAAATAAAAATTTAATTCAATTTCAATTACATTATATCCATTATATTGAAAAGTGCACGTACTATCCTAATAAAAAGTCAGGAATCGTTACAAATGTTCAGAAGTTCTGACGATTTATGAACATCCTGACCATTCCAAACGAGACTGACTATTTATGAAGATATGTTAATTCACAACCTATCAGATAGCTCATCGGCTAGAACCGCAGCTAGTACAAGCGAAAAGGATTGAAAATTAAAAATAAATTTTGTTTTAATGTTGCATATACAGATTCAGAAGTTAGAAATTCAGAATCTACGGTTTTCGACGATTTCAGATACCTAAACATTTTTCTAACAAAATTTAAATTAGGATAAATATAATGAACTCCCACATATCGCTTTTACCGAATTTAAGAGTTGATTTTCAGTGACCACCAGTGACCACCCATCTCACGGTTGTGAGACGTGGCCATGAATGGGTTACCGTGGTCCTACTGGGAGCCGATGTCATTTTTTAGATGGCAGTTGCTCCCAGAGGGACACTGTGGTAGTTGTTAACCTTTAGTTTTTAATTATATATATACACTACTTAACCCTCTGCCTGGTCATTTGACCGTTATCGTCAAAAATCGTCAAATGAGGCATGGAGAAAGGGAACAACCAATAGCTGTGCTCATTTACGTAACGTGATGTGGGTAAGTGCGACAGAGCTGTATCGTATAGCTATTACGAGGGGCACATGTGCCCCATGATAGAAAATTTTTAAATAATAAGTAAATTATTATTAAAAAATACTCAAAATGAAGTATCAGTACTAAAGTTGAAGAATATTCAAGAAAATTGCTCAAAATTGGATAAAAAGTGACAGGTTTATGATACGAAAACCATCATGTGGAACATAACCTCAAGAAGGAAACGTCAAATTGAACAAAATACTTTTGCTTGGAAGAATTGTTCAAAATTCATTTAACTTCCATTCAATTTAAGGTGACATTGTGTATTCAAACGATTGTTCACAGGATTTCGTGCAATTTTCGCGCCTAAAAGTTCATTTGATATTCTACAATAGTTGGAAGGAGAAGTTATGTTTTCGTAACAGATAAGAAGAAACAAATACAAAAAGTTTAGAATTTTCTAATTTTTAATTTACTATCCTTCTTGAATTATTTAGGTTATAATTTTGTATTAAAGTACGTAAATTTTTGATTGATTATGATCAGCAATGCATTCTTCTTTGCATAAAGGTACGTCGCATTCTTAACACATGAAAATTGTTCATTTGATTACTCCTTTCATTTTGCAGACAAAAAATCCTTTTAATACACAACGTCACCTTAAATTGAATGTAAATTAAATGAATTTGGAACAATTCTTCCACTCAAAGGTATTTTGTTCAATTTGACGCTTCCTTCTTGCGGTTATGTTCCACATGGTTGTCGTGTCATAAACCTGTCACTTTTTATCCACTCTAAAGCAATTTTGTTAAAAGTTCCCTTGATCACTTAATAAAAAAAAACTAGAAATTATAAAAGATGTCGTGCCTGCAAAATGAAAGGAGAAATCAAAAGAACAATTTTCATGTATGAAGAATGCGACGTACCTTTATGCAAAGAATTAATTGCTTATCATAATCAATCAAAAATTTAATTACATTGATACAAAATTATAACCTAAATAATTTAAGAAGGATAGTAAATTAAAAATTAGAAAATTCTAAATTTTTTGTATGACTTTCTTCCTTCCCTGTCGTGAAAACATAACTCCTTTTTCCTACTATTGCAGAATGCGAAATGACCTTTTAGCCACAAAAATTGCAGAATATCTTGCAAAAAAATCGTTTTAATACACAACGTTACCTTAAATTAAATGAATTTTAAACAATTCTTCCACTTAAAGGTATTTTGTTCACTTTCACGTTTCCTTCTTAAGGTTATGTTCCACATTATGATTTCCTATTAATCTTGAAATCTTTCAAAGTATTTAAAAAGCTTTTAAAAATTGTTATCTCTCGCATTTTCATGAATAACGCCCGGAAATTTGTTCAAAAACACACAAAAATAAATCCATTTCTTTTTAAATGAACTTTGGAAATTTTTTAAAATGTTTTGAAATATTTTCAAATATTCTTTTAAAATTAATTTTAAAAAAGTATTTAAAATTTTTCTCTTGAAACATTTCATAATTATTTAAAAAGAATTACAATTTTTTGTTCGAAATCTTCAAAAAATAGAATTTTTTTTATTTTTAAATCTTTTCAAATATTCTTTTGAAATTAATTTTTAAAAAGTATTAAAAATTTTCCTATTGGAACATTTAAAAGAAATTTAAATAGCATTTAAATTTTTTGTTCGAAATCTTCAAAAATCTAATTTTTTTAATTTTTAAATCTTTTCAAAACTTTTGAACCTTTTAAGTATCTCTTAAAATTATTAGAAATATTTTCAAAAAATTCTGCAATATTCTAAAATTTGCATTTAAATCTTCCAGATTTTTTTCGTTTTTGTCAGAAATCTTTTCCAAATTCTCAATAAAAATTAATTTCTTAAAATAGAAAATAAAAATACATCCATTTTTTTTGCTGGAAAAATGAACTTTGGAAATTTTTAAAAATGTTTTGAAATATTTTAAAATATTCTTTTAAAATTAATTTTTAAAAAGTATTAAAAATTTTTCTCGTGAAACATTTCAAAAAATTTTAAAAAGCATTACAATTTTTTGTTCGAAATCTTCAAAAATCTAAATTAATTTATTTTTAAATCTTTTAAATATTCTTTTTAAATTAATTTTAAAAAAGTATTACAAATTTTCCTCTTGAAACATTTCAAAATTTTCTAAAAAGCATTTACATTTTTTTTTTGAAATCTTCAAAATAAACATAATGAACAATAATAATTTGTTTAAATAATTATATTTTTTCTATATAAAAAGTAGACAAATAGTTGTAAATTTCACAAAAAACCGCAACTTTCTAGCAATATTAAAATTGAATATTATTAATAAAAATAAATTGTTTAAACAAATATTTTTTACCTTTAGTTAATTATTTAACTCACTCCAAGTGAAAATTGAAGAAAAAATTGAAAATTTCAGAAAAAACTGGAATTTTCTAGCATTATTCTAAGAGAATATTATTAACAATAATGGTAAACTATTTAAACAATTATGTTTATTAACAATAATGAACTATAACCTCTCTCTGATAAAAAATTGGACAAAAAGTGGAAAATTTTTGAAAAAACCGCGACTGTCTATCTCCATTCTAAGAGAAAATTGCTAAAAACAATTATAAATTGTTTAAACAATTTATTTAAAAATCTAATTATCAGTATAAAGTAGTTCTTTATGTATCAGAAACAATTTCCATATAAAAAACCGCAAAAAAAATCATAATTAGCGCCAAAAACTCATTTTTTCACTCATGGGGTTTTTCTTGGGACCCCATAAAACAGACTTATGGGGTTGATATTTGAAAAGTAATATCTTATACGTATTCTATGGCTAATTTTGAATAGAAATGTTGAGTTTCAACTCGATTCAGCTAATATTGAGGATTCTGAATAAAATTTACAAAAACTTATTTTTTTATTATGGGAAATACGTGTTAAATTTCATAAATATCATTTAAAAAAAAAGAATGGATTTATTTTTGTGTGGATTCGAAAAAATTTCCGGGCATTATTCATAAAAATTCGAAAAAAAAAATTTTGACCACTCTATTGTCGAGTCTGAAATCAAAAAGTGTGGAGGGAAAATTAACTTTATTTTCTAGGCAAAATATCCAGTTTTCTAATCTAATCTTTTGAGATAGAAAATAAATTAAATAATTTAATGTTAATTGTTTTTTCTCTACTGGTCTAAACTCAAGATTTTTTTAAAATTGATTTTTATTTCTAAATTTTGAAGAAAAAAAAATTGCTTTTAAACTCCGCTGGGATCCGAACCCAGGTCTTTCAGATTGCCAGTCTAATGCTCAAGCTTTGGCTTAGAATTTTTTTTTGAATTAATTTTTTAATTGTTAAAAATTATTCATTTTTGTTAGAAAATTATTCTTTTCAATTGAAATTGCATTTCTTTGGTTGAAAGTTATTTTTTTTGTATTAAAAATTAATTTTTTAAGTAAAAATTTAACTATTTTCCGCCGAAATTTTTTTGTATAGACATTTAATATTTTGGTAGAAAATTCATTTGTTTGGTTAAAAATTTCACGGTTTCGTTGAAAATTTATTTTCATTGTTAAAAAACTTATTTCTCTAATTGAAAATTAAACATTGTTGGAAATGTATCTTTTGTGGTAGAAAACTAACCTTATTGGTTGAATTTTTATTTATTTGGATGAAAATTATACTTTTTTTGATTGAAAATGAATATTTTTGACTAAAAATTTAACTATTTCATTTTCTATCGAATTTTTTTTTATATACATTGAATCTTTTTGGTTGAAAATTTACCTGTTTCTTTAAAAAATTTATTTTATTGGATTAAAAATCTTTTTTAAATGAAAATTTATATTTTTTATGTTTTATTTTATTATTTATTATCTTATGGTTTGAAAATTCAATTATTTAGTTGAAACATTTTTTTTATTGAAGATGCACCATTTTAGTTGAAAGTTCATTTTCTTGGTTAAAAGATAAACAAATTTGGTTGAAAATTCGTTTTTATTTGCTGAAAATGAATTTTTTTACTAAAAATGTAGCTATTTCATTTTTGCTAAAAAATTGACCTTTTTCAGTGGAAAATTCACTTATTTAGTTAAAAACTCGTCTTTTTAAGGCCGCGTGACGAGTGTGTCACGTGACCGGCTTCCTACCTTACCGACACTTTTTTTATTTGTAAACTTATTTTCACACGAATATATAATACCTAGGCATTATATATAATGCCCGGATATTTCAGGCAAAGTATATGATTGAATGCATATTATATACATTGCCTAGGCATTTTATATAATCCCTAGGCATTATATGTTACAGGCAAAGTTTATAATCCGGCAATATATATAATGCCTAGGCATTACATATAATGCCCAACAAAGGCAAAGTATGTAATACTCTCTATTATACAGATTGCCGAGGCATTATATATAATGCCCAGAAGAGATCAGGCAAAGTGTGTAATAAGTATTCTCCATTTGAGCTGTGTTTTCTGTTTTAAATCTGCATTACTTTGGTGATTTTAAACACATTAAGATGATTTTTTCTAGATCATTCATAATAAAATGCAGTTGAAAAAATATATTTGTTGAAAACAGAAATTTAATAAATGTTTGGATTTTTTAGAAACAAATATTCAAACTCAATTTTCAGAAAAAATCCACTTTTGATTTTCTTCAAAGAATTGTATAAATATAGTTTACGATGTGCTCTAAAAGACCAGTAAATGTAAAAATAGGATCTCCCTTAGTTTTCGTTAAATAGTTAAAAATGCCTTGCATTTTTTTTTATTTTTCATTTTTTCAAATACGAATCAAAGCTTATTTTTCAAATATCGTCCCCAGAATTCAAGTTGACAAAAATATTTGGTTAAACAATTTAGTATTATTTTTAATAATATAACTTTGAACAATGCTAGAAAGTTGTGGTTTTTGATGAAATATTCAACATTTTTTGCACTTTTCAATTAGTGTGAGGTAATAATGGATTCAGTTTAACAAATCTAATGTTTGTAACAAATTGTTATTGTTTATAACCATTTTCTCCTACAGTTATGTTAGATGGTTGCGGTTTCTTTTCTGAAATTTTAGTTTGTTAAATCGCATCCATTATCACCTAACACTAATTGAAAAGTAGATAAAAAGTGGAAAATTATTTGAAAAATTGCAACTTTCTAGCATTATTCTAAGAGAATATTGTGGTAAATTGCAGCAAATTGTTCAAACAATTATTTATGTTAAATGTAACTTATTATTGATTCGCTTTAACTGAAAAGTTGATAATGAGTTAAAAATTTTGAAAAAAAAACCGCGGCTTTATAACTCAAGACTGAAAGACAATTGCTAAAAACAATAATAAATTGTTTGAATAATTTACATGAAAATCTAATTATCAGTAAAAAGTAGCATTATTACTCGTTTGTATTTGAGAAAACAGCAAATAAAAATCATAATTAGCGCCAAAAAATCGCAAAAATAAATTTTTTACCTACAAGGTTTTTTTGGTACATTTCAAAACAGACTTAAGGGGGTGATATTTAACAAATAAGTTTTTATTCGTATTCAATGACTATTTTTTGAGAAATGATTTGAATTTCAACATGATTTACGTAATATTAACGATTCTGAATATAATTGACTAAAATGTATATTTTTATTATGGGAAATCCGTATTAAACTTCATGATTTGACATGGAATTGCTCATTTCACAAATTGCTTGGGCATTGTAAGTAATGTCAAACCGAACTCAGGTAATGAATCGATATTATTCCAACGACAATTTAGTTAAATTCAAATTTGCAATTTATTGTAAATTAGTCCCAAATTGGCAGGTAATTCAAATCGAAGCTCTTATACAAATTTGACGACGTTCTCCGCCCAGTTTTTCGAGACGTACGTACAGGCCTAAATTGAAAGATGGGTGCAAAAACCGGGCGAGCACTCGAAAGCAATTCAATAAGCGAAAAATTGTCTTTTGCGAGTTTTTGGCGTCAATTATTTATAAATCATAAAATACTACTTTCTATTATTATTGTGATGTTCTTATACATTAATTAAACAATTAAATATAGTTTTTAGGAATCTTCACTTAGAATACAGTTCGGAAATCGCCGTTTTTCCGAATTTTCAACTTATTTTCAACTTTTTGATTAGAGTGAGGTAATAATTAATTCAAGTTGACAAAAATATTTGTTTAAAAAATCTAGTATTATATTTAGTAATATTACTTTGAATAATGCTAGAAAGTTGTGGTTTTTCATGGAATATTTAACATTTTTTCAATTTTCAATTAGTGTGAGGTAATAATGGATAGAATTCAACAAATATAATGTTTTCAACAAATTGTTATTGTTATTGTTTATAATAATCTTCTCCTATATTTATGCTAGATATTTGCGGGTTTTCCCCTGAAATTTTCAAATTATGGCCCACTTTGTACATTCTCTGCCGACTCTTTCGAGACGTACGTACAAGCATTTTTCTATTAAAAGTTTTTCTTCCCGATGTAGACATGTCGATTCTTAAGCATTTGGAAATACAATTTAGAAGCTTTCTCAAGATTTTGAATGTTTGAAAATAATTTAATTTTATTGTCAAGATTCCAGGGAGGACTTAAATTATTATATTCTTCAAACTAATTCAAGGAAAATTTTTGTAATACATTTAAAAACATCTCGAATGATTTCTTGGAATCCTGGAAAAGAATGTAGAAGATTACAAAGAAAATTTTTTCAATTTTGCCAGACTTCAACATTTTAGAAAACATTCAAATAAGTTTGAGAGAAGTCTTAGAAGTTTTGAAAGAATACACAAATTATTTTATTTGAAACGAAATGTAGACTTATGTGGATTTCGAACCAAAAATTTAGACGCTTTTTTAGAATTTCCGAAGGTTTTCCGAGGATGAAAAAATTACCTTAAGATTTCGCGAAAAAATGTAAGTTACTTTTTTTCCAAAATTTATTTTAAGAGTACACTTGACATAATTTCAAAAGTTTTTCAGAATTATTAAATAAGAATGTTGGAGATTTAAAAGATTTTTTTTTAATTTTGCAGAATTGTTTCAAAATCTTAGGAAACATTCGAATCATTTTCAAAGTATGCATCTCACTATGTGTGGATGTACCTTCAAGCTTTCCAACAGACAGATGATAAGTCTATGAGAGGTTATATATATATACATATATAGGTATATGTATATATATATATATATACATACATATATCCATATATAAATATATATACATATATCCATCATTATATCCATTATATCTATTCCATAGGAACCCACCTATCATTTGAGACCCCTTCTACCCTTTGGGACTTTCCTTTTCCTCGGGAACTCCCAAAGCACCATTATTTATTGCACCATTGCAACATTATTTATCAACTCAATAAATTCTTGTGAACGCTGATTATAAACATATATTATTGAAACAAGTAGTTTGAATTAAACATTGCCTTATTTTAGCTTCCGTTTCAGGAAGAATGGCGTCTCCCTTGTCAAATATTTCTGGTGGGTATACAACTGAAGGGAACTTAATCCTATTGATGGTTTAGTCTAAATTATAATCACGTATGAGAAGAGATGTATTATTAGGAAACATACTGAACGCTATCTTAGTCCATAATGTTACTTCAATTGACACCCTCCTCCCTATAGTTGTTTCTATTTGTATTTCTTTATGCGTCCGTCATTCTTTTTACCCGGGAGGGGAAGCAGAGGGTGTTCCTAGCCGACTTTACACCATACTCCGACCAACTTCACCCCATACTCTGGCCGACCTCAGCGCCTATCCTAGCTGACTTTACCCTGTCCATTAGCTAACTTTACTCAATACCTGAGCTGACTTCACCTTGTACTTCGAATGATTTTACCACGTACACTAACCGACCTAATCCCGTACCCAAGGGACACGAGAGGGAAAGTGTGAGGAAGTGAGTGAAAACGACAGATGAAAAAGGGGGGATTGGAAGTAGGCAGGTAATGGGATAAGGGCGGCATTGACGACGCATTACAATTTAAGTTATTTCGCCAAACTTTTTAGGATAATTGATCGAAAATTTTAGAAATATTTAAGAAGGACTTTGATTTTTATGATCTCGGGGTCGAGATAGGACTGACCGTATAAGTTGAATTTTGAAAATGAAATTCTTGAAATAAGGGTTGAAGTCGCAGGTTCATTCAGTACTGTATACAGTCTAGAGGACAATCAATACGTTTGCAAGCCTCTTCAATTTGAATTGTTTAAAATTTGAAATAAATTCCATAAATGAGAAGTGTTTACAGCTCTTAATAAGGCTTGTGATTGTCAAGAGTTTGTTCCTAAAGCTATTGTTTTCGCAAGGTTGCTTTGTTTAGTGTTTGTCGCTCAAGATTTTGCGAACGCGGGTGTGAGGTTGCTGACTTGTTGTTATTGTGGCGCGTTCGATTGACTGGCTTTCTCTTTTGAACTGACTTTTCGACTTTAGTGCTGGACACTCAAGTGAAATAATGTTGAGCTGAAGAATAATAGGCTGTAGTTTTAGGTATCTTTCTGGAGTTGTGGGAATAATCTCGGTGGATGACATAGACTTCAGGTTGCGTGGTAATCGACCCCTAAGTGAGGGATCGTTGTTCTCTTTGTTGTATTTCTTACTCATTCACAAATGACAACCGACTAGCGTAAGTCGTCTGCGCTGTAGGGTTGTGTCGTTTGGATGATCCTCTATGCCTAGGACTAGAAAAGTATTGGCTGAATAGAAGGACGCCTTGTGTCGGACAGGATTCTAGTTGGTCACTAACGAAAACCTTATTTGTAGGCCACCATGTCAAACTGTATTCTTGTGAAAAATTGAAAATTAAAAATGATTCTCATATTTTCAGTGCTTCAGCTTACAATTGTTGAGTGGGTAATTTGAATATTGATATTCAGTCCTTTTAAAACTAGAAATTTTTTTTTTTGTACAGAAGTAAACGCAACGGAGCCGGGAGAAGGTTCATCTACAGAAGGACGTCGAAAGATAGGGAGACAGTTCGAAAGGCTGGAAAATCAAAATCAAAATCGAATCGCAGATTCTAATGACGCGCTAGCAGATATAACTGTCTACGATGGATCTATGGATCAAGAGGACGTAAGATTGGCGGCATATATACATCAGGACGGAAGCCTTATAGTAGTTCGACCACGAGAACCAAAAGGTAAATGTGGGATATGATTTTTAGTACACGTGAAACCACAGATATCAGAAAGTACTTTCAGTTAGTTTTTACGATAATTATGTATGATCATCGTCAAATCTATTTATTCACTTTTTCCTCATTAAAGCATATTTGTTTCTGCCTTACTTAAAATCTCCACATGCGTACGTAAGTAGAAATCTATATATGGGAATCCACATGGATTTCTATTCAAATTCGTATGGGCAAGGTGGAATAAGAAATGGGATATGAACGAATTGGGGCAACCCTATGGAAACCTGTATGGTAAATACATGTAGTAATATTTTTATTTGGGGTGCCCTCATAAGTCGCGTGCTTTTGTCTCTTGATTTTTTTTTGCCACCACCTACTTCGATAATTCATTAGTATACGTCAGTATGACGAATCGTGAAATTATGTGTCTACCTAAGGGTGTTTTAATTAGACGGAAATGTGGAGATTATTCTATACACAAAATAAACACCACATTTTTGAAAATTGTTTAACATTTTCGTCGTGTATATTGCTGAATGAAGACATGATGAACGGATATTTACCGAATAGTTTAATTTTGCTTTTCCCCTAATCAATTTTTCCTAGAAAACGTGGTACTGAAAATACAGTGATTCAACTTGAACTTCAGAAAGAGCCAGTTTGCTTGTGACAATGTCCCTCCTTTACCACTGTGTGCGAAACAAAATTCTGAAATAATATCATATTGTATCCACGTTAGTACTCAAATTGCAGACTCTGATGTGCAAATAAATGAGTATCATACTATTAAGCCAATTGCCTTCAGTCGTAAGCGTGGAGCATGAAAATTAAACAAATTTGTTGAAAATTATTTTTTCAATTGAAAATTATTTGTCTAACTGAATAATATATATTTAGCTTCCATTTTTTGAAAATTTATCTTTTTCAATTGAAAATTCAGTTCTTTCGTTAAAAATTGAACTATTTTATTGAAACTCTTTTTTTCGGTTCAAAATATTTTTTTTTACTGAAAATTACACTATTCCATTTTCGGATTAAAATTTATCTTTTTCAATTGAAAATTCGTTTTGGTTTAGTTGATAATTAATTTCTCAAACTGAAAATTTACCGATTCCATTTTTGGTCAAAAATGTATCGTTTTAGTTGAAAATTCATTTCTTTCTTTGAAAATTGGACTATGTATTTTTTTGCAAATTCATTTTTTTATCTGAAAGTTTAACTTTTCCATTTTTTGTTGAAAAATTCTTTTTTTTTTAGTTGAAAATTCATTTCTATAGGTGAAAGTTTAAAAAATGTGTTGAAAATTATTTTTTTCATTGAAAATTATTCTTTTCAACTGAATAATATGTATTTAGCTTCTATTTTTTGAAGATTTATCTTTTTCAAATGAAAATTCAGTTCTTTCTTTAAAAATTGAACTATTTTATTGAAACTCTTTTTTTCGGTTCAAAATCTGTTTTTTTTTTACTGAAAATGAAACTAATTCATTGGTGGTTCAAAATTTATATTTTTTAATTGAAAATTCGATTTTGTTTAGTTAAAAATTAATTTCTCAAACTGAAAATTTACCGATTCCATTTTTGGTCAAAAATGTATTTTTTTAGTTGAACATTTATTTCTTTCGTTGAAAATTGGACTATGCATTTTTTTGGGAAATTCATTTTTTTATCCGAAAATTTAGCTTTTCCATTTTTTATTGAAAATTTTTTTTTTAT
The DNA here is from genome assembly GCA_011634705.1 of Andricus grossulariae. Lineage (NCBI taxonomy): Eukaryota > Metazoa > Arthropoda > Insecta > Hymenoptera > Cynipidae > Andricus > Andricus grossulariae. Next base: position 62,138,530 of record JAABKJ010075445.1, on the reverse strand, counting down.
TTAAAAATTCATTTCTATGAGGTATTTTCAGTTCAACCACCAGCTAGCTTCACTTCGTTGAGTGCTGAGGGGGAAACACTGGACCAAATATATGGGACAAAACTTTATTTTTGTAATATCTTCGTAATGAATAATAATTATTATAATATTATTATTTCATTAAATAGTTCTTGAAAAATCAAAACTATTTTTCAAATACACTTATATATAAAAATTAAGTTTTCACGAAGATATTAGCAAATTAGGGCAAAAATGGACCGACTCCCATGCATGTGGTCCATTGTTTTTTGCTCAGCACTCCACTAAGTGAAGTTAGCTGATAGTTGAAGTGAAAATACCTGATAGTTGAAAACAAAGATATTGTAAACCTAGATGCGGCACCTCACTAGCGAACCTATAATATGTTCCAAGAACTAAAAAAATGCGATTGGTTAAAAAGAGACGGAGATATACCTGTCTCTTTTTAACCAATAATATTTTTTTAGTTCTTGAAACTCATTGTAGGTTCGCTAGTGAGCTGCAGCATCTAGGTTTATAATATCTTTGGTTGAAAATTCGTTTTTTTTGTTATTTGAAAATTTTCCCTTTTTAACTGAAAATTGAACTCTTTGATTGAAAATTCGTCTATCTTAGTAGAAAATGATTCTTTTTATATAAAAATTCATGTATTTTAGTCTTCTTGACATATCCTTTTTTTCCAAGTTATTAAAAAAATAAAGTTTTGTCCAAAACAGTCCACCACAATTAGTATTATTGTTTGGCCCTCGGCATGCAGACATCTTGGATTTCTCCCACTCAACCTGAAATACCTATCAATGCTCCCCAACTGCAGTGCGCATGCGTCGTATCGGCAGTCTCATGGACTATAACTGGTGCGCTTTTTTGAAACTATTATATGTGTAAATCATTTTTTTATAATAAAACATCATTGTGGAAATGATAATAATTTATTTCCTGATCGAAAAATAGTTTTTCAGAGTGCAAGGTGAAATTATTATTTGATTGTACGCTCTACAAATAAATAATTATTGGTTTTTAATTCTAAGGAAGATATAAATTTTTTCACCAATGTAAATTTTAAATAATTCATAATATTTGTTTGTACTTTATGATTATTATATATTGTGAAAAATTGATTTGCATATTTAATCCTTTCAAATAAGCGCGGGATCAATATCCAATGAGGCTGCTGGTGCGACGCGTGCGCGGTACGGCTGAGGAGCCAAAACGCGGTAAAGTGCACGCGGTGCACGCTTCTTTGTTTTCGGCTGGCTTTTCCGAGTTTGTGTCATTAAAAAAAAACGGAAAATCTCAAATTTGTGTGAATAAAAACGATTGTAAACTTTAACGGACGAAAAAATGCTGAAGAAACGAATTCGTGGTCAAGACTTGCCCCAAAATATGGGCGAAGTTGTTATTCTGCTTGGCAAAATTTTAATGGTAAGAGAAAACATTTTTATTAACCTGAATTTAACAGAATTATTAGGCACTATTTTTGCATAATTTATCGCTAAAATACGAAGAAACGTTGATTGCAAATATTTTAGAAGGACTAAGTATTCTCGTAAAAATAATTTTGTAAAATGATAGGTAAGTGATTTCTAACCTCAAATATTTTAGGAGCACCTCAGAGTTTGGTAGTAACTTTTTACAAGTAACTAAGTTACTGGAAAATTACTGTATTTGCAACTTTTAGGGTAACTTAGTTACTATGTTCAAAAGGAACTTGTAATATAACTTAATTTTGGACTTAATTTTAGATACTTTGAAGTTACTCTGTATTTTTTGTATATTATCTCCTATTAAGAGAGGTTTATGGGTCGGTAAGTCTTTTTTGGAAATTCAAGCATTTTGTTAAAAATTCAACTATTTTATCTGGTTAAAAAGTAAATTTTTTGTTAACCATTCATATTTTCGGTTTGAAAATGCAACAGTTTTCTATAAAGTGTATCTCCTTGGCTTGAAAATGCAAAAATGAAGTTGACATTTTTTTTCTTTCTTGTCTACCCTTCACCTATATACCCATCCACACATCACTACTTTCCAACCGGGCAATTCACGCCTACCCCGAAAGGGAAACAGCTTAATGATATAATAATAATAATAATATTACCTGTTGAAATTTGAATTTTCAACAGTTGAATATTGATGAAAATTGAATTTTTAACAATTAAAAATTGAACAATATTGAGAATTGAAGCAAATTAAAAAATTGGATTTGCTTCAGTCAATAGTTTGAAAAAATTTAATTTTCAATTAGTTGAAAATTCAGGAATATCAAAAATCTAATTTTCCACACATGAAAATTGAACAAAATTGAATTTTCAAATGTTCAAAATGGAAGAAAATTGAATTTCCAATTGTTCAAAATTGAGGAAATTGAGTTATCAACAGTTAAAAATTAAATAAAACTGAACATTGAATTTTCAGTAGTTAAAAATGGAAGAAAATTGAAAATTGAATTTTCAACAGTTTAATATTCAAGAACATTACAAATATAATTTTCAACGTTTTAAAAAGGAAGAAAATGAAAAATTGAATTTTTAACAGTTAAAAATGGAAGAAAATTAAAAATATAGTTCTTAACGTTTCAAAAAGGAAGAATATTAGATTTTCAACAGTTAAAAATCTAAGAAATCTGAACATTGAATTGTCAACAGGGAAAAATGAAAAAAAATTGAATGTTTAGTTTTCAACAGCTAATAATTGAAGAAAATTGTACATTGATTTTGAACATTCAAAAATAGAATAAGATTGAGTTCTCAGCAATTAAAATTGATGAAAATTAAATATTCAACGGTTAAAAATGGAAAAAATTGAATGTTGAATTTTCAACAGGTAATAATTGAAGAAAATTGAAAATTGAATTTTGAATATTTATAAATGGAATAAGATTGAGTTTTCAGCAATTAAAAATGATGAAAATTGAAGATTCAACGGTTGAAAATGAAAAAAATTGAACGTTGAATTTTCAACAGCTAATAATTGAAGAAAATTGAAAATTGAATTTTGAATATTTAAAAATGGAATAAGATTGAGTTTTCAGTCATTAAAATTAATGAAAATTAAAAATTGAACGGTTAAAAATGGATGAAAATTAAATTTTCAACCGTCAAAAGTGAAAGAAAATTGAACTTTCAACAGTTAAAAATTGAAGAAATTTGCAAATTGAATTTTCAATAGGTAAAAATGTAAGAAAATTGGAAATTGAATTTTCAACAGTTAAATATTCAAGAAAATTACAAATATATTTTTCAACGTTTTAAAAAGAAAGAAAATTAAATTTTTAATAGTTAAAAATTGAAGAAATCTAAAAATTGAATTTTCAACCGTGAAAATGGAGAAGAATTGAATTTTCAATGGCTAGGAATTGCAGAAAATTGAATTTGCAACGTTTAAAAATGCAAAAAAAATTAAAAATTGCATTTTTAGCAGTGTAAAATTAAAAAAAAAAAGTTTAACGTAATTCTCAACGTTTTAAAAAGAAAGAAAATTGAATTTTGAACAGTCAAAATCTAAGAAAATTGAAATTTCAATAGGGAAAACATTGAATGTTGAATTTTCAACAGCTAATAATATGGAAGAAAATTGAATTTTGAACATTTGAAAATGGAATAAGATTGAGTTTTCAGCAATTAAAATTGATGAAAATTGAAGATTCAACGGTTAAAAATGGAAAAAATTGAATGTTGAATTTTCAACTGCTAATAATTGAAGAAAATTGAAAATTGAATTTTGAACATATAAAAATGGAATAAGATTGAGTTTTCAGCAATTAAAATTAATGAAAATTGAATATTCAACGGTTAAAAATGGACGAAAATTGAATTTTCAACCGTCAAAAGTTGAAGAAAATTGAACTTTCAACAGTTAAATATGGAGGGAGACTGAACATTGAATATTCAATAGTAAAAAATGGAAGAAAATTGAAAATTGAAATTTCAACAGTTAACAATTGAAGAATATTGAGAACTAAAGAAAATTTGAAAATGAATTTTCTTTAGTCAATAATTTAACAAAATTGAAAATTGGATTTTCAAACAGTTGAAAATTCAAGAATACTGAAAATCGAATTTCTGACAGTTAAAATTGAAGAAAATTGAATTTCCAACAGTTAAAAATTGAAGAAAAGTAAAAATTGGATTTTCAATATTTAAAAATGGAATAAAATTGAAAATTAAATTTTTAACAGTTAAAAATTGAAGAAAATAAAAATTATAATCCTCAACGTTTTAAAAAGGAAGAAAATTGAATTTTCAAAAGTTGAAAATTAAAGAGTTCTGAAAATTGAATTTTCAACAGTGAAAAATGAAAAAAAAATGAAAACTGAATTTTCAACAGCTGAAAATTGAAAATTGAATTTTCAACGTTTAAAAATGGAATGAAATTAAGTTTTAAACCATTAAAAATTAATGAAAAATGAATATCCAACGGTTTAAAATGAATGCATATTGAATTTTCAACTGTCAAAAGTGCAAGAAAATTGAATTTCCAACAGTTAAAAATTGAAGAAAACTAAAAATGGAATTTTCAATAATTAACAATGGAAGAGAATTGAATGTTCAACAGTTTAGAATTGAAGAAAATTAAAAATATAATTTTCAACGTTTTAGAAAGAAAGAAAATTGAATTTTCAACAGTTGAACATTGAAGAATATTGAAAATCGAATTTTTAGCAGATAAAAATGGAAGAATATTAAAATTTCAACAGTTAAAAATTTAAGAAAACTGAAAATTGAATTTTTAATAGTTAAAAATGAAAAAAAATTGAAAACTGAATTTTCAACAGTTAAAAATTGAAGAAAATTAAAAGTGTAATTTTCAACGTTTTAAAAAGGAAGAAAATTAAATTTTCAACAGTGAAACATGTAAAAAAATTGAATATTGGATTTTCAAAAGCATATTTTATTTTTTGATAGAATTTTCGACCTAATAGTTGAATTTTCTGCCAAATGAAGACAAATTTTCAAGAAAATAGATCAATTTTCAAAAAAAAAAAAAAAAAAAAATAGAATAATTTAATTTTCAGTTAGAGAAATAAGTTTTGAGGCAAAAGAAATTCAACGAAATAGTTGAAATTTCCAACTAAACAAATGTATTTTGTTAAATAAAACTAATTTTCAATTTAAAAAAAAATGAAATTTTAACCCAAGAAATGAAATTTCAACCAAATATTTTATTTTTCAATGAAATTTTCAACCTAATAGTTGAATTTTTTAACCGAAAAGGTTAATTTTCTACCGGAAAAGACCATTTTTTAACAAAATTGATGAGTTTTCAACAAAAATATGATAGTTTCATCTTCAGTTTGAGAAATAAGTTTTTAAGAAAAAAAAATTCAACACAACATTTAAAATTCTGAACTAATAAAATAAATTTTGGTAAACCAATTGATTTTCAATTAATAAAAAAAAAATTTCAACCAAAGAAATGAAATTTTAGCCAAATATTATATTTTTTGAAGAAACAAGCATTTAAGCAAAAAAAATGTGGGACGAAATAGTTAAAATTTTTAATTAAACAAATGAATTTTGTTAAACAAATTAATTTTCAATGAAGAAACGAATTTTCAATCAAAGGAATGAATTTTCAACCTTAAAGATTAATTTCCTACCAAAAAAGAATAATTTTTAACGAAATATATGAATTTTCAACCAAATTTTTTAATTTTTAAAGGAATTTTCAACTTAATAGTTGAATTTTTAACCAAAAAGGTGAATTTATCCTCAAGAAGAATAATATTTTACCACGGAGGATAAAGTTTCAACAAAATACGGACATTTGCAAACAATTAGTTGAATTTTCAACTGAAGAAGATTCAACCAAACATGAAATAGATCAATTTTCAGTTAAAAAAAAAATAAATTTTCAAAACAAATGAAAAACTAATTTCCAAGCCCATGAAATTAATTTTGAACCAAAAAGATTTATTTTCTACAAACAAAAGAATAATTCCTAACAAAAAAAGTGAATTAGTCACCAATAAGATTAACTTTTTATCACAAAAAACAAAGTTTAAAGAAAATAGATAAATTTTCCACAAAATAGTTGAATTTTCAACTGAAGAAGAGATGCCAAGCAAAAAGAGATCTGACAAGAAGAGATTTAACAGAAAGGGATTTAACAAAAGTTAAATTTTGAACAAAAAGAAAAAGATTTTTCAACTAAAATGATGAATCATCAATTAAAAAAATGGGCCGCATAGAAAATTCAAATCAAATTCAAATGTATTTTTTATGTTTTTTAAATATAAAAAAAAATTAAAAGTACGGTGTCGGATTTTTAATGAATTTTAAGTAAGTGGAAAAAATTGTGTCATTCATATTGAATAAGATTTTCTGTAAAATCCATAACACAATGTTGGAAAATAAACCCAGTTTTTTCTGAATAAAGGGTCATTAATAACTGAAATGTACGAAATTAGGTTGCTGAAAATGAAATTCAGTAACTTTTATAGTAAATTTACTAAATTTTTTATTGTCACTGAGAAACGGTATCTGAAAATTACAAATAGCGCAGTTAGCAACCGCGCACTCCTTGCGGTGAGTCCGCTGTTTACGTCAAATGACGCTCTCTTGGCTAGATAGGATACATCTGTAAATTACTGTTTATATTGTCAGTACAAATATAGACTACATGTTATTTAATAAAATTGTTTAAAATTGTTTAATCCCTTAAAATTTTTAGATACAGTAACTGGAAATTCCTAAACTGTAACACAATTTTTAGTGCTTTATTGACGCATCTGGGAAAATTCCTACGGAAATTTCTGACAGTGTAGTGCTTTCAAAATGGGGAAAAGAGGGGAATAGGGAAAAAGGGGAAGGAGGGCGATGTCTGAAATAGTTTTCTCCATCTCCTTGAAAGTCGACGACCTTCGAATAGCAGCCTAAACGTATTGAAGAAAATTTGTTGCATCAATCTCTTGAATTTTAAGGTTTTTTCTAAAGAAAGGATAATTAATAACTGAAATGTACGAGATTAGGTTGCTCAAAACCAAAATTAGTAACTTTCATAGCAAATTTACTAAATTTCGTATTGCCATGGAGAAACGGTATCTGAAAATTACAATAGTTTCCCGAAATTCCTAGCTGGTGACAGAAATATAAGTTATCGTGACCGAAAGAAGTGCGCAGTTAGCAACCGCGCACTCCTCGCGGTGAGTCCGCTGTTTACGTCAAATAACGCTCTCTTGTCTAGATAGGATATATCTGTAAATTACTATTTATATTCTCAGTATAAATATAGATTACATGTTTTATATTAAAATTAATAAACCGAAAAAATGGTTCAATCCCTCAAAATTTGTAGTCACAGTCACTAAAAATTCCTAAATTGTAAGACAATTTTTAGTGCTTCAGTGACGTATCTGGGAAAATTCGTACAGAAATTTCTGACAGTGTAGTGCTTTTAAAAAGGTTTGAAGAGGGGAATAAGGGAAAAGGGGACGGAGTGCGAAGTCTGGCATAATTTTTTCCATCACCTTGAAAGTCGACGACCTTCGAATAGCAGCGTAAACGTATTAAAGAAAATTTGTTTTATCAATCTATTGAATTTTAAGGTTTTCTCTAAAGAGAGGGTACTTAATAACTGAAATGTACCAAATTAGGTTGATGAAGACGTAAATTAGAAACTTTTATAGCAAATTAACTCAATTTTGTATTGCTAATGAGAAACAGTGTCTGAAAATTACAAATAGTTTCTCGAAATTCCTAGCTGATGACAGAAATATAAGTTATCGTGACCGAAAGAAGTGCGCAGTTAGCAACCGCGCACTCCTCGCGGTGAGTCCGCTGTTTCCTACGCAAAATATTTGAAATATGTAAATCAAATATATTCTACACAAAGTAGATGCTAAATGCAATGCACTAATTGTTTCTTTTATCCCCAAATTCTTGGAAAAATGCTGTTTCTACATAAACTTATTCTACACAAAATATATTGTACGCAACGTATACTGATCATTTTTTATCCACCAAATATTTTCTACACAAACTATTTCCTACACAGAATTTAATACTGTATTATTTTTTCTACACAAAATATGTTCTACACTGAATACTTCCTAAAGAGAATGAATTATTGTTTAATACTGTTATATTTTTCCTACACAAAATATTTTCTACGCTATAATATTTCCTACACAGAATTCAATACCGTTATATTTTTCCTACACAAAATATTTTCTACACAAAAATAAATAATGATTATTTTATCGGGAAAACGCTGTTCCTACACAAACTTATTCTACACAATATATATTGTACACAACGTATACTGATCATACTTTTCCTACACCAAATATTTCCTACAAAAAATATTTACCACGCATAATTTAATATTGTTTGATACTGTTATTTTTTCCTACACAATATATTTTCTACACAGAATATTTCCTACACATAATTAATTATTGTTTAATACTGTTATAATTTTTCCTCCACAATATATTCTGTACGCATAATATTTCCTACACAGAATTTAATACCGCTATATTTTTCATACACAAAATATTTCCTACACAGAAATAAATAGTAATTACTTTATCCTAAAAATATTTTTGATATATTGTACAAAAGTCATCTTGTCCAATATTTTTCTTACACAAAATATTTTCTATACGGAACTGAATGGTAATATTTTATTATGAAGTTATTCTCAAAATATTGTACACAAAAATATTATATCCCATATTTTTCCTACACAAAATATATTCTACACAACATATTTAGAACAGTACATAAAATATATAAACAAAAATTAAATATATAAAAATTATGTAAACAATTTAAAATTAGTTAAAAGATACCTACTTTCAAGTCATAACTAATATGGTCGTTTATATTCCTCCTGGGGAATAATTCATATAAAATATGTTTTGTGTATGAAAAGTTTCACACTTATAATATTTTTGTGTAGGATATGCCTGTGTTGAACATCTTTCTCAGAATAGTTGCCATATAGCAGAAACAATATTAAAAGTAAAACTATAAGCATTTCATTTTGTGTATGATCTACTTTGTGTAAAAAATATTTTAATAACTGTTTTAAATATCGTGTAGAACATATTTTGTGTAGGACAAATATTGGACATAATATTTTTGTGTACAATGTTTTGAGAATATCCTCATAATAATATATTTCTTTATAATTCTGTGTAGAATATACATACACTGTGTAGAAAATATTTTGTGTGGGAAAAATACTGGAAAGAATAATGTTCTCTACAATATTTTAAAAATATTTTCAGGATAAAATAGTTAATATTTATTTCTGTGTAGGATACATTTTGCGTAGAAAATATTTTGTGTAGGAAAAATATAACGGTATTAAATAATGTGTAGGAAATATTCTGTGTAGGAAAAATATAACAGTATTAAACAGTAATTAATTCTGTGTAGGAAATATTCTGTGTAGAAAAAATTTGTGTGGGAAAAAAACAGTACTGAAAATATTAAATTCTGTGTAGGAAATATTCTATGTAGAAGAAATTTTGCGTAGGAAAAATATAACAGTATTAAATTCTGTGTAGGAAATATTTTGTGTAGAAAATATTTTGTGTAGGAAAAATGTGATCAGTATACGTTGTGTACAATATGTTTTGTATAGAATAAGTTTGTGCAGGAACGAGGTTTACTCTATTTTATCCTGAAATTTAATTCGGTGTAGAAAATATCTGGTTTAAGAAAAATATTGAACAGAATCACTTTTTTACAATATTAAAAAAATCTTTTCAGGATTAAATAGAGTAACACCCGTTCCTACACAAACTTATTCCATACAAAATATATTGTACACAACGTATACTGATCATATTTTTCCTACACAAAATATTTTTTACACAAAATATTTCCTACACATAATTTAATACTGTTATATTTTTCCTACACAAAATTTTTCTACGAGTAACACCCGTTCCTACACAAACTTATTCTACACAAAATATATTGTACACAACGCATACTGACATACACAGAATTTAATACTGTTATATTTTTCTCACTCAAAAGATTTTCTACACAGAAATAGCAAATACTAATTATTTTATCCTGAAAATATTTTTAACATATTGTACAAAAGTTATTCTGTCCAATATTTTGCATACAGAATATATTTTCTACACAGCATACGTATATTTCACACAGAATTAAACAGTAATGTTTTATTATGAGAAAATTCTCAAAACATTGGAGATCCTACAGAAAATGATACGATTATAATTTTACTTTAAATATTGTTGCTGCTATATGACAATATTTCTGAGTGAAGATATTCAAGAGAAGCATATTTTACACAAAAATATTAAGTGTGAAACATTCTGTGTAGAAAATATTTTATGTAGGATAAATATTGGACAGAATCATTTTTTCTAAAATATTAAAAAAATATTTTCATGATAAAATACTTACTATTTATTTCTGTGTAGGACATATTCTGCGTAGAAAATACGTTGTGTACGATAAATATAACGGTATTAAATTCTGCGTAGGAAATATTATGCGCAGAAAATATTTTGTGTAGGAAAAATATACCAGTAGTAAACAATGATTAATTCTGTGTAGGAAATATTTTGTGTAGAAGAAAATAAAAGTATCAAACAATATTAAATTCTGTGTAGGATATATTCTATATATATATTATACATTGTTATATTATATTATTATATTATACATACAATTATTTTATACATATTCGTCCGAAATTGTTGCCCATGATATTCAAGTTTAGCGCTTTGTAAGGATAAGAAAGCTTTAAAATGGCAAATCGAACTTATTCCACAATTGATGTGTTGGAAAAGAATTCGGAAATGGATACAGGCTACGAAAAGGTGTTTCATCATGAAAATTCCCATAATAGTTTTCTTTTGATAATGATTTTTTAGACTTTACAGGAAAGTTCAAATAGTTCACTAATAAATCTGCCAGGCGTCGTTACTTTATAATGTTTAGACGACATTATTATAAATTATGGCCAAGTAGGGCCAGTCATTTTCGGCTGTCGTTTTTCCTGTCGTTTTCCTGTGGTCGCGAAAAAACTACAGGGAAAAAATGACAGGAAAGAAATGACAGGCCTGTCATTTTTTTCCTGACATATATTTTCGTAAGGGGTATCATGCCGAGTCTGGTAATTTTGCAGTACGTTTGTCAAGTTATGCATACTATAAGCCTCGAAGATGTTTAATTTTTTCTGAAAATACATTTCACTTAACCTAACTTTTTTTAGGGACACTTTTCCAGTTCCCTCTAAACTATTCACTTATTCTTTAATATTATACTAAAACTTACACATGTTAAAGAATTTAAAGAGAAACAAAAAATAATATCAGCGACCAAAATCATTTAACTTGCAATAAATTGTAGTCAGAATCCAGTTATTCACAAACGAAAAATCGCGAGAGGAGCGAGAGTTGTGGCCATGATCCATGGATGTAGCGTTATGACTAGAGTTTTTAAATTCTCGGTAATTTAAAACCGGGTAATATTACCGGTAAAATACCGGTATGTTACTGAAGCCTCGAGAATTTATCGAGAATTTTTGAGAATATTTAATTATAATGCATTTTTGTTATTTTTAAAAGTAATTAGATAATGCTCACGATGTTATAGTTAATTTTAGATCATTTGGATTATTTTATGAATATCTGCAATTACAAAAAATATACCAGGTGATCAAAAATTAACTATAATATCTTGAAAATTTATTCACAGTGGTCGACAAACCTTTAACATCTAAAAAATGCAGTAATTAGATAATGCAGGCCTCGGACTCACTTCAGAGATCAAAAATAGTGTAATTGTGTCACAAATTTGAAAAAATAGTGTAACAAATAGTGTCATAAAATGTTGACAGTATTAAACTTATGTGCAGTCTCAATATGAAAGTGTATAGTCCGAAATCCAAAAATGTGCAATGGAAAATTAACTTCATTTTATGAGCAAAAATTCCAGTTTTCTGACCTGATATTTTAAAAGTATTAAAAATGATCTTCAAGTTTTATGTAAAATGTTATTCTTTAGTTTATAGAAGATCAAAATTCCTATTTATTAATGGCAGGCTTTACTGTGATTTCCCTATTCCTCTTTTTTTTCTCAGCTTTCCACACAAATGCAAACTGAATTAATAGAACTCAATAAAAAAAAAGGAAATATTATTGGTTGAAAATATTTTGATGAAAATGCAACAAGTTTATTGAAAAGTCATACTTTTTGATTCAAATTTCAAGTATTTTCTTAAACAATCGTCTTTTTGGGTTAAAAATGTATCTCTTTCTGTAGAAATTTAATCTTTTTTGTTAAAAATGCAACTGTCTGGTTAAAAATGAATCGGCTTCCTTCAAATATTTACTTTTTCGTTCAAAATTAATCTGTGTTGTAGAAAATTCGAATCTTTGGTTCGAAAATTGAATAATTTGGTAGAAAATTTAACTACTTAGCTAAAAATTGATGTATTTTGTTGGAAATTCCCCTTTTTTCGTGAACAACGAAACTCCTTGGTTGAAAGTTCAACTACTATTCAAAAAGTTAATTTTTTTGTTTCAAGATTCATAATTTTAGTTAAAAATCCTTTTTTTTATTTTGTTAAAAATTCTTTCTTTTAACTGAAAATTTAATTTTTTTAATGAAAATTCATCTTATTCATCGAAAATTAACTTTTTTGGTAGAATCTTCACATTCTCGAGTTGAAAATTTAACTGTTTTGTAGAAAATACATATTTTAGGCTCGAAAATTCAGCAATTTGGTAGAAAATTTACCTGTTGGGTTGAAAATTGATATATTTTGTTGAAAAATAATCTGGTTTAGTTCTGGATTCAAGAATTTGGTCAAAAATTTATTTTTATTGGTTAAATCCAACTGTTTTTTATTACAAATTAAATTCCTTTTTTGCAGAAATATCAGCTATTACATTTTTCGTTAAAAATTCAACTCCTTGGTTGAATTTGAACTAATTCCTGGAGAGTTAATTTTTTTGGTTCAAGACTCATGATTTTAGTGAAAAAATCGTTTGTTTTTTTGGTGTTAACAATCCATTCTTTTAACTGAAAATTAAATTTTTTTAGTGAAAATTCAATGGATTGATTGAAGATTTAACTTTTCTGTAGAAAATTAGTATTTTTGACTTACTACTATCTCAAAAGTTAATCTTTTTGGTTCAAGATTCATCATTTTAGTTCAAAATTCGTTCCCTTAACTGAAAATTTAACTATTTCATGCAAAATTCAACTGATTGGTTGAAAATTAACTTTTTTGATGAAACTTCATATTTTCGGGTTAAAAATGTCACTGTTTTGTGGAAGATACATATTTTCGGCTCGAAAATTCAACAATTTGGTAGAAAATTTAACTATTTGGTTGAAAATTGATCCATTTTGTTGAAAACTCGCATTTTTGGTAGAAAATCCAAGTTTTTTTTGTTAAAAATGAAACTGTTGGGTTAAGAAGTAATCTGGTTTAGTTCAGGATTCAAGAATTTGGTTGAAAATTAATTTTTATTGGTTAAATCTAACTATTTTTTATTTTTAATTAAACTCCTTTTTTGCTGAATCATCAACTATTATATCTTTTGTTGAAAAATCAACTTCGTTGAAAGTTGCTTGTAACCCGCAATTATGAACAATACGGTAAATTTTTTTCTTCTAAATTTTGGTAAAATCCAATTTTTTAAATGTTTTGAATTGGAAATTACACTAATCTTTTAACCCGCCATCATGAACAATACGGTAATTTTTTTCTGAATTTGGGTAAATAAATTTCTTGGAATGTTCCGAATTGTAAATTGCACAATCCTTTGAACCCGCAATTATCAACAATACAGTAATTTTTTTCTTCTAAATTTGGATTATATCCAATTTTTTTAATATTCCAAAACGGAAATTACATGATCCTTTTAACCCGCAATTATGAACAATACGGTAAATTTTTTTCTTCTAAATTTTGAATAAATCCAATTTTTTAAATATTCCGAATTGGAAATTACATGATCCTTGTAACCCGCAATTATGAACAATACGGTAAATTTTTTTCTTCTAAATTTTGGTAAAATCCAATTTTTTAAATGTTCCGAATTTGAAATTACACAAACCTTTTAACCCGCCATCATGAACAATACGGTAATTTTTTTCTGAATTTGGGTAAATCAATTTCTTGGAATGTTCCGAATTGTAAATTGCAAAATCCTTTGAACCCGCAATTATCAACAATACGGTAATTTTTTTTCTTTTAATTTGGGTAAATCTGTTGAATGTTCCGAATTGGAAATTACATGATCCTTTTAACTCGCAATTATGAACAATACGGTAAATTTTTTTCTTAATTTGGGTAAAATATAGTTTTTTAAATGTTCCGAATTTGAAATTACACAAACCTTTTAACCCGCGATTATGAACAATACTGTAATTTTTTTTCTGAATTTGGGTAAATCAATTTTTTGGAATGTCCGAATTGTAAATTGCGCAATCCTTTAAACCCGCAATTATCAACAATACGGTAATTTTTTTTTTTAATTTGGGTAAATCTGTTGAATGTTCCGAATTGGAAATTACATGATCCTTTTAACCCTCAATTATGAACAATGCGCTAACTTTTTTTCTTCATTTGGGTAAAATCCAATTTTTTAAATGTTCCGAATTTGAAATTACACAAAACTTTTAACCCACAATTATGAACATAATGGTAAATTTTCTATATAATTGGGGTAAATGAAATTTTCTGAATGTTCCGAATTGAAAATTACACAATCCTTTCCACCCGCAATCATGAACAATACGGTAAATTTGTTTTTTTCTACATTTGGGTAAACCAAATGTTTGAAATGTTCCAAATTTCGAAATTACACGATCCTTTCAACCCGCAATTATGAACAATTAAATTTTTTTCTAAATTTTGGTAAATTAAAGTTTTGAAATGTTCTGAATTTGAAATTACACAATCCTTTCAACCCGCAATTATGAACAATACGGTAAATTTTTTCTTATAAATTTCAGTAAATTCCAATTTTTTACATGTTCCGAATTTTAAATGACACAAACCAAAACATTCATTTTTAACTAAAAAAAAACGAATATGCAACTAAATAGTTAAATTTTCGAATAAAGAGTTTAATTTTCTACCAAAGAAGAAGAATTTTCAACAAAAACGTTAATTTTCAACCAATTACTTTAATTTTCTTCCAAATTATTGAATTTTCAAGCCAAAAGGAGGCATAACCGCAATCAACCGCAATAACCCGCAATTATAAATAATACAGTAATTTTTTTTCTAAATTTGGGTAAAATTAAATTTTGGAAATGTTCCGAATATGAAATTACACAAACCTTTAAACTCGCAATTACGATCAATACGGTAATTTTTTTCTTCAAAATTTGGTTTTGAAAATTGTGCAAAGAAAATTTAATGACTCCAGCGATAAAATAATTGCGAGGAGCTTTTACACTTTCCGTACACGTGGCGTAAAATCAAATTGCGTTCAAGCCACAAAATCTTGGCTGAAATACCAAAATACTCGACGACGAGAGTCGCGGCGAGGCTATTATTGCGACGGTAATGAGAAAATACTGATGTAAGTACGGTGATATAAGACGTTGATCTTAATACGGATGAAACAAGAGATTGAGGTCAAAAAAAAAAAAACGTAATAAATTCCCATCCAAAAGTCCAACGATTAATGTTCCCTCTAAACGATTCGCAACCAGACTTCCCACATAGTTTTACAATCTTGGCAAAAGTACAATAAATGTTCGATTATATAAAAAGTTCCTTTCCCCACTCGATTGGAATCTTATCCAATCAAATATTTACCAAAGGAATTTGTATAATCATTAGACAATACCAGTGCATTTTTATCATCTTTTTCAGACTAAAAAATGAACTAAAAATCATTTTTAATTAATTTTTTTTCTGGAAAAAGATCTTTCACTCCGCTGGGATTCGAACCACAGGAGTTCTTTGGCTCGAATCCCAGCGGAGTGAAAGAAGATCTTTTCCCAGAAAAAAAATTGATTACAAATATTTACAATAGGAAATATTTAAATTATTTTTCTTTCGACGGGCATTTCTAAAGAGAAATTTAATTTTCTTTATCAAGGTTTGATTACAAATTCGCACAATTGGACCCGCAATTGTGGAGGGCATTGAACGGTGTAATTTAGATAAGAACCCTTCTACTGAAAGTCAAAGGCTTTCAGGCGACGAATCAAAATCGTGATTAAATTTTATCTTTGAGAATAGGTCTGGAAATAGGGTTGTAAATGAATGGAGAGTAGGGCCAATATTTCTGTCAATTATATAATAAAAAGCGTTACGTAAGGACGAGGCAGATGTCGTGGCTTATGAACTTCGCAGTGGACTACATTGTATTCTCAAATAATAAATTTTTATTATTTATTCATGCACTTTGGGAAATTTAAAAACAACACAGTACGAGTCATTTTTTTAAACAAATTTTTTTTTCAATATAATAAAAAAAATTATTATATATTATATATATATATAAAGCGGTGGAGGTGAATGGAACTTGGATTTCGATTCAGCGACCCTAAAAACATATGTAGAAGGTTTTTGAAGTTTATCGCACGGCTTTTCCTGTATTTGACCTTGAAATGACCTCGAACCTAAAGCAGTGGAGGTAAATGGACCTTGAATTTCGATTTAGCGACCCTATAAACATATGTAGAAGGTTTTTGAAGTTTATTGCACGGCTTTTCCTGTATTTGATCTTGAGATGATCTTGAACCTGACGTTATGGAGGTAAATAGAACTCGGATTCGTATTCAGCGCGTCAAAATACATAAGGATAAAGTGGTCTTGTCAAATAGCCCTCATCTTTTTTTTTGTAAACCAGTGTAATACGATGCTACCTCCTGGATACCTGAGAACCAAGTCATTCATGTCTTTGACTTGGTTCTTAGGTATCCAGAAGGTAGCATCGTATTTTCGTTGCTGTTCCCGCTTGTTACAAATTTTCTTACATTGATAAGGGTGCTGTGTGAGCACCGAAACATTGGTGAATATTAAACATGCTTTTTTATCGTGATTTCAAAGTAATACTAAGTGTGATTCGCGACTTGGCGAGAAAGGAATATTTTTTGGTCCACGCGTGTCTGTGCACTTTACCCACAGATTTATTTGAGTTGCGAAATTAGATAAATTTTAATGGTCACGCTGGATTTTAAAACATATCTAAGTCAAATCTCATACTCTGCGGAGGAGAGCGATAAGGATTCCAAATATCATTTAAGTGATAACCCTTCCATTAATATCCCAACAATGGCCGATCCTATCAATGTTCCTTCAAATAACGAGCAACTCCTTCCATACGAGATCCTTAATCCTTAAACGCGAGACCACCACGCGAACAGACTTCGACAGATAATCGCGTCACTCAAAACCCAGAAAACGACAGACAGGTCCGTCCGCGGTCAGTCACAAGACCAACGCGTGAACACATTCCGTTAGATAGTCGTATTGTCCAAGATTCAGAAAATGGGTCGACGCCTGTAAAGGACATAATTAGGACTAAAGATCCTTTAAAAGGGCGCGACGATAATGGCGCAGAAGATTTTATTAAAAGTGTAAAAAGAGCCCAAAAGCGATGTAATCAACCCAATTTATTGCTGGATATCATCAGCGCGGAAAAAATAATCGAAAATGCAAAAAGGGCTATTAGATTCACGCACATTAGTAGCTATGGTGAGTTGTTCGAAGCTTTAAGACACAATTTCGGCGCTAATAGTTCCGCCGATTTAGCTTGATCAAAATTAGATAATGTCAGACAACAAGCTACCGAAAACGTGCAGGGTTATAATCAAAGATTCCGGCGACATCTAAATGAATTGCAATATGCCCTACAAGCATAACACTCGAATGCCACTGAAAGAAAACTAGCGTTGAAAATCGAGGAAAAGTCGGCTATTAAAAAGTACATCATGAATCTGCGGGAAGAAATAGGAATCCAAGTCCGACCCTTAAAACCCACGAGCCTGAACTAGGCACAACAGGAAGCCCTCGAAGCAGAAGTATGGTTTAGGGAAAAGCAGCAGTCGAAAAAAGCCACTATACTTCCCACGGGTAGGAGACCCCTCAACATGTGTCGTCGAAATATTTTTCTCAGCCGACTGGTGTCTCGAACAATAAACCCTCAAACCAGTCTATGCCACTAGCCGATAGAATGAAACTATTGTGTAACTTTTGTAAGTCACCCGGTCACACCGAAAACCAGTGTTACCGAAAAAAAATTTTTAGTCAGGCAAAAAAAACAATCGTCCACCACAAAAAGTGAACTGCATGTACGAAAAAAAAGCGGAGGAGGTAAAAGATCACGAGGAAACTCAACAGGAGGAGCAAGAGATATAGACCTGTGAGATCGAGTATCAGCCATATCCGGACGACTGTTTTGAATACGAGCAGACTTGCACGGATTACCACGAGAGGGAAAATTATTAATCGACCGTGGATCATCGATTAATTTATTTTAAAAAATTCTTTGACACCCGAAACATCCCACTGAAAACTGCAATAAAGAATTTCACATGGGAAACAACAGGCATTTATCTACATGGTTATTTAATTGTAAATACCTCGCTAAAGATTATCTTTTTTACATTGTGCCTGAGAAATTTCCTATATATGAAGACCGAATAATCGGAATACTGTTTCTATACAAGTATTATTTTAATCTGTCCAACAGGAAGTCAGAATTAGGTGGATGCAATCATGGTCTGATTGACAATGGCATATTTATCCCTGAATCCAGTGTTAAAGTTGTAAAAATCGATACCATTAAGAAAAATGGACACGTGATTTTACAAGAAAATCCCCCCTTGCCGGTTTCGATCTACCGAATCACGGATGGACGATTCCATGTACCTATTGCGAATCATTCCGATAAAAAAACAGTAAAACCAACAAGCGAAATCAAATATAATTACATTAAGATTCAGAAACCAAAGGAAATAATTCAATACATAACGTCAGAAGTGTACTGTAAACCAATTTCACTACTGCGGGAAAATTCTAGACTCTCCCA
Organism: Andricus grossulariae; assembly: GCA_011634705.1. Lineage (NCBI taxonomy): Eukaryota > Metazoa > Arthropoda > Insecta > Hymenoptera > Cynipidae > Andricus > Andricus grossulariae. The sequence continues at coordinate 62,119,509 of JAABKJ010075445.1, read as the reverse complement.
GATAGAAGATCACAGAGTTTCGATAGAAAAAATTATTGTACATTATCACGATGTTTTTTCGCTTCCAGGAGATCCAATACCATGTACAAACTTAGCCGCACATAAAATTGATATAAAAGACGAAAAGATCATCAACAACAGTTCCTACAGAACCCCAGAGTATCACAAGCAAGAAATAAATACTCAAGTTGAAGAAATGTACATCAAGAAGGTAATAAGGGATTCCGATTCACCGTACAATTCTCCATTATGGGTTATTGATGAAATCTTGGACCATCTGTGAAAGGCGAAATTCTTTTCAGCCTTTGATCTGACATCCGGATTCCACCAGATACCCATGGAAGAAAACTCAAAGAAATACACACGCAGGCCCACTTGTCCAGTCGAAAGCTCATGCAAATCGCTTTAGAGTACCTATTTACCGCCTCCATAAGGATGCTAAGGTCTTTTTTTGAATAAGCAAAGAGTTTAAGGTCGTCCATGTATAAAAGGTGGTTGACCTTATATTCTATTCTGTTCGGCGGGTCATATATGTATGCAGAGCTTTTGCTTTGGAGCACAAAAGATAGAGGTAGGAGGGAGATGCAGAAAAGTATCGGACATATGGCGAATTCGGTTATCATGAACTGGTGCACGCCAGAGCACTCCGGCCTGCTCCTTCTGACTTCTTCTCACGTTCATTCTTCTCCCTTCGACCTGCTTCGGAGCAGGTCGGAGTGCTCTGGCGTGCACCAGTGCAGAATAACGGAATACGCTATTAGATAATCTCCTTGGAAGACCATTTATTGATATTATTATTATTATCACTGTCTCAAACAAAGATAATATTTGGCATACCTTCCAAATAAGTTCTTTAGTAACAAAGCAAACCTTTACCTCAAAACAAAAATTAGTCTTGGTAGTGTGAATGGTACCAGTACACAATGTATCCTGTCCCTCGTACTTGAGGTGCAAAACCTCACAATCTGTCAACTGTTTTTTCAGTTTTGTGGCAAAAACAATAGATGGTAGTTTTGCTCTTCAAGTTCGAGCGAGTTGGAAGCCCATCTTGAAATTATTTGCAAAAAAATTTACCCAAGAGTTTTCACAGTGCTTTCAATGCAGTGCCGTTTTCAGTAATCTAGAAGGTTGCCAAAATTGTTCCTATTTATGAAGCTGATGACAAGTCAGAAGTAGCTAACTACCGTCCTGTGACCATAATTTCTAACTTTGCAAAAGTTTTTGAGTTCTCGATAGCCCCCTTAATCCGTTCAACAATTAAGCCCGTCATCACTGATTAACAACACAAGTGTGTTCAAGAGAGGTTTACAATCACAAATTTGATGTATTTCACACAATACGTAAATGCTGCTCGGCAGAAAGGTGTTCAAGCTGCTGTAGTTTGCACGGAGTTCTCAAAAGCCTCTAACAAAATTTATGACACCATTCTCAATTCCAAATGAAATAATATGGATATATTTGTATTAACGTAACACAGTCACTGCTGAATTATATATCGAAAAGTCCTAATCAATGAATGCAGAAGGATTTCTCGACAAAAACTTTTTATTTCACGACAGGAGTTTTCTAAGGCTCGGTCCCTGGTTCCGCGATTTTTAATATTTATATCAGTGATATTAAACCGAGAGTAGAAAATTTCAGGTTCTAAAATAAGACGATGATCTGAATCTTTACAGAACTCTAATGAATCAAGCAGATCACGGTGTGCTACAGACTGATCTAAATAACCTTCTTCAATGATACAATAATAATAAATTGAATTTTTTTCAAGTTACATGATTTACGAATATGGGATGCAATAAGATAGAAATAGACAGAGGTATCTTTAGTAACACACCGTATTTACAAGTTATCACGCGAAAAATAAAAAAATTCAGAAATATTTACAGACTTGAATCTATTTAAATTACATTATTCACGATGAAAATAATTTATTGAATCCATGTACTCACAGAAACACCGCGAAATTTGTTCAAATACAACAGAACACCTGACACACATTGCGTCATTCGACTTTATAGCCACAATTTTATATCATTCAATTAATAAAATGTTCTCTTATTCAGATTTATAGAGTACTTTACCCCAGAGTAGGGTTATGCTAATCGAGGGAAGGGGGCAGGCTCTCGGCATTAAATTTAATCTTAAATTATTGATAAAAATTGGAAAAAATTTTGGCATATCGATTTAAGAGTTTCAGATTCGTGTTTCTCACAAAAAATTCTGTAAGAATACGCACTAAAACTTTGTTGCGTTGTTATTATTGTCTCATCCTTTTGTAACATTAGGAGAAAATTTTTCAACATCTCTAGTATACCGCTCGGACTAATAAGGAAAATCCCACTCAAAAGAATAAGAAACATTATTTATCCAATTATTCAATATCATTGTAATTTAACTTTCTAACTTTTACATATAATGTTACGAAAAGCTATATATTATTATTAATATATTTTGATAATATATAATAATATACAGATAATATAAGGCTTCATATATAGGCCTATATGTTATAAGAATTGCCATAAAAAACAATTAATATCTTATAAGATCAAACTTGTCTTTCAAATTCTTACTTTCTACCTAGTTTCCTTCTCAAATGGAAACTAATTATTATATTCCAATATTTAATATTAATGATTAAGTTGGACTCGTGAAAAATTGCTCCGTGCAGATTAAATCAAAAAAATTCTGATTTGCGTGAAGGTTAGAAAAAGCTTACTTACAATCATAGATAAATTACATTGTTATATTCACCAATATAATTGAGGATAACGGCCCAGAATAACACCAGAGTATAGACAATCCTCATCTTTTCTAATCAGAACAAAAACTGAATAATGTATTGATAAAGAATTTTATTAATAATGTAACTAATGAATATTCTAGTGCTCATGAGTTTATATAATATATACTTGTTCTGTTATCTCTTATAGTGAAGACGTCAACATTGTCCTGAGATATTCACATTTTATAAGATAATGTTTCAAGGAAAAAAATTTGATTAAGAATTTAAGTAAAACTAAAGACAAATGTTGTATCTCAAAGACACCAGAGATAGAAGAAAAATTCAAAACGTATCATATGAAGTAAACTATCTAACTTATTATTCAATAATATCGAATTAATTATCATCGAGGTTTGAATTTGTGCAGTTTGTAAAGCATACTTAATACTATCAATGAAAAAGTTATTTGCAACCAAATAGAAGATTAATTTTGTGACAAGGAAGACGAATTTTCAACAAAACATGTAATAGTCTTCATGAACAGACCGAAAAGTAGTAGAAAAAATTATTCCGGGACGAGCCTGACCATACCTGAAAAGTGAGCAAAAAGCTTGCCGACCACTGCGTTAGCGGTACGTGAGCAGCATGTAAGCCTCGTGACTGCAACAGAACGACGGGTTGCACGTGATTGGGCATCGCTGTGTGTATGCGCACGGACGGCTCGTGCGTGAGCTGTTTCCAGCGCACGACAACGGCATTTTATGTGCGAACACCTTAAGTGGTGGGGCTAGATTTCGTAGACCTCTCGTTCGGTCTCCGCGTACGCGTATCATGCCTATGTTTGTAGCTTAATAACAAGAAAAGTTATTAACTTAAAAATTTTCTGATTATTGGAAATGAAAGAGTAACTCAGAAACTATCGACTGGCGTAAGAGAACGAAAATCGATTTTTCCACTTAGGTCCTTTTCTTCGCGGACGGTCACATATTATTATTAAAAACTTACAAAGAAATGTTGAGTTGGTTTTTATCAGTTTTTCAAAAACGTCTGAAATTCTAAAACTCAATAATCAAAAGCACTGGCAATTTTTTCTAGATTGCGATGGAAATAGTAGGCCGATTCTTCACATAGTTAGATGAAGAAGAGGTCAATATTTGTTATTTAAAGACAAATAGTAGATAGATGAAAGTTTATTTTGCAGCCTGCTGGTTCCGAAAAAAAATTGCCTTGCTGACACCTCGTGATTTACAGAATTTATCTTAAAATTATTCCTTTCAAACTAACATCCATCCACACCCTAAAACTACCTTAATTCTACGACTTCGCTTCGCACGCTTAGCCTCGCACGCATGTCCCTATCTTTTACCTTGCCCCGCATTACCAACCTCTGCCTCCGCGGTTACTATCTAATATTTATCTGCTAATTATTTACAATATGTACAAGTTTGCTTATATATACTTCCAATTCTCTTTACAATCTTTTCCTCTCCATTCCTCTTCCTCCGCCTTTCTCTTCGTCTCCATCTCACTCAACACCCGCTTCACCCATGTAGGGACCCGGCACGAAGGTTTTACCCCGGTTAAATTTTTCTCCTCGTTGCTACGGAACTAGGAACAGTGGGGTCTTTAAACCTCAAGGTAAGGCCATGAATAAGCCTATGCATATTTTTAAGGCTGTGTATAGATGTCCGGTGCCGGGCGCTATGTTGGTATCCGGTAGATTGCTCCGATTGGTTACATGGCAGTGGGCGGGGTCAACCGGGCAGCAGCATCAAAGTGAAGTAGATAATTTGGAAGAAGAATATAAGTGTAAATGTTTTCACACACTTCCATATGTAGTTGTTCATTAAAAATGAGTTTTTTGTTGTTTTCGATTTGATCTTTTCTTCTACATTTACACTGTAAAAAATTTCTTGAGGAATTTTCCTCAAAATTGTGTTGACGCTAATTTCCACACATTTTGTGGAATTTTCTTCAAAGTTTAGTAGAAAAAAATCCCCAAACATTTGTGTAAAATATTAACCAATGAGTGGTAAATTTTCCCCAAGATTTCATGAGGAAAATTCCCTATGCTATTGTGAAACGAAACCTGAAATTTCGAAAATTTTCCCGACATTTATATAGGAAAAATTCCTCAACATTTATAGAACATTGCTTAAAACTTTGTGAATATTGACACTCATCATATAGAGAAATCTCCCTAAACTTTTCTGGAATAATAACCAAAAAGTGGTGAATTTTCCCAAAAATTTGATAGGGAATATTCCTTATGTTATTCTGTGATAGTTTAAAATTTTTGGAATTTTCCAAAATTTATGTGGGAAAATTTCTCCAAAATTTGTGCAATACTAATAAAAAAGCAATAGAAGAGCCTCTACTACTAGCGCAGAGCGGCAAGAAACTGTATCGTGGTGCATAGTATACTACACCCAACTGATTATTCAAACACTTGTTTCGTAGATTTTCATTATTATTCTTAGAAAAATTTAATTTTTCATACAAAATTATCAACTTAATAATTATTCATTAAAAATCGAAAGAAATTTATAAAAATTTGAAGTTTTCTATGCCAAACTGTTAAAAAATCTAAAATTTTCTATAATCTTCTATGAAAACGACGGAAAGAAATCTTTGAAATTACTATAACGTTATCAAATCTTATTTTCCAAAAAATGTGTAAAATTATTCAAAATATAGTGCTTGTTTTTAAAATATTTTAGAGCAAAATATCTTCTTGAACATACGGTAATACTTAAAGAGTTTTTGGAAAATTGACCTAATCTACGTGGAAATCAAAAATTTTTTTTGGAACGATTCCCTGCATTCAGCAGGAATCATTCAATTACCCAAATTGCAGGGAATACTTCCAAACTTTGGTATAAATTACCATAAGTTTCGGGAAATTTCCCCCAAAATTTTAGGGGAGCTTCCATAAAGGATGTCATAGTTTTAGGGGGGGGGGGGTGGTCGGCGAATTGTGACAGTCAGTGATAGAGGACATTGAGACCCCATTGACCAATGTGACAATGGGGAGGGGGTCGACAATTCGCCAAAAAACTGTGACATGCTTTATGGAAGCTCCCTAGGTATTACCTAATTTCCTCAATTTTAAGGGAATTTCCCCCTATTTTTCAGTGAATTATAAGAACTTTTAGGAAAATTTCGACAAATATTGGGGAAAATGGGGTTTCCCAACGAAAAGGTGGATTTTTCTCACTAAGAAGTGGCGAAAATTCCCGAAATTTTTCAGAGTTTACTTTATCATTCTTTCATTACAAAGGTGAGTTTCATATAATTTTATTTGTGGGAGTTATAGTCAGTTATTCTTTTGGAAGTGTATAAATCATTTGTTTTTGATAAGTTTAACTTGTGTGAAACTTCTGTTTTATTGAAACTACCACGAATTGTATTTATTGTAGAGAATATTTTCTGGAAATGTTCCGAAATTGTAATATTCCATAATTGTAATATCAAAAATATATAGCTGTCAAATATAGTCGTTAAATTTCAATGCGCGATGCGCATGCACTCGGACGATTTTAGCATGTGAATGTGTTTCAGTTTGACATAAAAATATTTTTACGTCTAACATCTAAAGAAGATAGTAGATGTTCGGCATGAATATCTACATGTTAGGCGGTACAATCTTACCCTTTGAAAATAGGGGAGCGAAAATAGGGGAATAAGGGGAAATGATGGGAAGGATAGTAGGGCGGTGAGGGGAAAAGAGGGTAGGGGAAGTAGATGAAGAGGTGGGAAATGAGGAGAGGGGAAGTAGGGGAAGTGAAGGTAGCGAAACTAGGGTTAGTGAGGGGTCATAAGTGGAAATGAGGGGGTAGAGGAAGTGAGGGAAAATGTGCGGGAAGTGAGGAGAGGAAAAAGTAGATGTGAAAAGAGTTGTGGAAGGGAGGGGAAATAGGGGAATGTAGGGTAGTAGGGAGGAAAGACGTTCCCTTATATATTTTGCACCATTTTCCAAAATCTAAGCAAAATATATTTATTTTAATAATTATAAAGCCACCGAATATAATAATATGTAATAATTGGTTACATGCCAGACTGTCACATGCTCTTAAGTAACTGTCAAGAATCATCTGGTCTGAAATGCCTTATATTTTGTATTAGATCATGACTTATTATCAATTTTGAAAAATGGTTCAGCATATATAAGAGAACGTCTGTCTGGGCCACCTGAGTTTTTATTTTGTTTAAATAATGCAATTTTATTAATTTTTTGTTTGGAATGTAACTGAGAATTAGATTTTAAGCCCACTTTTTAGAATAAAAATGTCACTTTAGTTACTTTTCTTTCTATAAATTATTGTATAATATATTAAATTATTATTGTATATACCATTGAATTCAGGTCTATACCTATTTCTGAATTTTCTTCAATTCTTTTCAAATCTGTTAGGGTATTTAAAAAAATTCCAAGGGATTTTTAAAGATCTTTAAAAGTTTTCAAAGGATTTCGAAAGATTTCTAAGGATTGGGTATATTTCTGGATATTTTTAAAATTTCAAGAAATTTTGGATAGATGTCGATAATTTTAAGAGATTTCAAAGGAATCTAAAGATTTCAGGGTATTTTAAACAATTCAAAGAAATTTTCAAAAGCTTTAAAAATTTTAAAGGAATTTCGAAAGATTTAAAAAAATTTGAAATTCTGTAGGGTATTTTAAATGATTTCAAGGAATTTTTAATAGATTATAGATTAGATTTTTTATTTTAGATTATATTATATTATAGATTATAGATTTATTAGATAGTAGATTTTTTAAAATTCCAAGAATTTGTCAAGAGTTTCAAGGAATTCCAAAAGATTTCGAAAAATTTGAAATATTGTAGGGTATTTTAAAAAATTTAAAGGAATTTCCAATAGATTTCAATAATCTAAAGGTATTCCAAAGGATGTTAAAAATTTAGGAATATTTTTAAAACATCTAAGGAATTTTAAAGAGCTTTAAAAATTTTCAAAGGATTTGAAAATATTGCAAAGGATCTGAAATATTTTAGTTAGTGTCTATAAGCCCGGACAGTCCGTACGTTTACTTTCAGCTATACGGCCGGGTTAAACATACGGACAGTCCGTACTTTTAGCCCTAGCTGCATGCGATCTGGTTAAACTGGTTTGAAATCAGGTTTTTTAAAAATATGCATTAATAATTATGCGATTGCTTTAATAGGAAATATTCTTGAATATTACAATAATTGTAAACATATAAAAATCGTTTATTTAACCAATTTTATTTCTTACCAAGATGTTTATATGGCCGTGATGAATTTCCCACGACCTGAGTACATCCAACTTTAAACAAAAAAACTCTTTAATTGCAGAAATCATTAAAACATTATTCAACAAAAATATAATATTTCTTATGAAAATATTGTTTCTTCTTTTCTACGTGTGAAAATAACAAACTGTGTACACTGTCGGTACCGGTAAAAAATCGTCGGCGCTGGTAAACAAAAATTACGAGTACCGAAAATTTGTTGTTCACAAGTTTTAAAAAAATCATATTTTCAACATACCCCTTTCCAGCGTCTCGTGGGGGGGGGAGGCACCCCTGTGATTGGTCACAAAAGTAATGATGGTCAAACTCCTACCCCTTTTCATTCCAGGGGAGACGAAAACTGCAGAAAATCTTCTCAAATCATATAAGATTTTCTGTAAAACCTATAACAAAATGTTGGTAAATAAACCGATTTTTTTTCTAAAGAATGGGTAATTTGTGCACGTTACGCGCGCAACATTTTCTAGTGACTTATAAACTCAAAAAAGTGCAATTTCATATAAATTCCAGCAACACTTATTTAACTTTTTGAATTCTACATATTTGGAAAACATAGGTCTACCTATTTTTTAAATTTCAAATGAATTATGTTTGTAGATAAAAATTTGATCATAAATAATTAATTTTTGGTGCTTTTGTGGTTTCGATAAATTACGATGAGGTGTTACACATAAATATACAACCTCATATAATCAGAACAGAGCGTTATGACCTAAATCAAGGACATAATGCCGCATCGTGAAGCCGTGATTGTAATTTGTGCATACAGCATAAATACATAATTATTATCCTGAAATTAATTTACTTCCATGCAATTATTAAGGACTGCTATCGAGAATCGGATTGAGCACATAAAGACTTTATAACATTTTTACATTCTCATCTCAATGAGAAGGTATTGGTTTTATGTGAAAAATGACTTACGCGAATTCAATCAAATGTCGACGTTTCGAAACTCCCTGAGTCAGAAAAAACGGTTTTTACGAAGTTGTCTGTCTGTCTGTCTGTAGTCTGTAGTATCGTGTAGGCACGATTAGCTTTCTGATGCCGTGCCCAGATTTGCAATATAATAAAAATACTCAATGTGAGCGAAGCTCAAAGATAGCAAAAACCCGTGTTATTGCACTTTTAGGTTAGGATATCTCGGAAACCTAGGGTGATGGAGCAATTCTGAGTTCAGATTCGGATTCAGCGCGTCAAATTTCTTTGGGTACACTAGGTCCGGTCTGTGAGTGTGAAAATGTGTTGGCCTGTGTTATCCACTGTAGCTCTCTAAGATTTCCGACAGTGAACCTCGAGAAAGCATCGACAATTTGAAGATCATTTATATTTCCTCTTTGCGTGAAAGTGTTAAATAGATTGAGAATTGGGAACCAGAATTGGGACCAATTGTACAAAAAGATCCCTCTCTTATTTTTAGTATGCTATAAAGGTACGTGTGGACTTAATGCTGTAACTTTTTTGTACTATAACCTCACTTTTTTATTAATTGCTCGACGTGCTAAAAAACTTCGTTTATAACATTTATTCTTGGGTTTTTTTTTCGTTGATAGTGAAATGATTCGTTTGTTAATTAAAAAGAATATTTAATCGTTAAGCGGAATTTAATGAAATTTTGAATTTTTTCAGATCCAACACAATGAAACTAAACCTTGTTCGAGCATTCCAGTTAGTGGAATTTGTTAAAAGATGCCTGAAGAAAGAAAGAATTGTTGACTGTGCTACAGTAGACTGAAAATTACTTTTAAATAATAAAAAATAAACTTTCAACATACAAGAATAATTTTCGACACAAAAAGACGACTTTTCAACAAAATACTTGAATTTTCTACCAAATAGTTGAATTTTTAACTCATACAACATCAATGATAAAGTTTTAACTGAAAATGGAATAGTTAAAGTTTCAGACAAAAAGTCTGATAAAAAATTAACTCTGAGCAAAAAAAAAAGAAATTAAAAAAAAAATGTTAAATTTGTTACCAAAAAGGATAAATTTTCAACCTTGCGATGTAGTTTACGCCAATGAAAAAGGTTCCAACGAAAGCATTTATCAAAGGGTATCGCATGTGCTCATGTATCACGGTAAAGAAATTTAGAATACGCATTAATTTTATTTTGTCAACAATAATATTTTTCCTTTACAGTTAATTGATCAAAATTCTTTGCAGGTTTGAGTTCTGAACGATGCAAAATATCTGAGGACGATCCACTGCTGCGCATCGGTTCAGTCTTCAGCAACGCAAAAGATTGGGGTGGACTTTTTTCAAAATATTTATATAGAGTAACTCTGTAAAACTAACGATAATTGTTTTCAAATATTCTAATAATAAAGTTTAATATTCCTAATTAATTATTTACTTTTTCATTTAATACATAACATTTTAGTAATATTTTCATAAATAAAAATTAGAAGAGGCCAGATCGGGCCTTCCTTATGGATACCCCAGTCTGGCCCTGATCGGATTAGGCGTTTCATTTCGAGTCTGGCCCTGACTGGGGTGCCCGATCGGGGCCAGGTTCTGCCAGATCTGGCCCCGACCAGGGCCACTCCGAAATTTCTGCACGGGTAGTGTTAACACTCAAATATTAAAAATGTCAGGACAATTTCATATTAATATTCAGTTCTAAATTGCATAATTTTAGATTTAAATATTCTGAATTCTTTGATTTCAATTTTATTATATTCTAAATTTAATAATTGTAGATTTAAATTTTCTAAATTCTTTGGTTTCAATTTTAACATTACAAAATTGTCTGGTTTTTTGAATTCTTCGAAATCTTAGAATATCAAATTTAAAGGCTTGATATTTGCACAATTTTCAGTTAAAAGGATTTGTAATTAAACAATTTTGAATGAAATGCCTCCAGAATGAATTCAATACAATGAAAAATGCAGACAATAATCTCGCAAATTCAAACCTTAGAAATGAGAAGATTTTAGAACCTGGCATTGAAATGAATGATTTAAAATTGAAATATATTTGATCGACAAAGTATTAAAATATTAATATCAATAAATAAAAATTAAACTATGTAATATTGATGCCTCAGTAATTGAATAATTTCTTCAATTGCTTCATCATAGAGGGAGGTTTGTAATTACCCAAATTTTCAAATCTACTTTTTTTACATATTCGATATAATTCGATATGACATATTTCGCTATGATTGTATTTTGAAGCTAGGAGCTCGAAAATACAATTTTCAAAAAATGTCCGGTTCTTTACGTGTGCGTATGTAACTTTTTTTTGTTCACCATATCTCGAAAACTAAAAGAGCTTATGATCATGAAATTTGGAAGAATTGTAGGTCCGAATGATATCCAGGTCTGATAGAACTTTGAGCTAGATCGGCCATTTAGAAATAGTTTTTTCTTGAGTTTAGAGATTTAAAAGATAAAAATGTTTACTTGTTTATGTGACAAAAACTTTTTTGAAATTCAAAATACAACAATACGATATCTAGTCTATTTGTTCGAATCTTCCAAACGAATCTATTGACCTATTGTTGAACCTCTTACGATCCACCGGAAACAATTTATGAAGTTTCAAAAAAACATGCGTATTCTTATTATATGAGAAAAACTTCGTTCATATTAGGAATACTACTGCATCTGACAAGTTTGTTCGTATCTTCGTGATGCGTGGGTTGACCTATTGACGAGACCATTTTTGACCAAATCAATAGGTACTTAGAGATTTAAAAAAAAGGTTACATTCCCGAGTCGAAGTTTTCAATTTCGTTTTAATTTCTATTTTCGAGACTGAGCCGAGAATGAAACGAAATCGAAAAGAAAATGAAACGAAAGTTCTATCAAGTCTGGCAATGGAGATTTCACTCTCGCCTCACTCTCAAAACTTGCGAGGATTTCCCAATTCGCAATTTTCGAAGGTGAGGCGAGAGTAAGCTTTCATTGTCTTCACTTTCTGTTTCGATATATGTTAATATAAACCCGCTGCCCTTATGTTTAGATACTCTAATTTTGCAATTTTAAACGTCTGGGGTCGTACAAGACCCCCTGTGCCAAACAAGGGTTGAACAATTTTTGATTGTTTGAACAAATGTAACTTATTTAAACAATGACTTATTGTTTATTCTCAAAATTTCTAAAAATTGACCCAGATGTGTCTAGTTTTTTCTCAAATTAGTATCCTATGCTACTTTTTGTTGAATAATTATATAATTTTGATAGATTTCTTTTAATTTTTAATAAATTTCTATTTGTTGAAACAATTTTGATTTGCTTAAGCAGTTTTTTTTTCGATAACTTTACAAAAATGAAATAAAATACCTATAATTATTTTTCTGGCTGTATAGTGTATAAAAATAATATATTAACGATTTTAAATTGTTTAAACAAATATAATTTGTTTAAACAATTACTTTTCCGAAAATAATTTTTAAATCGTATTTTCTGAATTAAATATAATATTGAATGATTTCGAGGAGGCTTGGACTTGCGAGGGTTAACAATTGTTAAACATTTAACAGCAGTGAATGATAATGCTGAAAGAGGTGTTAAATTAATATCGGAATTCAACTGCTTGATAACAAGAAATGAGGACCAAAAACAGTACTTACTGCAAGTAGTAAACTATAGAAAACAGTTTCCAAATATCAGAAAGAAAACATTGTCTTCGGGCAAAAAATAATATTTTGTGATTGGCGTTGTAATTAGACTGCATGTGAAATGGATTTGGATTATATTTCATTATAGCATTTGAAAGTCTTATGAATATCAATCTGACATACTGGAATACACAAGAAATATATATTAAAATATATTTACGAAAATAATTCTATGTGTAATATTTTATATTATTGATCCCCATTTTTTTATAGAAAACTGCTTGAACGAATAAAAATTGTTTAAACAATGACACGACGTTTTCAACAGAATTTACTACTCCTCGAAATCATTCAATATTATGTTTGATTCAGAAAAGGATTTAAATAATATTTTTAGAAAAATAATTGTTTTTTATACAAATTATATGTATTTAAACAGTTGAGAAAAAATTAATATATTCTTTCTATACACTATACAGTCAGAAAAATAATTATATGTATTTTATTTTATTTCATTTTTTAAAGTTATCGAAAAAACTGCTTAAACAAATACGAATTGTTTAAACAAATAGAAATTTATTAAACACTAAAAGATATGTATCAAAATTATATAATTATTCAACAAAAAGTAGCATAGTATTCCAATTTGAGAAAAAACTGGACATCTCAGGGTCAATTTTTAGAAATTTGGAGAATTATCAATAATTAATTGTCGAAATAATTACATAATGTTTTCAACAAAAATTACTAATCCAAGCAATGACAAACTATTACATTTCAATCAGAAAATACGGTTATTTTTTTATTTTTTGGGAATAAATAATTGTTTAAATGCAATTAAAAATTGTTTGAACCGTCATAAAAAATATTCAAATTGTCCATTAGTAATTATTTGTATGAAAAAGACGACGGAAATTGCTACAAAGTAAGAATAATACGTAAAAATGTAGTTTTTTTTATTTTTGGGCGATATTCGGGCGCTGTATGGGGTGCGGGATAAGGATAGGTTAAAAATAAAAGTTATAAGTGTGGTTTCATTTCATAGGTACTCCTCTTTAACCCCTCAAAAAGTTGGCACGTTTCGATCAAACCTTGAAGTATGAGTTCAATTTTTCGAAAATCAACAATGTCCCCATGTTAATTAAATGGGATTTTAAAGTGCCCGGTGGCACGTAATAATATTCGGATTTCTAAAAAAAATGAGGGATTTTTTTCCACTGGAAATGAGAATTTGGAGGGGGGGGGCTTGCCCTCTAGGATGAGAAGCGTTTTTTTGGACCACACTAATGTACACTTCAGCTTATGCCTGCATTACTTTTAGGGCATTGAAATAGACACCACTCTCCCTCTCCCTCTCTCTCCCCCTCCCTCTCTCCCTCTCCTCAGACTCTCCCTCTCGCCAGACTAGCTCACGGGGTCAAAAGGACCGCAGTCTTCTGTGGACCAAGAAATATAGTTTTAAGAAAGGTTCAAGATGGGCCTATACCTGCCTATACTGTAGTCCTAAATTGGTATTTCTTTTCACGAGGGACATTACTTCATATAGTATTAACTCAGATTAAAATCCATTGAATTCTGCTAATAATAAAACAGATAACTAAATAAATTCCCAGTCAGAAAATAAATTCATTGTCATTTGTCAGTTTCATCTCGGTCTTAAAAAGTTCTACCGCTGCCACTCTGGGTTTCACTAGTTTTTTATTTATTATACTAACTTTTACATGGCAGTGAATGTTGAAGCCTTGCGAATCCAGGCTTGCAGTGGCAAGCAGAAACGCCATGAACGGTAGCACATGCTTCATGTTGACTAGCATCGCATGTACTTGAATCGCCAACAATGCAAGTGTCTATTCTAACTGGAGGTTGCGTTGGTCTGCGATGAAAGTTCGGTCTTCTGACTGGCACACTTGGGCGAGGCGATGCTACTAAACTGTGTGTTTGTGCTATAGCAAATCTGTCGGGATTTAGTAGTCATTATTGTAAATATAATTTTTAAAATCTACCTTATATTTTTATATTACAGTAAAGTCTCGAACATTTCAGCGTGCTTGAAACGTAGGGGTTCGTTATTTTCAATGCTGGAGGGGCCCCACCCTTACCACGAGTGGGCAGTTATTTTTATCGACGACACTCATTGGCTGCCCCGTTATTGTATCGATGCGCTGCCAGTCGCTACATTTTTAGCCAAAAAGCGCGGGTGATTTGAAATCAATAATAAATACTATCAATAATAACACAAATAAATACACCCGACATTCCAACCCTTGGTACAGGGACCCTCTATCCGCAACCCGAGGACGCGTTCGGTGGCTTTGTCATAGGCCCTTCAGTTCTAATCCAAAGGAATAGAAACCGACATATATATATATATATAATTAAAAAAAAAGATCAAACAACGATCGCAGGGTCCCGCTGGGAGCAACTGCCATCTAAAAATGACATCGGCTCCCAGTAGGACCACGGTAAATCACACTTATGGCCACGCCTCACGATTTGAACCTATCTTTGCGAAAACTGTAATGTCCTTAAGGTTAAGGTAGGGGCATTACTTTATTAGCGATACGAAACTTCTGCTTATGATTGTATATTATTATAAAATTAAAACATTATATTATAACATCGCTGCGTTTCCAAATTAACTGTACAATTCTAAGCTCTTTAGAGGCGAAAAGTATTTAAAAAAATGATAATAACGTAATTTCATCACTTATTCTCGATCAATTATGCGGGGTTCTGGAAAGAAAAGTTTAGTTGATGCAAAACTACTATAAGAATAATATGCAAATTGCACTTTTGCTTCTTTAATGTTGAAAGCTATACCACTTTTTGATGTGGGCTTTTCACATATTTTGTATGAACAAAATGTAACTGATTCTCGATCTATTCATCTGTGTGCAGGCTTCGGGGAAGCTCTGATCTTATCCACCGAAAAAGCTTTTTCAATAATCAAAAATTGCATTTTACAACAAAACTAATACGAGATACCAAAAAATGTTAAGAAGCAAAATTTCTCATCCCAAAAAGATCTAAAAATTTACTTCAGATAATTTTTTGATAGAACAAATATAAGCTTCAGATAAATAAAATTAATGTAAAACTTCTCAGCTTTCCATAAGTTGTACAAGCTTTTATTCAGATTTACTTTCACAGTAAGGTACATGTTTCAAAAAGGCCGAGCCTAGATTCAAAGAAATGCGGTGAGTTTAGATCAAAATTTTGTGGTGTGCCTAGACTCTTTGTTTTAAAAATATGTTTCTTTAATTCCATTATCAACATTCTGTGAATATCCCTTCGTAAGTTAATTCAAAAATTTTATATTGATCGTCACGATGTCGTCCATATTTGTTTATTCTGTCAATATTCTCATATATTAACAAATGTACAGTATTAGGAGTGTTAAAATAAATCCCATCTGCATTACTTCTTGAGAACACGAGATGCCCTGGATTGACTGCCATCTAAAACCGATTATAAGTTATTATAATATTATTTTGCAATTAATACTAAATATTTAAGAATAAGCCAAAAGAAACAAAATATTTCTCAATCTCGAATGGAATTTTCATTTTTTATTATGTAGTTAGATAAAATGTAATTCAATCCTCAAGGGCTCAATGAGCACAGATTATTGGAAAAAGTTTTATTTGGTCTATTTAGCAATGATCATGTCATTATCAAACCTATACGTTTGTTTAAACTGTATTTTTCGGTGAGCAAACAGATGAAAACCCTCATTTGTTATACAATCATTCTTGTAAATTTTTCAAGATATTAATCGGAACAATTTCATTAGAAAATGTTAATGATAAAATTGTATAATAAAACTTGTAAATTAAAAAAATTTTAAATATAAAGATTAACATTTATCTGCATTAAAAATAGTAGACGTAATTGTAATAATTAAAAATTAAGTCTTCTTACCGTCCCCTTTTCAATAGAGCACCTTCCATCTTTTTTATAGTTAGCCACGAAATAATCAAAAAAAGTTCCCGCCAAAGCGTTCATGCCTTTGTAATTATAATCTTTAGCGCATATATCAAAACGCTTAATTTGTGGTGGAATTTTTGATTTGGGATAGTATATGTAAAGATCCATCTGGAAATAAAATCAAGAAGTCAGAAATCACTATTAGTTATACAGCAATACGGAAAGAAAGCAATTTTTTATATGTCGGAATACGTTCTGGATAATTCGGAAACAAAAACATGAAAAGAAATTATTCAGTCGATTATTCATACCTTCAGCCTATCTTTCTTCCAACTATAATATTCGTCTTTCCATGTCATGGTAATATTCTTTTCATCAAAAACTTCTTTCTGGTTGATATTCTGCGCTTTGAGGTATGTGTTTTCACTTCCATTCTTATTTGTGTAGAAATAAGTTCTCGTTAAATTGACTTTAAATTCCGTCACAGCGAGGGCAAAATAGGCCATGAAAAGTAAAATATACTTTAGCATATTTGACCACTGATAAGTTAGTTTTAGAAAACTTCGAAAAATGTGGTAAATATTTTATTTCTTTGGCTTTTAAATCCTGTGGTGGAAAAAAATAACCGTATAACCGGTATTTTTATCGCAGTGGTCCAATAGATAATTTGTTATGAAACGCCGCATTTTACGTGTTATCATAACTGATACAAATGAGCTATTTGTGTCATATTCTGGATACTGTTAAAAGAAAAATAACATGTTAATGTCATACATATACAATATAAAACTACAAAAGTAATAAATAATTTCTAATACAATTTTTTCATATTATTTTTACATTGGGATCTCACTGGGATCCCGGGTCAGGTCCCCAGAAAGTATTGGATATGAGACAAATTATTATATTAATATTATATTAATACGATGTTTGAAATCCCTTGTGATAATGTAGTAGGCACAAAATTAGGAGCATGATTTAGTTTGACGTCCATCCTTTACCGCTGTTGTCCTTACACAGCGGCCGATTGCGTTGAAGGTGACATCAGCTCATGTAGATATTATGATCGGGATTTTGAGGGGCTAGGCGATTTTTCCCTATTTCTGATCGGGTACTGACCGGGAAACATTGAGAGGGCCAGACTAGTTCTGTAACGCTGTTTTAACCATTTTTATAACCAATTTTTTTATTATTTATATTATATACATATATATATATATATATATATAATTTTAATCCGGGTAATTTCGTTACGAAGGTCCAATAAAAGACCTAATAGAACCTATTAGAAAAACAATTTTGTACTCAATAATATGTTTTTTAAACGGTTTCTATTGCTACACATTAAGGGTTCACAAATTTTAATTGTTTAATTTTGAATGATGAAAATGACAGTGATTTTTTGTGTACAGAAATCTGATTTTTTAATTTAAAAAAAAATCATTTCAGTCGCCTCAAGTGTCACTAGATACTACATGGTATAATATATACCTGAAGATGATTTTTATCATCTTTCAAAATTCCATCATTCAAATTTAAAGTACAATTTTGAATGCTCAATTCTAATTTACGAGTAGTTTAATTTTTGAGGCCTTAAAAACAAATTGCTCAGTGTTAAACGATTCAATGAAAAAATATTCCTTTTTAAGTTTCATCATTTTTAAATGTTTAATAAGAAAATTTACAGATTTATGAATTTATAATTTTTTTATGTTAGTGTTGCTGACCAGATAAAAATAATTTAATATGTACAGTTTTTAATTTTTTTTTTTCATTTTACGAGAATTATATTTGAACTTGTTCACAGTAAAAAGAAATACTTAAAGTTATATTCAACTTAATGTTATATTTGACTTGAAATAAGAAAACAACTAAATTTAAGTTTACAAACTATCTTGAATACAGCGATTACTCATCTTAAATAAGAAATAAGCATTTCTCGACAGGAATAAAGTAAACTTTGCACCTTACTTTCAATATACAGTTCTGAAAGTAAGTTAAGGGCAACGTGAAATAACATTTAGGCCTTTCTTTACCTAAAATTAAGAAGTACGCCTCACTGAATTTCAGGTTGACTCTGCCTTAATCACCCAGGCACATGCGCGCGACGCGGTCTTGGTACTTTGCTCTGTTTCTATACTCTGGTCCGCGTGTTGAGTGACGCTTTGTTGTAAATCTCCAAAAGTCTCGATCACTCACGGTGATTTATGTATATCGTAAATTGTATTCAATTAAAAAAATTACTCGTGAACTCTCCATTTGGTGTTTTTCGACGTCAAATCTGCATTTTCTGCTAATATGTTTAGTATAAAGTTAGATTTTCAAGGAACACACATCGTTCTTTATCAAGATTGTCACTGAGAATTATGATTGTATAGTGGTGGTATTATTACATATTTTTGGTGCAGACAAAGAGTTCTAATTGCGAATTTATACAAAAACCAATAGGATTTTATAAGGATTATCTTTATAATTCATGTGATTCCAGTTTAGGACTCACTGGTGCAGAGGGTGAGGAGATCTATAATTTCAGTATAAATATGCATCTCATTTTCATCTAGGAGAGTCCTTAATTTAAGGTCATGTCAACCTTACACTAACTTTTCAGTATAAATATCGCCTCAATTTCAGGTCTTTACTACTTGAATTTCAGGTCTTCACTACCTTAATTTCAGTCTTTTTGTTTTCTTACTTTAATGAATTAAACACATTATTGATTTCAGATTTTATATACTTCTTTTTGTTACGCCTTAAATTAAGTCCAATTTTCTACTTAAATTAAGTGTTTATTTTTGCTGTGAACCCTATTATTGGTACTTTGTACTGTTGGGTTTGAATAAAGTATATTAAACCAAATCATATATTGTATACTTATATATGGGGCATTATTTCTCAACCAAAACTTTCTCCTTGAAATACTTTTTTTTTTGTAATGCTAGTAGTAAATGCCGATATTTCCTCTTTACATTTGAATCAGTAAAAACTGGGTCACTGATTGAAATCTTAAGAATGTTCACTGATCCATAACACAATCTCACTGATTGAAATAATAAAAAAATCGGTCACTGAATTAAATAAATAAGAAATCCACTCATTAATTGTAAAATCTCTCCGATACAAATCTAGAAAGTAAAAAATTAAGGTAAAAAATAAGACTTCTTTTGAATTTAGGGTTCTTTTTTGAACTGAATAGAAATCTTAGGTTTTTTATTTTTAATACCTTGAGTTAAAAAAATCAAAAGTTATTATTATGACTATTTTAATATTACATTAAAATTTTATTCACAACAGTTTCGATAGGGCTCTTCATGCCCTTTCTATTGAGTATAAGCATTCTTTTATTGATTTTACAAGAGTCATTAATAGTTTAAAAAACACGGTATCCACAGAAAACATGCCAAATTCTCATTTTTAGGAATAAGTAATAATATGTTAATTCTTTAACCTTAAGGTATTTAAAAGAGAGACTCTAAATTAAAAATAATAATAATAATAAAAAAAGGAACCCTGAATTCGGAAAAACTTTAATTCGTTTTTAGTCTTCATTTTTGAAGGTCGAATTTTAAAAAAATGATACTTATAATTAATGAACCGTTTTCAATACTTGTTTCCGCAAATGTTCAAATTTGACGGCGTTATATTTCAAACTTTCCAATTGTTTAGGTTTCCAATTTTAAATTAAAGCATATTTAAGGAAAATACATTTAAACTTACAGCGTTTTAGATGAAACACTATAAATTTAAAAGATTTAAAATCTAATATTTTTAAATTCTAGCAATAAAGACTAAATAATTATAAAGGGACCTTAGAAATGGAACTGTTTCAAAATCAAATATTTGAAACAGCACAATTCTAAACATAAAGATTACACAAAATAAACGTTTCAAACACAAAACTTGAAAAAAAATTAAACTAAAAAAATCCTTTCTTTCGTCCCAAGGAAAATGTTAAAAATACCTAATAGATTATAAATACCCAGTATTTGCGATAGCAGACGATCAGTCATTATTTTTTAATAACCGACTATGTTACACATGAGCGGCTGATTATAAAAAGTAGAAATATCTCGAGGGTGAGTAAGAAGCAGCTATAGAAAAGTGCCTAAAAAAATTGGATATAATTTCATTTCTGAAACTCTTAAATCAACATTTAGTAATATAGAAATTTAATTAAATAATACTAAAAATGCTGAGTGAAGTATTAATTACGTATATTAAAATCTGCTATTATATATAACAGCTGCAAATCTTGTTTTTTTCTTGAAACCAACATTTTTTTGTTTAAATTGTAGTTAAATAAATTCATTTAAAGGAACCAGGATTCCTGGTTAACAGAATAATGGATATACAATTGATTCAACTGTTCCAACTTAGTAGACGAAACTTTGTTTCACTGAAACGGGAAGCTGGGTTACCAACGATTATCATAGATTGCGCCACCATCTGATACGCTGTTTTTTCTTGTAGTTGTAATAACTTTTTCCCTGTTGAATCTTGAATTATTCTAAATCAAGTTGAATAAACTATTAAAATGTATGTGGAAGAACGTGATGGAATAGAGGGCGAGGAGGAGGATACGATAAATATCACAGTTAACTCAAGTCGGTAATGAAAATATCAGATTCAATGATTATATGCTCTAAATCGTCTGTTAGAGGTTTTAAAAGCTGTGTTGTGATTTATCCACTTTCATCTTGAAAATTTTTTTTGTACGTGTTGCATTTGGATGTAAAAATGAAGGAGCACATCGTCTTCCAAATAAAAAAAAATAACCAAACTGTAGGTATAATGCCTTGTTCCTGCATACGAGATGTATCGACATTCTCGGCGCTGCCCTCTGCGCTAAGCTTGATAAATCGCCTTCCTCATATAATATTGACTTTAGGTAAGTCTTAAGCCAACATCTATTACTGAAGAAATCTCATTTGATAATAATAATGCTTAGCGAAGTATCACTTAAATTAAAATCTGCTTTTATATAACAGCTGTAGAATTATCATTTTCTTAGAACTAACATTTAATTGTGGTTAAATAAATTCAGTTAAACAGATGAGGATTTCAGGTAAACAGAATCATGAACATACTGTTGATTCATGTATGTCAACTTAGTAAACAATGACTTAGTTTCATTAACAAGGGGTCTTGGATTAATAAAAATTATGATAGAGTGCACTACTATCGAGTACACTGCTTTCCTTATAGTTGTAACCACGTTTCTCCTCTTGAATTTTAATTATTCTCAATTAAATAAACTATTAAAGCGTGGAAGAAGATGACGTCATGGAGGAGAAGAAGGAGGGCAGAAGACGAGGTGGGTATGATAATGATGTAGTGAAGACAAGCAGAGACTGCAAATATTAGATTCAATGATTATGTATACACTAATCTTCTGTTAGAGGTTTTTATGAACTGGAATCCTAAAAAACTGCAATTAATTCAGGTGGAGGAATAAAGAAAAACACACAAATTTCAAATTACATCTATTTATTTAACCTATTTCATTATAATAATAAACATAAAGACTATATATATATGTAATATCGAATAGTAAAAAAACTTACAATGTTAACTACAGGAAACGTTGAATTAGTAATTTCGAATGTTAATTTAATTACATTTTACTAGTTGCTAAACTGAAAAAAAATATTATTCAATGATACCGACCTCTCGCATTTCATTAACAATTCAAATAATTTCGTGTACATGATTTATGTTTCCAGCTAATTAAGCTTGTAAAAGAAAGCGCAATCTATCTAAAAGTTTATTTGGATCTTCCCAGTAATCTAACATTTCTGCTTCTGATTTTGCTTCTATTTCATATTCAGAGGAAATTTCACTTTTATCATCATCATTCTCATCGCCATCATCATTATCATCATTATCATTTACATCCTTATCTTCAGCATCATTTTTGGTTATCTCAGGTCTTTAGACTTCTCAGTAATGCACGCTAGATTCTTACGCGGAGAGAATCGTGGTTTCCAGGCTTCCTGAATAGTTTGTTTTTCATCTTCAAGTTTGAAAATCTTATGCTTACGATGAATTGCATTTCTATCCTTATCAATCAACCTGTTACTGTCTTGCATTGTCCTTAGACCTTCAGGTACCTTTGCAATTTGGTGAAAGTCTCTCTCATCTTGCCTATAATTTTTTGTTAAGCAAGAGTATTTCTCATGTCTCTTTCACTTTATCGAGTCTTAAATAAGTTCTGGAACAACTTGAACATGTGCAAGTCATCTTGCCACTGGCTCGGTGAAAATAGCGGTTCATTAATGAAACCTGAGTTTATATCCTCCTCCTCCTCATGTCCTCCTCTTTCAACTCCTCCTCCTCCTCCTCATCACCATGCTCTCCCCCTCATGCCCTTATCTTCCAACTCCTCCTCATGCCCTTCTCTTCCAGCTCCTCCTCCGCCTCTTGCCCTCTTCTTCCAACTCCTCGTTCTCCTCCTTCTCATGCCATCCTCTCCCAACTCCTCCTCCTCTTCCTCACGCCCTCCTCTTCCAAGCCTATTCCTTCTCATCCTTCTCCTCTTCCAACTCCAACTTGTCCTTCTTGAGAAGAGGAGGGCATAAGGAGAAGGACGAGTTGGAAGAGGAGGGCATGAGAAGGAGGAGTTGGAAGTAGAGGGAAAGAGGAGGGGGAGGAGCTGGAAGAGAAGGGCATGAGGAGGAGGGCATGATGATGAGGAGGAGGAGTTGAAAGAGGATGACATGAGGAGGATATAAACTCAGCTTTCATGAATGAACAGCCATTTTCACTGTGCTAGTGACAAGATGACTTCCACATGTTCAAGTTGTTCCAGAACTTATTCAAGACTCCATAATTTAAAGAGACATGAGAAATACTCTTTCTTAGCAAAAAATCATAAGCAGGATGAGAGAGACTTCCACCAAATTGCAAAGGTACCTGGAGGTCAAAGGACAATGCAAGACAGTAACAGGTCGATTGATAAGGATAGAAAAGCAATTCATCGTAAGCATAAGATTTTCAAACCTGACGACGAGAAACAAGCTATTCAGGTTAGATGGACGACAGTCCATGTGTCACTGATGAGGGTGTGTGCGCAAAAGAGTAATTTTAAATTTGCAGGAGGTTGTTAATATCAATGGTGCAACTTCACACGGCAACTGAGAGACGAGATTCTTAGAAAATATATTTTCCTTTAGAACATACGTTGAATTATTTCAACTTCCTTCGAGTATTTCTAATCCTTTAGAATTCAAATGAATTCTTGGAAGTCACTTGTGCTCCTTTGAATTCTTTTGAAGTTTATTGCAATTCTTTTGAAACCTTTACAGAACACCTTAAATTATATTGAATTTCTCCAAGTCTATTGTATTCTCTGAATTTAAAAATTCTCTGAAATCTTTTGAGTTCTATGAATTCTTTTGTATTCTCTAAATTCTTTTGAAATTTCATAATTTTTTTTTAATTCTGTGAATTCTTTTGAAGTTTGTGAATTAATTTGCATTCTGTGAATTCTTCCGAATTTTTTTAATTCTTCTTGATTCTTTGAATTCTTCTTAATTCTATGAATTCTTACACTATTCTTTGATTTCTTCCGAATTCACTGAATTCTTCCAAATTATTTTGATTTCCTGATTTATTCTGAATTCTCTGAATTATTTTAAAATTTTCTGAATTCTCTAAACTGTTTTGAATTGGTTGAATTCGCGGTATCACTGTATTCTTTAAAATAATTTTAATTATCTTCAAATCATTAGAATACACGCTGAATTATTTTAAATTCCTTTGAATATTTTTAATCTTGTAAAATTCAAACGAATTCATCAGAATTAAATTTTTTTCAATTCTCTTGAAACCTTTACCATACACCATGAATTGTTCTAACTTTCTCCAAGTCTCTTGCATTCCTTGAAATCTTCTAAATTATTCGAAATTCTCTTATAAATTTTGAAATGTCTGAATTCTTTCCAATTCTCTGAAATATTTTGAATTCTATAAATTCTTTTGTATTGTCTTTTTTTTTTAATTATTTCGTATTATCTGAATTCTCCTGATTTCTTTTGAATTGTCTGAAATATTTTGTATTCAAATACTCTTCTGAATTCTTTTTTCAGTTTTCAGAATTCTTTCGATATCTTTAGAATACGCGTTGAATTATTTTGAATTCCGCCAAGTGTTTTGAATTCTGTAGAATTCTTCAGAATTCAAAATATGCGAAGAAAGTTAAAGTAATTCAACGTGTATTCTGAAGATTTAAAGTGAATTAAAAATATTTAAAAAAAAGGAGTTCAAACTAACTCTAGGTGTATTCTAATGATTTCAAGATAACTAAAAAACATTTTTTAAGCTTTCAGTGATATCGTGAGAATTCGACGAATTTAGGGTACTTTAAATAGTTCAAAACATTTCGAAGCAATTCAGAGAATTCAGAAGAATTTAGAGAACTTAAAAGAATTCAGAGAATTCCTAAGAATTCACAGATTCTAAAAGAATTCGCAGAATTTAAAATAAATTTGGATAATAATTTTAAAAATTTGGATAATACAAAAGAGTTCATAGAATTTGAAATATGTCACAGATTTTAAAGAATTCAGACAATTAAAAAATTATCAGAGAATTCAGAATAATTCAGGAGTTCATCGAATACAAAAGAATTGCAGAAATTCAGATGAGTTCATGGTGTTTTATAAAGATTTCAAGAGAATTAAGGAAAAAAACTTTACAATCTCTGTAGAATTCGTGTGAATTCTACAGAATCAAAAATATTCGAAGAAAGTTAGAATAATTCAACGTGTATTCTAATGATTCCACGATAATTAAAAAACATTTGAAAAATTCAGTGGCACCGTGAATTCAACAAATTCAAAACAGTTGAGAGAGTTCAGAAAATTTTAAAACAATTCAGAGAATTCAAAGAATTTGGAAGGATTCAGAAGAATTTAGAGAATAGCGGAAGAATTCATAGAATGAAGAAGAATTCGAAGAATTGAGAAAAATTTAGAAAATTCGGAAGAATTCACAGAGTACAAAAGAATTCACAAACTTCAAAAGAATTCACAGAATCAATAAATAAAATTAGAACATTTTAGAAGAATTTAGAGAATACAAAAGAACTCAAAAGTTTTCAGAGAATTTAAAAGAGTTTAGAGAATTTAAAGGAATTCCGATAATTGAGAAGAATTAAGAGAATTCGGAAGAATTCAAAGAATAGCGGAAGAATTTAGAGAATTAAAAGGAATTCAAAGAATTTAGAAAATTCGGAAGAATTCACAGAGTGCAAAAGAATTCACAAACTTCAAAAGAATTCACAGAATTAAAAAAAATTAAAGCATTTCAAAAGAATTTAGAGAATATAAAAGAATTCAAAATGTCTCAGAGAATTTAAAAGAGTTCAGACAATTGAAAAGAATTCAGAAAATTCAGAGAATAGCGGAAGAATTCAGAGAATTAAAAAGAATTCAAAGAATTGAGAAGAATTTAGAGAATACAAAAGAATTCAAAAGGTTTCAGAGAATGTAAAAGAGTTCAGAAAATTTAAATGAATTAAGACAATTGAGAAGAATTCAGAGAAAAGCGGAAGAATTCAGAGAATAAAGAAGAATTCAAAGAATTCAGAGAATGGAGTACATTTCAGAGAATACAAAAGACTTGGAGAAATTCAAAATAATTTATGGTGTAAAATGGTGTAAAATATATTCAAAAATAATTATTCGCAGGGTAATGGAAATTACAGAAGAAAAGATATGGGAAGTCCAAGGTGGAAGCTTGAGAGTAGGAAAGAAAGTTTTCTGTGCATTTGTTGACCTAGAAAAAGCATTTGACAAGATAACTAGAAGTAAACTTTGGGAAGTCCTTAAAGAGTACGGAGTACAGGGTTGGCTCCTACAAGCAATACAAACAATATATGCAGGCAGTAAAGCGAGTGTAAGGGTAAATGGGAAACTGAGTGACTCGAATTCGAAATCGAAAAGACAGCTAAACGAAAGCGCTAGCATTTTTCTTACTGACACATATATCACACACATATTAGAAATGTTTAACAATTATATTTCCTTTTGGCTTCTAAAAATAAAAATCACCAACTAAGTAGAAAAAATAAAACCGTATTTGTCGGTTAAAGAATGGTGAAGCGTAAAAAGTAGCAGTTTCAATTGTTTGCGGGCCACGACACTGACACCGCACCGCAGTGGAGAGGCGGCGCACGGCCTCGCTAAAATTACGATATCTTGGGTCCTATAAGAGTCTCCATGAATTTTTTTTAAAGAAAGGCAGTTCCACAAGGAATCATCGTATCGATATTTAAAAAAAATTAAAAGGGGAGTAATTCACGAAAAATTGAATCAAAATTTTTTTTCTCAATTTTTTCCGGGCAAAAAAAATGGTTAATTTATTAATTGTATTATATTCTTAAAAAAGTTATTTCAACTCTAACATGTGCCAATTTGATCAAAATCCAATCAGTGTTTCCAAAAATATCGATAATTAACAAAAAATGTAACTCCAAAATTCAACATAGCGTAACTTCCGTAATTTTGAAATTTTTCGAAAATCCTTAAGGGCTGAAATTTCTTTTGTATAGCATTGCCATTTCACAAAGTTTTATTAAAATCGAACAACTAACTGCAGATCCTGATATTTCTGACGTATACTGACCCTTATAAGTCAGTTTTGACCGTGTAAAATAAAGTGAAAACACTTTTTTATATGGGAAACTGTATATTTTATTAATAATTACATTAAAAAAAGTACAAAAAAATTACAGGAACTGAAAAACTACTGTGGACTAGCGCAATCAGTGCATAAATTCGTCCGATGTTCGTCGCATATTGGTCGTAGCCTGGGGTCCACTGGACCCAGTGTGACCACTACGGGTTAAATAAATCAATTCTTTTCTCGACAAATTGTTCACACTCTGTCATTGGTTCCTTCCCTGGTAAAAGTGCCCATTAAAAACCAAATAGAAACCTAATAGGAAATGACTTCTGTCAGGTGCTATTACTTTCGAAAGAGGGTTTTGTTCCTGTTTTTATATGTGTTCTATTAGGTAATTGTGAACTTTCTAATTGGATCTTATTAGGATCTATTGTGTCTGTATTCGGTACTCGTATCGTATTAGCTATTGGTTTCTAAGTGGAACCTAATCGGATTTGAATCCGACTTCTGTGCTGTTTCGTATTAGGTAATTTGGAACTTTCTAATTAGATCTTATTAGGATCTGATGTGGTTTGTATTCGGCTAGTAAAAATGCCTATTAGAAGCCAAATGGAAACCTAATAGGATGTGGTTTAAATCAGGTCCTATTACTTTCGAAAGTTGGTTTTGTTCTTGGTTCTATGTGATGTTCTATTAGGTAATTGTGAACTTTCTAATTGGTTTTATATGGTGTTTTGTATTCGGTACGATTTCTCAAGGAAAAAAAAAGTTATTTCTTAACTTATTATTATATAATCTTCATTTTTTATATATGTTAAGTACACAAATCGCCAATACGGTCGATTATACATATAATCGCACGCTTAAACGCTCTCAAAAATCGCACTCGCTGAGGATTCACACCCTGCCTATACTACCTAAACTTATGTATCCTACCGCGTGCTCTAACTCATTTCTCTATCGATGCACTTGGATCTTGGTTACAAAATCTTGGCCAAATATTTTGAGGCAGCGACAAGCCAAGTCTTACGGTGAAACTTAACCATCTTGAAACTAAAAGTTGTTGTACTCAATGTTTCTTTAAAGAAAACATATTTCTGATCATTAATGGTATGTTCTAAGGCAAATTGAAAATTTTCGAGAGACTTTAATAAAAGAAATTTATTTAGAAACAATTTAAAATTAAATTGTACTTACTTCAAATACGGCTCGATATTCTTTTTTCTTCAAATATTCAAAAAGTGTATAAACAATCTAAAGGTAATAAACAATAAAAAATAGTCAAGTGCAAAAATGCTTTAATAACCTTGGTGACAAAATGCGAAATAACAATTCTTAAACAATAATTTAAAACATGTGAAACAAAGAATCGCATTTCACTTATTTCAGAAAGGGCTCAATGCTTTTGGTCGTCAAATATTCAAAACGTTAAAAAACGATCCAAAGGTAATGAAAAATAAATACAATCAAGAAAAAGGGCTTTAACAACCTCGATAAAAAAACAATAACTTCATGCTATAAAAAAACTTTCATAAAACGCACAGTTTTCGATTTGTCCAATTCTTTTATTAGACTTTTTTACTGATGTCAGTTTCAAATGAGGAATAACTTTTCCAAAACAATTTCAAATATGTAAAACAAATAATTAAATTTCACTTATGTCACAAAGGGCTCAATACTTTTTTTCTTTATAGATTCAAACCGTTCAAAACCTATTTAAAACTGATAAAAAATAAAGAAAAATTCAGTTAAAAAACACTTTAATAACATTAGTGAAAAA
Organism: Andricus grossulariae; assembly: GCA_011634705.1. Taxonomy (NCBI): domain Eukaryota; kingdom Metazoa; phylum Arthropoda; class Insecta; order Hymenoptera; family Cynipidae; genus Andricus; species Andricus grossulariae. Next base: position 62,090,589 of record JAABKJ010075445.1, on the reverse strand, counting down.
AAAACATTTTCTTCTACATAAAAACCTCCATAAAATGCACACTTTTCGATTGATCAACTTCTTTTATAACATTTTTTTACTTGATTTTTAATTTAAAATAACATTTTTAATCCAATTAATTTAATTCCGATTATCCACTAACAATCCTAATAGAGCCTATTAGAGAAGGAATTTTGTACTTTTGCAACTTCCGATAAAATACAACCTAATAGATACCTTATAGAACCACCATGAAGGCTGCACTTTGAATTTTAATCCAATTAATTTAATTCCGATATGCCGCTAATAATAATCCTAATACAGCCTATGGGGCATAATTTCTCAAGTGTACCCACCACCAAAATGAAAGTTGTCCGATCGGGCTAAAAATTGGCCTAATTGTAGTCCTATTATATAGTACTTCTCACACCAAAAAACCCTGGTCAAAAAGTTTTCGGCACTTGTTTCATTGTCCCCACCGAAAGTGATTCCCCATCTTTTGACAATTGTGTTCACCGTTTTATTATGGGACCTAGTGTGGGAATATTGAATTCGAGGGGTTCGTCCCCCTCCCGCCTGATTAGGTTGAGCAAAGATGGACGAATACTGTCGTATAGTGGGGCAAGGCATCTCAATCGTGGCCTGCTGAAAAATGGGGCTGAACCTCGGGGGGCCATTTGCAAATGGCGTAGACGCTGCAAAATTTGCCCCTAGGCCAGGTCATGCCCCTGTCGACACGAAGACTGAACTATTGGCCGGAGGAAAATTATTGTACGGAGTACCCGTCTGAAAAAATTCACGAGCTGACTGAGTTTGTATTTGGTCGCGTTGGAACGATGACGTCAGCGTATTATTCTCCCATCCCCTATCCGGAGTGGTGCGTGTGGGGCTTACCCCCTCAACATACGCGCGATGATTTATGGACAGCCCTGAAGAGGCTCCATTTTGAATATCTAATGGTTGCGACGCGATGTCAAATCCTACCGACACCATTTTTGGTGATGGTACTTGCGCGGTAATTGTATCTTAGGAACAAGGGGGGTATCCCGGAACGTGGCCACCATGAACTCCAATATTATTCGTGGGGAGGTACTGGGTCGACGTTATTACCGGCCTCGTGTAACAAAATACGAAGGAGGTGCTAGTGGCCGAAGTGTGGACACTAGTTGCCCCAGAATGTGAAGGCGTAAAATGTGTTTCAAGGGGCCTATTACTTAATTGCCCTCCCAATACTATAAGCGGGAGATTCGAATAATCTCCGGGCAGCTCTCATACTATCTGCGTATAAGTCTGCCTCACTACCATTGCGCGATGGGGCGGTTCCCGTGTGAAGTAACACTCGGCCAACGATTTCGTTGATAACCCCCTGTAATTCGACTGAGCGGTGCGCGTCACCGATGTCCATTTCCGGTTCGTATTTCGAGGTTTGGGGCACTTCCGGTACCGGAACTGTTCTTGTCAGGGACCGTAAGGCTTGGGCCCGTAGGACTTCTAAGGATCCTTATAGATCAATCCCCGTTTCGCCCAAGTATCGTCTGAGGTCCTCCTCAGACATTGCCAACACGTGAAGTGGGATCGCGTAGTCCAAGTTACATGGAGGTTATGTTCCGTTTGTTGCAAGGCAACTTCAGTTTTGTCTGTTTATCCCTGCTACATCAAAAAGGATAAATAAACAATTTATAACTGACTCATAATTATTATTGTTTCATTAGGGGATTTATTTGCCAGGTGACATTGAGGTTATGTTCAAGTTACCACAATGCAACCTTCAGGTCGTTTGTTTGTCCTTGGTACATCAAAAAGGACAAAAAAACAATAGTTATGTGACCCCTAATCATTATTATTTCTCTTATGAGATTTTCATTCGAAGCTGTATTAGAGTTATGCCAAGTTTGTCCCAGTACAACCCCAGCCTGCTTTCCCGTTTCTCCTTGATACTTCAAAAAGGATAAATCAACAAGTTCTAGAAGGTTTGCCATTTAATTGAAGGTGATTGTGACGTTAAACGCTTCGAGAAACAACGTTCCCAGCACACAGCTGCCACTAAAATCTTCCAGGACCAAGAATTCCAATTCTGCTGTTCGATTGGCCACCGTGACCAACAATCCACAAACCCCCAAAACTGGAATCTGATTTAATGACAGGTCAGAAATATAGGCTATGACCAATTGTTCAATTTGTAAGGGATAGTGGGCATTTTGCAGTACTTGCTGACCAATTAAATTTCGATGACCACCTGTATCGATAATAGCATGAACAAAAGTCCCGGAATTTTGCACTGGAAATGACATAATTATTAGTTAATTAACTTTCATTTTCAAAAATGAGTTATTTATTTCAAGTTATTTAATTTACAATAGTTTTTCAATTTGTTTTTCTCAAATGGTTAAATAAACTTCCTTTGTTTTTATAAGCCACAGGAAAGTTATTTTATTTTGATTTAACCAAACTAAAAAAAAATTTATTTTACTCTCCATTTTAGTTTTATTTTATTTTCATTATTATTTAGTTCGATTTCAAAATTTTCATTTAATCTCGAAATGATTTAAATTTACATTTTATTTTTACTTCGTGAAAGTTAATTGTTCAATGTTTATCAACACTTCACTCGTTATTCAATTCATATTAACGTGTGGTGACTCATTCTCTGTTATCACCAGTCACCTCAAACTTCACAACAATTTTATAGTTGGAACTTATTTGTCCCAATTTATTTTTTTATGAATTTAACTTACTTTATTTTTCACGTTTTAACTTAAATTTATCTTGGAGTGAATTCTTTGAAAATTCGAATTCATTGAATCTCCAAAACTTTTTCTAACCTTAACTCTGCGTTCCTCATGCCCCTGCGGAGGGCGTCATTTATAACCTGCATTTTGCCAATTATTTTTATTTCATTAATTAGACTCTTATTTTTACTTCATTCTGGACTGAGAATGAGTCCATGAATTGCCTGAAGGGCGCCAGATAGTTTTCTTATTTAAAACTATCAAAATGCAAAAAGGATATTTCAACGGCGTGTGTCTACCAATTCGACACACGACGTTGAAACGCGATAAGCTAACAGAGGGAAATAAGATGGAACCAACCTGGCAGAATCCTTCCCCAGCGTGACCGTCCCCTCATGATGATCTATCGAGTTAATTCTGAATTCCTCGAATCCTTGCTTCCAAATTAATCGCTTGGTAATATTTTCGTTGTGCTCACAGCGAGTCCCGAATCACGAATGACATTTCGTAGAGTGACTTCTCCGTCCTCCCTCTCATAGGAGTCGGAGCGCCACTCGTGTCTAGAGCCCAAAACTGCTGAGTGAGAGGACGGTCGAACGAGAACAGATTTTATGAGGTTGTCGCAAAATTCCTTGAAGCGGATGATATTGTCAGTATCTTCTTTCAACTTTAGTGTTTTCAGGATCTTGTATACCTCTCTCCAAAAAGTCTCTGCTTCGTTGGGCTTGAGTGGATTTTTGACTGAAACAGGGTGTTCACTGAAGACGCGAGATGGGTCAGTTAGAAACTTTAGATTCTCCCTGATCCATCTCGCCCTCTTCTGTATTATCCTCCTTGCATCAGGTAACAGCCGTATTTTGTCAACAATATGCTGCTTGATTGTCAGCAGCTTTGACTTGTTCAGTGTATGTATATATATATATATATATAGTAACAACTGTACAGTTGTGTATAGCGAAGTGTAAACACGTGCAGGAAGTCGAGAAAATGTATTATTAAAACAGAAGTGAAGTTAATTCTTCTGCAATGTATTAATTAATAAAAGTGATTGCAGATAATGGCGAAGAAATACGTCTTGAAAATTAAACTATTTTCTTGAAAATAAAATTTTCGATGAAAATTTACATCTTCTAGTTGAAAATTCAATATTTGTACAGGAAATTCGTCTTTTGGCTTGAAGGTTCAACCACTTACAAAATTGAAAATCATTGAATAATTCTCTCCTTTCATTGCATTTTTAGGTATAAAAAGCACCTTACACCTTGGAGATCAATGATCTTGATGCAAAAAATGTTTCTTTGCAGGTTGGTTTTAAACATTTTTATTGACGTAAGACATGCGTAAAACACATGCATCTTCAAGCAAATAGTTGAGTTTACAACATTCCCACGAAAAAAACATTTAAATTTTTAATGAAAAACAGTTGAGTGAAGCCAAAATATATGATATTTCAACAACTTAGTTGAATTCTCAAGCAAAACAGACTAATTTTCAAAACAAAAAGAGGAATTATCAACTAACAAAGATTTTTCAGTCAATATGAAGAAAAAATTTTAACTTTGACTTTTCAAGCCAAAAAGCAAAATTCCTGCAAAAGAGTTGAGTTTTAAACCCCAAAAGATAAATTTTTGACAAAAAGCTTTGAACTTCTAACCCAAACAGATATATTTTCAATTAAATATAGAATAGTTACATTTTCAGTTTAAAATACTTAACTCATTACTAAAAAAACAACGAATTAAAACAAAATAATTCAATTTTCAACAACAAAAAAAAGATCTCTCCACTAAAATGATGAATCGGCAACAACAACAAAAATGAATTTTTAACAAAATAGTTACATTTTTAGTTGAGGAAATGAATTCTCAATTAAAAATTTGAATCTTCAATATAAGCAAATGATTTTTTGAGTAAACAGTTGAATTTCCAACCTGAATATTGATTTGCCACAAAAATAAAACGAATCTTAAACGACATAGTTAAATGTATACCTAAAAGGATCAATTTTCGTCTTAAAATAGGATATTTCAATTTTCAGTAAAGAATTCAATTTTCAACCAATTAAAATAACTTTTTCACCAAAAGGTTGAATCTTTATCTAAGAAGATTAAAGTTCTATCGAAAAGAAAAATATTGAATATTTTCATCAATTTCACACGCTCTCATTTCATCTTCTTAAATATTAAACTGCCAAAATTAATTCATGCAACATTATAAATTACCGTGTACAAATACTATAAGAATATATTTATTTATTTTTTTGCTGCATATTGTTGTTATGTATATTCCAATAAAATATTCTGCTTCTTTTCTTTCTCATAAACTACATGTTTGAAATTTCGCGCTCGTTTTACATAGTTCATTGCCCGACCAGTGGCGGCGCTAAATCCTAAAGCCGCTTTCAATTCACCTCAAACTCCCTGCATCTGATACATGGTTATCTCGAATCCAGTGTATATGTCGTAGGCTTTTAGAGGATTCAGTCATTTAGCCGACTGCCTAGGCATTCAGCCGACTGCCGGTGTTCAGAAAAATTTGGGACGAAATGTATACCTGACGTCCAAGTGCCTGGTTTACTTAGGCATTCAGAAGAACACTCAGCTATTCTTCTGAAAGCCTGACATGTTTTAGGCTTTTACAGGAAACCAAACATAGAGTATTAAAACACATTAAATAGCTATTTAAATTTTGTTTATTTTCATGTTCATCTAATTAATGAAATACACTTTTACAAAATATTAAGAATAGTGATTGTACGTCATATATTTGAAAACCCTTTTAATTTACCTTCATGTTTTCACAGAATTCGAAAGTAAATATTTATTTATTTTTTATGACACATGCAAGATTTCATCCCTTTTTGATGCCCATGAAGCGAGGCTAAAGCTCTACTTTTTACTCCCTAGGGACTGAAAAGTCAAGTCAGAGGTGAATAATGAAAATTTATGGTAAAAAAAAATTATAGTAAGTTATCATATTTAACGGTAAAATTACAATAAATGACCGAAAATTTTGATAAATAATCGGAAATTTATGGAAATTTAAAAAAATGAATTTTGGATAATTTATGTCAAGTTACCATATTAACCTGTAAAATTGCCACGAATGACCGAACAATTCCATAAATTTCCGCAAATTTATCGACATTTTTATTCGCGCTCGCCTACGACTTGTACTGAAAACATACACTTGTCGAAAAAGCCCCTCTTTTCCCCCTAGGTGCATAATATACTATTTCAATTTGCCTCATGATAATCATATAACATTATTATTATTATATCATTAAGCCCTTTCCCTTTCTGGGTAGGCGTGAATTGCTTGGTTGGAAAGTAGTAATATGTGTATGGGTATATAGGTGAAGGGTAGTACGTATATAGGTTTAAGGTATTGATATTTTAGATTGATCTAGAATTCTCGTGTTATTTATTTAAATAGCACGTTCATTCCGCAACACTGCTCCGACCCAGGCTGCTGATCAATCTCTCTAGCGATCACCCCACATTGCTTTTGAGAAATAAAACCATGTAAACAAAATGAAACGGAACATTTTGTTTCCAAATTCGAAAATGCTCTTATTCTTGGAATTTTGATCGAATCACAAACTTTTATGAGAATAGTTTCGAAATATATTTCATATCTATTGAAAATTTCAATAAACATTTTTTCATCAATCAGAAAAATATTTTTTTTCTCTATTTTTTGAAAATTTTCAAAATGTTGGAAAGCATATAACTTTTAACAATTTTATTGAAGGCTGACTCGATTTGACAAATCCTTCAAAAGTTAGCGTGGCTACAACATTCAGGTAACCAGACATACAGACATACATACAGACAGACAGACAGACACCGACAAAATTTTATAATTTTCGGAATCTGTGAGTGCCAAAACGTGAAGATCCGTTGAAAACCAAAGATCGCAAATTTGGACGATTACATTACACTCTCATGAATGAGAATGTAAAAATATGGAGAGCTCAAGCATGCAATTATCGTAATCATATCTGATAACTTAGCTTATGACACGGTGGCGGTTCACGAGTATCAGAAGATAATAGTAGATTACTTGAAAAAATATTTCAGGTCACAGAAAATCCACTATTTCACGGATGGTGCAGGGTAACATTTTAAAAATAAGAGTAGCTTTGCTAATCTCCGACCCCATGAAGAAGATTTTGCTATCCAAGTGTAATGGCATTTTCATGGTACGTATCATGGCAAGGGTGCATGTGATGGTACAGGAGCGAATATAGAGAGACAAGCAGCAAGTATGAGCTCAAAATGTTCTCCGAAACATCACATACTCACTCCCCATGTTTTGTCTCAGTGTGCAAAGAGTAACTGTAAGGAAACCGATGTTTTTTTTCAGCAGCAAAGAAAATCATGCCTTAGCCACAGAGTTACAAAGAAAACAACTCTTGAAACTATAGCCCAAAACCGAACATATATACACATAATATCACTATATAATATTACTCAACTTGAAAAACTGGCACTAAAGCGTTGCAAAAAGATCACGGCGTCAGCGTACTGGGGGAGATCGCGCGTCACCCGCCCTATCATGTCATCTTATTTACATATCGTTCTATTACTCAAAGAAGAATCAATTTGCCACTCTGAGAATTGGGGGTCTTATGGAAAAAATCTCACCTTTCTTTTAAAACTATTTTGAATAAAAAGAAGTTTCAAAATTTGCAAAAAGTCAACTCTGATTTTCGAAGAGGGTACACTTGAGAAATTATGCCCCATATGTGACCTGCCGCGAGGAAAAGTATCTAAGCGTGAATTTCAGAATTTTACAGGAGACTCAAGTAAAAGGCAGCTCAAACTAACAAACGTCGATTTACAAGCCAACTTTGAAACTATTTTTAAAATTAAAAAAAGGTAAAACGAACACCGCAGGGTCCCACTGAGAGCAACTTCTATCTAAAAATGACATCCCCTCCCAGTAGAACCGCCGTAAATCACACTTATGGCCACCTTGCACAACCTTGAAATAAGTGGCATGACAAAATTAGGCCTACCCTCCGGCGAGACCCTAGTGTGTTGAGAGGGCACGAAGCGACCCAAGGATGACAGGTTTCTGCATCAATCTCGCGAGTGCCTTGGCATATTTTTGGTACGGGGGAATCGCTTTAAGGTTACAAATCAGTGATAGTTCAGCAGCTATGAGAGAACTGATCACAAGGACACCTCAACCAAACATTTTGAGCACAGTCGTTGCAACTCCTTTTTAAGGTATTGATACCTCTCCTCCTGCTCCTTGTCCTTAGCAGTGTTGTTTTAGTCGGTCGGGGCTAAGAATTGATCACGAATATGGTTCGTTTCTCGAAGTCTTGGATAACAATGTCAGGTCTCGTGTGTTCAACGGAGACTTCTGTCCAAAAATCGTAGATCAAGAAAATATGGCACTTCCCGTTCTGGACAATTGACTTTAACTCCCTTGGAGCGTTCGAAAGGGCAGGGTCACGACCAACACCGAAAGAGGGACATGATGGTGATGAGGCACACTCAAGGCCGCATCATGTCTGTAGATATACGTCGTTTTCGCCTGGGTGGGACACCCAGATAGTATGTGTTCTAGGTATTCTGCGTGTGCATGACACGCTCTGCACCTATCGCTGGAAACTTCTTGACATAAAATGCGGTCACGGTATACTAAGGTGGAAATGACAACGTCCTGGCATGCGAAAATAAAACCCTCTGTACCTGAATTAAGCCCTGATGATCTGAGGAATGCAAAAGTTTGCTCCTTCCTTCAAGCTCAGGGTCCTTGGGAACGCCAACAATCTTTCCTTTCTTGAGATGAATTTCGGCACATTTATCCAATCCAAAGTCTATCCCAATCTCTCTTGTGTACTTCTTGACGATATTTATGGCAGTTTGAAGTCTGCTTTTACCAGAGGCATAGATTATAAGGTCATCCATATAAAATACATGAGTTACCTTATGCTCACGCTGGTTAGTGTCGCCACAGAGGTATCCAGAAGAAATTCGTCGTGCGAGAGATAGAGGCAGAAGCGGGAAGCCAGATGAAATAGTAAATCTAGTTTTCCAAAGAGGCATAGTGTCTCTATGCATCTCACTATGTGTGGATGCACCTTCTAGCTTTCCAACAGATAGATGATAAGTCTATGAGAGGTTGAATCGAAAGATTTCCGGTTGTCAATCCAGGCCATTGGCAGGACGCGTTGATGGACTGCAGCGTCTCTACAGACACACCTGTCAATTAGCAGGTTCTCTCAACAGCCTGCTACACCATTTCTCGAGCCACGTTGTTCGTACATCTCACGCCACACAGGCTCAATTCGCCGAACAATGCTGTTGTTTAGGACAGCTGTAAAGATCTTATACAGCGTGTTCAAACAAGTTATTGGCCTGTAATTCTCTGGGTTGGACAATCATCAAATTACAGTTGTTAACGCTTTGACCTTTAATTTTGAAGAGTCTGTCCACAAATGTGTGGAAAATCCAAGGACCGAGCGCGTAGCGCGAGATAAATATACTCTCGAGCGCGAAGCGCGAGAACCAACAGTCGCGCGCCCTAGGCGCGCTCAAACTTGCGAGCGAAGCGAGCCGTGCGCGTAGCGCGCAATGAGAATGTTGCCGCGCCGCGGGCATATTTTTTTGTGTGGATTCAAACAAATTGCCGACCGGTCTCCATAAATATTTGAAAAAAAATATCCAATGCATTTTTGGACCTCCCTAATGTGCATACACGAAAAGTGTGACATATAATATCTGGAATTGTCGTAAAGTTTTTCATAGACATAGGCAGTAAATAATGTAAATAAACCATTTTTTAAACCCAATAATAATAATTCAGTGTATTAAGATTAAAAAAAAGATAGAAACTGATGTAAACGTCAAAGGGGAAAAAATCCGAAAACTAAAAGTGAAAGGGAGAGCTAAATGAAAATATTTATTGTTGAAAAAAATGTTCGATTATGTTCGATCGCAGTGAAAATTATCGAAAGCATATTCCAGGGAGGGACAGAACGGGTCCACACCATCTTTTAAATACACGACATAATTCCATTGAAAAGGTTTCTAAAATACTGGAAGCAATTAAAATAAAGAAAACAGACTGATCTTAAGTTACATCCGATTGCAATATCACAATGTCATCCATGTTAATCCAACATGTGTAACTATTCATACCTATGCTATAATATTAAAATCATAATTATTTAAACATTTTAGGAAATTTTATTTTTATAAGAACAATATATGTTCTAACGATAGATTATATCTGGTAAGTAAGGATCCAATCACAAAGTACGCTCATGCTATTGTGAATCTAGAAGATGGAGTTCTACCTATTTCCAGTACACTCATCTCCCGCTTCTGTGCCTTCCGACCTTCCCCCGGCTGCGCGATTGACTGCTTCTGCCCCCCCCCTGAGTGTCCCTTGACGCCCTTGACGCTCGGATAGTCAATTCTGTATCAGAAGTTTACACCCTGCCTCTCTGGGCGCTACTGCGCCATACTGTGCTGGTTTCAGAGACATTGTATGCGTTTCTGAGTGTTGACAGTAAGAGTTCTTAAATTCCCGAGAATTTAAATTTGGGTTATATAACAGAGAATATTGCAGAATTTGGAAGAATTTAGAAGATGGTTTTTAACAATATTTTTATTGTTTACTATATGTAAATAGTTGCCTATCAATTATTTACTAGCTTACGGATATTTAGTAATGTAAAATATGCAAAATACAGTCCAAACTCCGAGCATTGCCGCCCGAACATTGCCGCTTGGCCGGTTTCTCGCTCGAGCGCTACCCCCACTTTAGCGTCGCTTGCGAGGACCTTTGAATTTCATAGCAAATTTTTCGTTTTGTTATACATATAAGAAATCAATGTGAATCACTTTTGTATACATCTATGTACACTAGGGTGGTAAAGAAAACGCTTTTCGAGCTACAGGGCAAGCCCCCCCCCCCCAAATTTTCCATTTTCGGATAAAAAAATGCCTAAAGTATATGAACAGGGGCGCTTCTGGACATAGATTCCCGTTACGGGCAGCAAAGGAATGTTGTTTGTCACTTGTTTATAAATTTCGAGTGACATTTTTTTCGAGAAGGGCATCCGGCGTTTTAACGGCTCTTCCTTTGATATTGTTAATTTACGTTTGATAGGGTAAATATGATTTTTTATTTGCGAGAATCTTTCTAAAGCTGAAATTCCATATTCGATAAAAGCCGTCTATGATTGCCTGAGTGAGCTTAAATTTCACCGACTCAGCCATCTATGGTTTCTTATAACACAATTTGTAACAAAGGTATATTTGTGACTTGTTTTTAAATTTCAAGCGACATTTTTTCAAATAAGGGCATCGGTAAGTTGAACGGCTCTTTCTTTGATATTATCAATTTACGTTTGATGGGAAAAATATGATTTTGGTTAAAATTTTTTTTTAAAGCCGGAATGGCATATCAGATAAAAGTCGTCTTTGATTATCTGAGTGAGCTTAATTTTTATCGGTTTAGACATCTATGGTATTTTATAACACGATGTGTAACAAAGGTATGTTTGTCACTTGTTTTTAAATTTCGAACGACATTTTTCTAAGAAGGGCATCCGGCAGTTGAGCGGCTCTTTCTTTGCAATTATCAATTTGCGTTTGATAGAAGAATAATGATTTTGTTTTCGAGATTCTTTCTCAAGCCGGAACGGCGTATTCGATTAAAGTCGTCTCTTATTATCAGAGTAAGCTTACTCTTTATCGACTTACACTGCTAGAAATGTTTACAATTGTAGTATATATGGGCACATTGAATTTCCTATATGTTTACTAAATTCATTACACTTTGTAATTTTAGTATACTTACGTATACAACATTTCTTTCGTGAAGTTATATGTATACTAAATTTATTAAGTGTACAGTAAGTTTCTTTCACGTATATGAATTTCATAGTTTTCTGTATACTAAAATTCACATGCGCGTTTACTATATTCAGCTGCGCAAGCGCGTTTTGATTTACAACGTGGCTGGTGGCATTTGTTTGAGTTCTTTATAATACTAAAAGGTTCGGCCTCTTTCTGCGAGGATCTGCGAAGTCTTCTCTTTAAAAGGTATGTTCAATTTATTAACGTAAATTTAGCTTAACCATATGATTATTTGAAAATTAAAACTTCACTGTTAAAACTAGGATTCGATTTAGAACTTAATTCGGTATTAAAACAGTTCACGCAACAAAACAATTGCACTTCAGTTCGATCCGCCAATCTAATAAAATAAGGTCGATTTGTGGATTGAAATAGGCTCGAAATGAGAATCATCTGTCAACAACTATTTTGAGTACTTCAATCGAGACTTGATTTCTTCGAACGTTTTGCGTGACATCGCAGAAGAGATCACGTCACAAGATATAGATGGATCTGTCGACCAATAATCTCTCGGAGACTTCCTCTTATTGAAAAAAGTTAGAGTGATTATTCCTAGAAATGTATTTAAACCTTGCAACTGTAAATCAAAGTCATTCTCTTTACATGCATCAATGATATATTGTTTTATTTCAATAGAGAAGAACATTTCGAAAAGTTCTACACTCTCACTGTCTCGAATATTTTTCTTCACGGATTCTTTCAGTAAAATGTTGTCCTCAATAACATAGGGGTATCTTTTTTCACCATATGCCCAACAGAAATCATGATTTCCTTCTAGTTTAGCTTGATTTTCAGTGTGAGTTTTATAAGCTTCTGCATAACTTATTTCCGGAACATTTTCGTCCCATTCAGTATCAGAATCTGAATTATCAGAGCCAAAATCATCTGGATTTGGCAACGTAATGATTTCACCGAAATAATTTTCTGATGCATCCACCGCGTACTCCCAGACAACGTCAGGTCGTTTGTATCGGATCTTCATTTGTTTTATGCAGTATATTCAGATCGAGTTGTAAAAGACACTGTTGCCTGGGTTCATTTGTTCTGATTCAGAACAAATGAATATCTCCCCAGGCAACCTCGGGTCGTTTGTATCGGATCTTCATTTGTTTCATGCACTATGTTCAGATCGAGTTGTAAAATAAACTGTCAACATTCCGTTGTGAATTGATTGGACGAATTTTAATACCAAGTTCCTGGAGGATTCAGTTATTTATCTTTACTACCGTCGCCATGTCGCAAACAAAACGCAAAAGACGTTCTGTCCCTACCTATGCGGAGCACGCGATGGATGCCATATTGGATCCGCTATATGAAATTCTGAAGATCCAATTCGCAATTCGTAATCAGCGACCCCAAAAACCCCCGAGTACAGAGTTCTGCGAAAATCATAGAGTTTTCAAAATTTCATGTCCACCATATTGGGTCCGCCATTTCGAATTTCAAAAATTCGATATCAAATTCATAATCAGCGACCCCGAAAACCCCCGAGTACAGAGTTGTGCGAAAATCGTAGAGTTTCCAAAATTTCATGTTCGCCATTTTGTGAAGAGTATGGATCCACCATTTTGCGAAGAGTATGGCTATTTGAGATCGTTGAGACAAGTTTTTGCTTGCAGTTCAACTATTCCGATCACCGTTGATCATAGTTAGGATGGCGTCCCAATACTCTTTTGGCTCGAAAAAAAATTTCCAATTTTGTTGTACTTTTCTCCAGATTTGGCGCCATATTGGATTTTCTCCTGCACCAAACTCCATTCTGACCACGGATTCTTGAAGAGCATACCCAAAACTACAAGGAAACATGTTTTTCGTTTGGAAATCTCTCTTTTTCAGTCATGAGAGTGAGGTTTGAACATAAGTTAAGAAATTGTAGTTCTTCGTCGTTAATGGGTTAAAAATAAAAGTGCTGTGTAGCAGCTATTTAGAGTAACAAATTATATTAGCACAAGTGCAAATACAAATAAATCTACTGCACTACTGATGCCAGATATTGAAAAAGCTCCTGATACAGTCTGACATGAAGGACACATATATAAACTTTCAAACTTAAAATTTCCAACTTGCATCTTCAAAATTATACAAAGCTATCTCAAACATAGATCCTTTGTAGTAACAGCTTATAGTGTAACGTCCACGGAAAGGAAAATAAATGCGGGAGTATCCCATGGATCAAATATGGGTCCGGTACTTTTCATATTCTATACAAATGACATCCCGAGAACCGAAATCGTAAAATTATCTATGTTCGCGAACGACGTAGCACTCTATGTAGCCTCCTGGAAAATTAGACTAGCAATAGAAAAATGACAGATGTACTTAGACATACTTCTAGAGTATTTTTTCATAAATGGAAACTAAAAATAAATGCGGAAAAAACCGAACCCGTCATATTTAAGAATAAAGACAGAAAAGAACTCATTCCAGATCTTTACATGAACAACAACATAATTGTACCGAAAAACAACGGTGATTATCTTGGACTAGCATTAAGCTCCAAACTTAAATATAAAGAACAAATGAACAAAATCAAAAACAAAACACTCGCAATGATAGAGACCCTGAACTGTTTAATAGGTAGACGAAGTAACCTCTCTGTGAATAATAAATTACTAATCCTCTATAAGGCAATTATTAGGCCGACAATTGCATATGCGTCACCAACATGGTCTGGAACATACAGTTCTTACCAGGAAGTGCTACAGTGAATCTAAACAAATTTTTGCGAATGATGATCAACGCTGAACCAAGAGATAGGGTTAAAGATTTACATGTGAAATATAATTTAAAAATGTTAAGAAATTATATATATGACTTAACCAAAGACTTCTATACCAAACAGATTGAGAAAACGCATGATCTCAACAACGAATTCATTGTATATGCTAACGAAGCTGAAATGCCCTTCAGGCTTACTCATAACATGCCCTACCAAATACTGCTAGGAGAGTCTCATCATCTACCCTAGATTTCAGTTGTTATTAGTCCTAACTCGTTACAAAATCCGCAACTCCAACAGCTTTTTTGTGAATTCCTCTCCGTCTTCGCAACTGCCTTCCAACTCTCAAACACCGGACACGCATAAAAACAAACTCACACTACTCACCTGGAACGCTAACAGTATTTCTCCCTCCAAAAGACTTGAACTGACTCTGTTTCTTGAGGAAAAGTCCATTGAGGTTGCCTGCTTAACCGAGACCAACCTAAAGCCGGAAAATAAACGCTACTTTCCAAATTTCTCTGTTTACAGAAAAGACCGCATTTCATCAAAAGGTGGTGGTGTGGCTATTCTTGTTCGTAACTCCCGCCCCAGTTTTGATCAAATATCCACGTTTTGAGACCTCCTGAACCCGAAAAACAGAATTTTGCGAATGGGTCTGCCTAAATGTATGTATGCATGCATGTGTGTTTGTAGATTTTTATTCTGTTAGCACGATAACTTTCGAAAGAGTCGGCCAATTGGATTGGCCTTTGGTATACTCTTTAGGTGTCCTGAAATAAAGGTCAAGTTCGTTAGCCAGCCATTTTGGTTGAAAATTTTTAAAAATTAGAGCATTTTCCAAATTTTTCAGATCACTTTTTGTTCAAGTTTTAAAAATTCTATGTAGGGATATTCGTAGTATTCAAAAAGACGAACAATTTATCCCAATGACTTTTTTAGATAAAAAAGAAATTACCAGAGTTACAGCATTTACAAAATTAAAAAAAAAACAAACGATAATGAAAATTTTAAGCCAAACAACGCACGATATAAAAAAAGTCAAGAAGAGAAAAACATTGATTTTTGAACACCCTAAAAGATTGTCATAACAACTTTTGGAATTTTCTTGAAAAATCGAAAATTCCCATTTTGATCGCACGAAAAAAATAATGAAAAATAAAAAATTCCATATTGCGTTCAAACTACATGATACGCAAAAAAGATGAATAGACGAAAATGGTGCACCCAAAAAAGATCTACAAATTTTTTATTAATCACTTTTTTTTAGGATGCGTAGTTTTTAATTTTATTCGCAAAAAAATAAAATTATAAATAAACGAATTACATTTTTGGACAAATGACACAAGCTATAAAAAATATTATATCTACAAAATTTCTAAGAAAAACTTTACGCTAGGATGCGTATTTTTGGTTCAAATCGTAAAAAATAACATTGAAAATAAACAAGTTAAATTTATGAAAAAAGGACACAAGTTGCAATAAAATGTATAATGACAGCAAAAAATTTGCATAGGATGCGCACTGTTTTTTAATTATAAAAACAAGAAAATGAAAAAAACGTCCGTTTCAATACCAAAGCATATTATGAAATATAATAATATAAATTTATTGAAATGATACGTTCTTCAGGGTAGCTGAAAATAAAATTTAATGCAAAATAAGAAACAAATATGAAAGTAATCATGATAAATAAAATTTGTACTTTATTTTGCAATATCTGAATAACCAATCCCAGACCGAGATACATAAATAAATGTAATATACATTTGATATAATAGTGTTGAAAATAATGTAAATTCACAATCACCAAATTACAGTAGTCGATGCCTTTGACCTTTAATTTTAAAAGGTTTGTGCACAAATGTGGGGGAAATACAAAAACCGAACGCGTAGCGCAAGGTAAATACATTATCGCGCGCTTGGAAGAAGGCTAAAAAAGCATAATTTCAATCGCATGATAATAATGATCTACGAAAACAAATTCTTCATTAACATTTTTTATTATTTACGAATTCTTTCTCAGGCAGTGTTAGAGCAAACATTAATATTCTATACGTGGCTATCCTGAAATTCATCTCATCAATCACGGACGCATTCTTGTATGGCAGTCAAGTGATCTGAAGAAAGTATACTTCCCTATATTGACATATTTGACAGCCTGGTTTATTATCTAGTATTATTATTGACATTATTTAATATGTACATACATTTGAATTATGTACATTATTTATTATATATACGTTTAAATTATTTTACACACTGCGTTGAACGCAAGAAAAAGCACTTAGCCGAAAGCAGATCCATTTCAAATCAAGCAGGTTCTACAATTAACATATACTTCAATTCGCAGAATCTCTATCAGCACATTTAAAGCAGTTCTAAATATATTATGGTATCTTGCATTATTGACGAACAAATGTCGAATATTCAATGAAAGTTTGTGGAACTTGGAAAGGGTACAATCGGCATTAATTGGAAATTGAAGGAATTTAATGACATTTTTGAATCCACTTCTTTGTATGAATTCAGCAATTCAATAGATAGAAATAGATTTTTTTTCAAAGGAAATTTGATTTTTAATAAGCGTCCAATTTGAGAAAACAAAATATTTTGACGCCGAGATATTCTGCGATTGTAAGACCTGCCTGATTTAAAATGGTCTCGAGTTTCTTCTAAAGAAGTAATTATAAGGACACTTCATCTACTCGTGCTTCATAATTCGAAGTTTTCGCATTTTCCTCGACTGCTTTTGTTCTTCTTCTTCCATTTCTTCGGCAGGTATCTTTTTACCTTTTGCCTCATCGTCAGGTGTTTTGGCAGTCTCTTTTTTTTAGCGGCTTTAACTCGTCTCTTATTGATTTTCTCTTGTTTTGCTGCTCTGTCCTCCAAGGTACAATGTCTGTGGATTTTTGCAGTGAACAACGTATACGTTGCAAATTCTCTGTGCTCCTGACAAGGTCCTTCCGAATACCATTCTAGATCCACTTCATGCATTTCGCGTTTAGCATCATCTATTAATGATTTTCTCAATCCGTCGGACGTTTGTTTTTTCATACAGAAGTACTTGACAAACGTTTTCAAATTAGCCGTTACTACATTGCAAAACTTCTCTGTAGGCCTGGCAAGCAGATGAATTTTGTATGCATTATAATCTGCTTCATATTCTCGGTGCTCTATGTATTGATCAACAAAAACAACAAAGTAAATTTTAAAACCGATAAGATTAATTTTCTCCCAAAAAAGACAAATTTCCAATAAAATACTCGCGACATAGATGAATTTTCAACCAAAAAGATGATTTTTCAACACATAAGATTAATTTTCTATCGAAAAAGGCGAATTTTCATCAAAATACATCAATTTTCAAACACATAGTTGCATTTTCAACAAAAACAACACAATAAATTTTAAAACCGATAAGATTAATTTTCTCCCAAAAAAGACAAATTTCCAATAAAATACTCGCGACATAGATGAATAGGAGTTCATATGTTCCCATCTGCTGAATTCCCGGCCAACTTCCAGGCATTGAGCCAAAAACTCTTCTTTTTTTCTGCAAATTCAATTATTTTATAAGAGTTATTTTAGTAAACAAAGAGCAAAAAGCATTCTGAGATAAAAGTCAGATTTGGAAATTTCAATTTTTGAATTTTCAGCCAAATTGGGAGGATAAAGTGTTTTAACGTAGTTTAGTTTCTGACATAGAAAGATTGTAATCCCGCCCTCCTCCTCCCTCCCGACGCGTAAGATGGTTGAATTTCAAAAGTTTCTAATGATTATTAACAATAATAGTAGTGACTTATCTTGATATGTCACTGGGATTCCGCCTTTGTCTTCAAAGTTGATTCTCAATTTTTGATTGGGAATTTATAAAGGAAAGAGAGGAATTTAAACAGTGTGAATAGCGCCTACAAGAAAGGGTTTCGTAGCCTATTAAGACGTTGAATTAACTCTTGAGAGAAATATAACACAATTTTTCGATTTTGTAAAAAAAATTTGTTCATAACAAAATTTTTTGGAACAAAATTTGATTTCAAAAATTTTAAATAAGGGTTTTAGCCTGGGGCTACGAAACCCTAAAAAGTAAAAAGATGTCTAATTTTCAACCTAAAAAGATGAATTTTCAACGAAAAATGAAATAATTGATAATTCAACCATATTTTAATTTTAAATAAAAAACAAATGAGTTCACCCAAAAAAGTTCTTTCTTAACTGAATACATGTATCCTCAAATAAAAGCGATTGACTCTCAACACAATAATTAAATTTTCAACCACTCTTTTTTCTGTGATCAAAGTAGGCAAGAATTCACCATTTCACATTATGAAAAATTAAAAGTTTGAGAATATCATAACGGCATAAATTCGACAACACTCGTAAAATGTTATTGGAATCCAATTAAATTGGAGCCATTTGAATTCAAAATCAGTGAAATTTAAAAAGCCAAAACATATTTTTTTTCAACATTATTATTAATATTCTTTAAACTTGTTCTCGTGTCAACCTGGTTTTTTATAATAGCCACGGACTAAGTCAACCCATGTGGAAATTTTGTCATGGCGCTAGCTGGGCCCAAAATAGGAAAAACTTGGCCCCTATTCGGGGCTTTAAACAGGACCAAACCACAAATGAAACGCCTTACCCGGCCAGAGCCTAACTTACTGACCGACTTGGCGCGAACGTGGCTCCATTTATTTTCCTAGTCTCAGCCACAGTAATAATTACTGTACCAGTAATAATTACAAAATTTTTATTTAGAATCAACATTTCAAGTAGCTGAACATTTTAAGAAAAATATTGTTCCTGAACCGGCATATACGTCATCAGCCTCATCTTTCGGTTGCCATCCCAATCTTTGGAATTAGTGGAGACTTATACTAACATGTGAAATATAATTGAGGTTATGTTTTCGAAACTCTAAAATCAGGTAAAATACATGGAGGAACTTAATTTTTCTCCAAGAGGATTTATTTTGGCACTTCAAATTGTCAAAAAAATTCACATTGTAATATCGCACTGAAATAAACTTCTTTCAAAGCGAATCGGAATTACGCTTGCAATTTTCAGCAAAGAAATTCACGTTTTATTGCAGCGAAGCTGCTGCATTACTAAAGAATGAATCAAAGAGACCGACAATCGATATGAGAGTTCGGCGCGCACATTCAAATTTACATCAAACTAAATGAAAGCAATGGAGTCAGAGGGTGTTGACGTTTCGAAAATTTAAATGATTCGATAATATAAATTAAAAAAAGATGGTCTCGAAAGAACTGGTGAACTTAATTTTAAATAAAATCATTTACAGTTATTTAATTAATAAAACATTTAACCATTTGAAATTAGATATTTAGGTAATCTACATTTTAGATTAATTTTTTTTTCATTTTTGATCTTCGAAGGATCAGCTACTTTTCAGTAAACAATATTTCAGAAAGTGTAATTCTGTAGAATAATGTATAGGTTATTGAATAAACAAGGAGTTATTAGAACAATTTTAATTGAAATTTTGAACGCGACAAGTGCTTTTCACTTTCGGCATTTTTGATCATTTGAATCTCACTTCAATAATTAATAAAGACGAAATCACAAAAACACTCGCCAACATAACCTCAAACCAACCTTTTTGTGTTCAAGAGGTTCAAGATGGAGCCCGACTGAAAAAAAATGCACAGCCAAGTTGATGTCGCTGCAATCAAGAGCTGTGAAACAGACTTGATTTAAACTAGATTTAAGATATTAACCCTGCTGTAGCCATAAAATAATTTTCCAAGTTGGGGCTAAACTTGAAAGTGGGCAAACATTTGGAAATTTCCACACGGGAAGTGACTAATGAGATAGGGATGTCATAAGTCATTTTAATACGATGTAAGAAATCATTTGCGATGATGTTGTAGGTAGAAAACTAGGAAAATGGTGTAATTTGCAGTTTGTCTTTTACCGCTGTTATCCTTACAGAGTGGCCGCCAGTTTTGGAGGTGACAACAGTCGCCTCGGGATGCTTTCTTAGAGCTATCATTTTATTAATTCATCTATTATTAAATTAAATTAACCATTTTCTTGTTCTATATTATTTATTCTATTTATTATTATGCTTATAAACTAGCGGATCCACTACTATTGTTATCATGTATTTTTTATGACAGAAGTTTCAGGCTCCGGAAGCTACGATCATGGTTCCTTAAAGCAACCAATCCCGACGCAACTGGAATGTGTGAGTCATCCACTTTTGCTCCTTCCGTCCTAGGAGGTAAGCAAGAACGGGAAATTTACGCGAGAAAAGATCGTTCAACACTGTTCTTTGAAGTCAGGTCTCTAGCCGCGGATGACCTTACGCGGCAGACGGGACAGTTGGAGATGAAAATTTCACCTCTGGATCGCATACGTAATTATGGCGAATTAATAATTATGTATTATGCGCTGTGTCGATACCTTTGCATCGATGTTTTCATAATGTTTGAAACATTATGCAACTTTGTGCTAAGGTGCCTTGAAAATCCTATTGTAGAACATTTGATTATGTGACTACCAGACCCGAGGCCCTCACAAAAAACCGAAGATCAGTGTAAACGGTTCTATCGATCAAGTGGCTCGAAATGAATGTATGGGGCAATGTCGCGCTCATGATTTTTATTTTTTTGAACCATGTTCCACCACATAAAAAAAATCAGTGAAAATCTGAGTTGTAGTACACAATGCAAGGATTTTCTTTCAAAAAAACAAAAGTGGTATCTCTAAAACAACATAAAAAAAATTGCAAAATTTTAAAACATTTTTTTAATGCTTATTTTTTGTTTAAGAAATTCATCAATTTTCCGTTTAATTCTCCAGAGTGGTCTTCAAAACATATATTTTGTTCATTAAAATCGGTTCAGCCGTTTTCGAGAAAAATCACTTCTTTGATTTTTCGTTCCCCCTCCGTATCTCCCACAAAAATGGTCCAGCTCTTTTAACACGTGTGGATCGCTCGCTTCGTGTCTCCCACCAAGAGTCTCTACTCTACTCTAAAAGTTCGGGGTGGTGGTAAATTCTATTTTATCACGTCAGAATTTACCACCACCCCGAACTTTTACAGCAGAGTGGAGACACGTGGTGGGAAAGAAGAAGCGAGCGATCCACACGTGTTAAAAGAGCTGGACTCTCCAGGCTTCCCCTCGCTGCCGAGGCCTGCTCTAGGCAACCCCAATGTACACTTCATGGGGGTCCTAATGAACTACTTTTAGGTATGGTATTGTTTGAGATTTGTAAAGTTGGTTATTTTCGACCCAGCCTAGTATATACGCCTGTAGGGTTGAAGTTTCAGGGCGGGGGGGGGTAGCCGAATTGTGACAGTCTATGTCAGAGGACATTGACTCCTTTGACCTCCATCCTTTATGGAAGCTCCCTTAGCGGCCGTTCTCGGTACATTTCGATTAAAAATAGAGCGCCAAGCGCGAGTGTAGCGATAAGAACGTGTACCTCAAAGCACTACACTCAATTACGTAGAGAATTCAGAATACGAAAAAGCATAGAAAAACTGGGATTTAAAACAGTTGTATTGGTGAAGTTTCATTCAAGCATTCCGAGTGCAAAGAATGAATATCAGAGCACGAAGCGGGCAGTCTAAGTAAGTCCAAACGCGATGAGAATGTGCCAGCGGTTGTGCGAAATTATGCAAGATACGATCAAATGTAAACAGGAAAAATGGTTTATCTCAAAAAGATCTGCAAATCCTTTTTAATCCATTTTTTAGTAAAATGCATATTTTTTGTTTCAACTTGAAAAATCACACTGAAAATAAGGAATTCAAATTTTTGGCAAAACAACAAAAGATATAATAAACTGTTTAAAGACAAACTGTTCATCTGAAATAGATTTATAAATTTTTTTCGACTACATTAAAAATATATAAAAATTTTAACTGATGGGAAAATGACACAAGGTACTTTTAAAAACGTTTATTGTCAAAAAATTTCACCAGATACAGAAGTAACAGACCGAGGTACAGAAATTCATCAAACATACATTTAATATAACAGAGTTCAACATAATATAGACAAGTTTCCGTTTCAGACATATACTTGAAACGATTGCGAAGTCCGAGATACATGATGAGAATGTATTTGTTAAGGCCGCAAGAGCTTCAACAAAAGAGAACTCACAATCAACAAATTACATAAGTTAATGGTATGACCTTCAATTCTCAAAGGTACAAGACTGGGTAATGTAAAAAAATCCGAGCTCGTACCACGAGATAAATGAATTATCGAGTGCGAAGTGCACACACAGGCGCGTCTTAGGTGCGCTCAAATTTGCGAGCGAATAGATAATTTTTACAACGAAAATCATGTTCACCTGTGTTTTCTGTTAAGGGATCTTCGGTAAACCACGTGGTTTGTTTAGGTGGGGAAGGGGGTCAACCTAGTGCTACACAATGGTGCAAAACTACAGGAAAAGTCGGGGAAGAACGGCCTAAATGGTGTTTTGAAATTGTTTTATTTGCGAAAAGTGCATAAAAAGATTTTTGGAATTTTTTGAACATTGTAATAATGTACTAAAGTAAATTAAAATAAATAATAATAATAATAATATTAAGGTAGGTAAGGTAGACTTAAGTGGTCGGACCAACTCCGGAGGGACATCTTTACCTGTTTGCAAAGAAGTTCACCGGCGCGAAGAGGATTTATGCAGAGGTTATATTAACGTTGGGTTAATATGCACCCGCAATATGCTCATAAAACGCCTCAGTATTTAAGATATCAGGTATCCTTTTTGCGCAAAAACGGATATGAAGCTCTTTATCGGCAAGAAGAAGAGCAACTTCCTCCAGCGAACATACCACCCGTTTCAGCAAGACCACCTTCACAGATAGCCGATAATGCCAACACGAGAAGCAGGAGATCTATCCACCAAAAAGTCCTCATCGGGATAGACAAATTATCTTAAGCTTATAATGCTCTTCCCGATTTGCTCCCCGAAGATGTGAAACTCTGGAATCTGAACTGTGTAGTTTACGAGAAGTCGGTGTCCCTGCTTAGCGACAATAGAAGTAACGATACTTCAGTACGCCTCAGTAAGACTCGCGAGCGTAGTGTAAACTGTTGACCATCAAGCAGCACTGGACGCAAAAAATAAAATCTCTTTCAACAGCGAAACAGCGCCTTAAGCGGCGAGTAAAATGGATTCAGGAAAGTTCCACCTTTTAAACTCATCCTTCCTGCCTGTTCAATGAAACGTCACGTGCCGTTAAAAATCCGCCTAGCCGAGAAGAGATTCAAGTCTTCTGGGAGAAAGTGCGGTCCAAAATGTACGAAAAGTTTTATGTCTCTCAGGGTATTCTCGCAGATTCATAAAAGATTATTTTAAGAAGGTAGAGCCCCTGACGGACCTATTGAAAAAATATACATCTTGGAAGTGGGGATTTCCACAAAAAGCAAGCTTTAGGAAGATTCGCAGATATCTCTGTAAACATCCAATCCTTCAATAGCCCAATTCTAATAAAACCCTCAAGCTTGCCACAGACGCATGGATATGCATGTAGGATACTACTCAAAGGTCTTATCCGAAATCGAAATCAGGTCTTTTCCAGAGGAAAAAGAATGTTTAGTAGTCCTATACGCAGTAGCAAATCATCGTCCCTACTTCTATGGAAGGGAATTTATTTTTGCCTGTCATCACGAACCGGTGCATTAGATAAGTTATATAGACACTCCTGGGATTCAATTCAAGGGTATATACTATCACACAATTGTCAACGAGTCAGGACAAGGAAAAGAAGGGGGAAACATGAAAGGATTCCTATAAAACTCAAGAAGAAATATCCCTTAGCCATAAAAAGGCCACCTCATCAGACTGACAACCACAAAAAAAAATGCAAAGTCCAAAACTGAGGCTATAAGTCTTTCGGGGGCAAAGGAAAAACCATCAATCCCAAGAACAACCTAATAGCCCATCAACTAACCCGATCAGGCTATCGCTTTTTTTGCACCTTCTCAGGTTATCATGGATCGTTTCAGACCCAAGGCATATTAAAACGCTCAATTATCAATGGAAAAATCTGTTAAAATGCCTGTACACTCTTGAACACTTCTCCTTTAAGGACACATCATAACGGTTGCAAACAAATTTAAACAAATATTTTATTTTTAGTGATGAACACACCCACCTTTAGAAAATCCACACATTTACTAAAAAATTCATAAGTCTGAAACGACACACGATAACCGAATCGGGCATAATAGCCTTGATCTAGAACAAAGTAACATAGAAAAAAGACAGTTATTAATCAATTATAATTAATTAAAATTAAAGTAACAAAGCATATTTCCAGGGGTTAAGCTAATAACTCCACCTAAATGTATCACGACCAGTATGCGGTAGACAGACCAACAACGTAGCTGAAATAGAAAGCTGCAACAACACATGCTGTCAAAGCACATGAAGCAGGAATAAGAAAACTTCGCATCAATACAGATTCTAAATTTGTAAGAGATAGTGCTACCCAATGGAACCATTACTGAAAAGAAAATAATTGGAACACTAAGAGTAATCAACCAGTTGAGATTCAAACAGAATTCGAAGACTTTGATGAAGATTTCGCTCCCATTGAAGTGTTCTGAAATCATGTATTTAGTGACCAGGGCATCAAGGGAAACGAAATGACAGATCAACTCGCCCGTCGGGACATCGAAAACTACTATCATCTTCAGAACGAAATTCCAAGCAAAAACTCAAATAGCCTGGAACCTAATCAACTGATCGTGAATATAGCTGCCATACCCGAAGATGAAACGGATAATGACAATAGTGAAGATGAAGAGCTGACATGAAGTGACCTAAAGGCAGACCTTCAGAAATCATCTGAATTTCATAATTTCACAATTCATTAGCAGAAAATAATTCTATGATATGGGATCATGAATTATGCAAACTGAAAAGAAGTACCAAATCCCTCAAAAGACGCACTAAAATAGAAAGAGAATTTCTGAATGAGCCTACTGAAGAGAAGGCAGAAGATCCGTAAGATCCCGCATCAGAAATTGAGGACCTTGTGGTAACTAGGAGAAGCAATGTAAGGTTTAAGTATACACCGGAAGAATTGGGATCGCCTATTTTTAGCAAGCAACCACCTAAAATGTCTCTATTCTCTACACCCCGAACTGAAGTAGCCCCTGGAGCTGAATCTACACCATATTCTAATTCAGAAAGACAAGAAGGCAAAGTAATGGAGTCAACAGAAAAGCGATAAGAAATTAGGCCAAAAAGATTACAATCCCAAGCTGGGTTAACTCAGAGTACAATTTCCCTTACATCCTCGCTTATGATTGATCTAAACAACATATTCCTAGGTCCCTCTACCTCCAATTAAGAGGAAATTAAAAATTCACTCCCAGAGTCAGGGAAATTAGTGGAAGGTACAAGACAACCTAAGATCATCCATCAGTGGACAGAACTCCTAACTTATAAGCGCGATCACTATGCCCATTTCCGGTCCTGCGACTGTGAACCAAAAACCCCATTGCGAAGCTTCTGGTAGACAGAGCTTCTTGATCAACAAGATCTCTGGGAAAGCTGCCCCAAAATTGGTCAAATCCTGGTCACTCTCACCGTCGGTGTAAAACGTATTCAATGTTTATGAAAAATGTATTGTGACGAAACCAACTGGGTAGATATTAATGAAGAATTGAAGAAACTTAAAGAAGCACTCTAGCGGGATAAAGTAACGAACGTACGTATGGCATACTCGGGAGATCTTTTAGGATCCATTCCTCAAAATAAAATATCAAAGCTGCTTACCAAGATTTTTCAAGACAGTAATATCAACATTACTTTATGTTATGGAAAAATCGAAATACCGCCAGTAAAACTACGTCCAAAAATTATACAAGAGTATCACAGTAGTCTAATAGTAGGCCACAAAGTAGTTACAAAAACGTATCTACGTATTCAGGAAAGGTATACATGGCGTGGAATGCGAGACGAGATCAGTGAGTATATTCGAGGATGCGAAAGCTGCCTAGAATAAAAACTCATGAGAGCTTGAACTCGAACCAACGTTAATTACCGATACCCCTTTTCACGCTTTTGATAAGGATTCTTCAGACACGGTAGGAAGACTGCTTACAACTCCTAGTGGAAATCGGTACATACTTACGATGCAAGACAACTTCAGTAAGTACTCTCTTGCCGTGCCCAGTTGAAGATTCCATTATTTTAGTTGAAAATTCTTTTCTTTGGTTAAATATTATTTTTTTAACTGATAATTCAACTCTTCAATTTTTGGTTGACAGTTTATCTTTTTTGGCTGAAATTTCGTTTTTTTAATAGAAATTAATCTTGGTTGAAAATTTAACTATTCCAGTTGAAGATTCATCGTTTGAGTTCAAAATTTCACTTTTTGGTTAACAGTTTATCTTTTTTAGTTGAAAATTTTTTTTTTAATAGAAATTAATCTTCTTGGTTGAAAATTCAACTATTCCAATTGAAAATTCATCATTTTAGTTCAAAATTTAACTTTTTGTTTAAAAATTCAAATATTTCAGTTAAATATTCCATCATTTAAGTTGAAAATTCTTTTCGTTAAACATTAATTTTTGAAGCTGATAATTTAACCATTTAATTTTTGGTTGGCAGTTTATCATTTTAGTTGAAAATTTGTCTTTTTTGATAGAAATTAATCTTTTTGGTTGAAAATTCTTGTCTTTTTTTAATAGAAATTAAACTTCTTGGTTTAAAATTCATTGAACATTCATCATTTTAGTTCAAAATTGATCTATTTCGTTTAAAATTCAACTATTCCAGTTAAAGATTTACAATCTTAGTTTAAAATTTATCTTTTTTGTTTCGGTTGAATATTTCATCATTTTAGTTAAATATTCTTTTCTTTGGGTTAACATAAATTTTTAACTGATAATTGGACTGTTCATTTTTTTGTAGGCAGTTTATCTTTTTTAGGTGAAAATTCGTTTTTTTTTTATAAATTAATATTCTTGGTTGAAAATTCAACTATTCCCGTTGAAGATTCCTTTATTTTAGTTGAAAATCATTTTCTTTGGTTAAACATTGCTTTTTTTAAACTGATAATTTAACTATTCAATATTTAGTTGCCGATTTATCTTTTTTAGTTGAAATTTTTTTTTTTTTTAAATAGAAATTAAACTTCTTGGTTGAAAATTCAACTATTCCAGTTCAGGATTCACAAACTTAGTTTAAAATTGATCTTTTTGGTTGAAAATTTATTTAAGTTGGAGATTCATCATTTTAGTTGAAAATTCATCACTTGGTTTGAAAAAGTAACGATTTTTTTGAAAATTAGTTTTTTTTTTCGTTGAAAATAATTTTTTTTTTTTGTAACTGAAAATTTAATTATTCCAATTGACTATTCCATAATTGTAGTTAAAAACTCATCTCTTTGGTTGAACATTAATTTTTTCAACTGGAAATTTAACTGTTCAATTTTTGGTTGAAAATTAATATTTTTCGTTTAAAAATCCAATATTCTAGTTAAAGATTCATAATTTTAATTGCAAATTCATCTTTTTTGTTGAAAATTCTTCTGTTTTTGTTTGACATTAATTTTTTAACTAAGAATTTAACTATTCAATTTTTGATTAAAAAATTATATTTTTTATTTGAAATTTCGTTTTTTTTATAGAAATTAATCATCTTGGTTGAAAATTCAACTATTCCAGTTGAAGATTCCTTCATTTTAGTCGATAATTATTTTCTTTAGTTAAACATTACTTTTTTTTAACTAATAATTTAACTATTCAATTTTTGGTTGGCAGTTTATCTTTTTTAGATGAAAATACGTTTTTTTTTTATATAAATTAATATTCATGGTTGAAAATTCTTTTCTTTGGTTAAACATTATTTTTTTAACTGATCATTTAACTATTTAATTTTTGCTTGACATTTTATCTTTTTTAGTTGAAAATTCGTCTTTTTTTATATAAATTAATATTCATGGTTGAAAATTCAACTATTCGACTCAAAGGTTCCATCATTTTAGTTGAAATTTATTTTCTTCAGCCAAACAATAATTTTTTTAAATGATAATTTAACTATTCAATTTTTGTTTGTCAATTTGTCTTTTTTTAATTGAAAATTCGTTTATTATTATTTTTTTAAATAGAAATTAAACTTCTTGGTTGAAAATTTAACTAGGCCAGTTGAAGATTTATCATTTTAGTTCCAAATTTAACTTTTTGGTTTAAAATTCAACTATTTCAGTTGAGGATTCCTTCATTTTACTTGAAAATTATTTTCTTTGGTTAAAAATTAATTCTTTTAACTGGTAATTTAACTATTCATTTTTTTGTTCGCAGTTTATCTTTTTTAGTTGCAAATTCGTATTTTTTCCATAAATTAATATTCTTGGTTGAAAATTCAACTATTCCACTTGAAGATTCTTTCATTTTAGTTGAAAAGTTTTTTCTTTGTTTAAACATTACTTTTTTTAACTGATAATTTAACTATTCAATTTTTGGTTGACAATTTATCTTTTTTAGTTGAAATTTCGTTTTTTTCATAGAAATTAATCTTCTTGGTTGAAAATTCGTCTCTTTGGTTGAAAATTCAATTATTTGTTTAAAAATTCATATATTTTATTGAAAAATCTTCTTTTTGGTCGAAAATTAATCTTTTTGGTTAAAAATTGTTTTTTTTTGGGTTGATAATTCAACTATTTTGTTACGAAATTCAACTATTTTGTTAAAAATGAACTTTTTTCTTGAAAATTCAACTTTTTTATTAAAAAGTCATATTTTTGGCTGAAAAATGAACTTCTCGGTTTAAAGTTGAACAACTCTGTAAAAAATTCATTTTTTTTGGTTGAAGATTCATCTCTTAATTTGAAAATTTAACTATTTTGTTGAAAATTAACTTTTTTGTTGAAAATTCATATTTTGTATGTAGAAAATCCAACTATTTGTTTAAAAATTCATATATTTTGTTGAAAAATCTTCTTTTTGGTCGAAAATTAATCTTCTTTGTTGAAAATTGATCTTTTTGTATTGATAACACTGGTTTACAAAAAAAAAAGGTGAGGACTATTTGACAAGACCACTTTATCCTTATGTATTTTGACGCGCCTAACTAGGTATTGTATTGAATTCAATATAAAACGCCCAAGATTTCAAGTCGAAATGTATTGTATTCTCAACAAAATAGTTGAATTTCCAACAAAAAAAAAAGATTAATTTTTACCAAAAAAAATGAGTTTTGAAGGAAAGAGTTAATGTTTAAGAAAATATTTAGATTTTTCATCAGAAAAATAGAATTTTTAACCAGAAAATACGAACTTTTCACAAAACACTTGAATTTTTAAGCCAAACAGACCAATTTTTAATAAGAAAGTTAATTTTTAACCAAATAATTGAGTTTTTAACTGAAAACGATCAACTTCCAAATAAAAATGAAATAGTTTAATTGTAAGTTTAAAAATTCAATTTTTCCAGAAAAAAACGCATTTTCGACAAAGTTGTTCAATCTTCAACGAATAAAATGAAATTTTAACGAAGTGGGTCAATTGTTCATAATGTAGTTGAATTTCCAACTAAACGACTAATAATTTTCAGAGAAAAATCTAATAGTAGTATTTTCACTGAAGGAAATTAAGTTTCAAGCAAAAAATAAATAAATAAATTTTCAGCAGCAACAAAGAAATGAAATGTCAACCAAAGAATTTAATCTTCAATCAGTATAATGAATTTTTAATGAAGTAGTTTTGTCAACTAATTAGTTTAATGTCTAAGCGAAAAAGGTAAATTCTTAAAAACAATTTCAATAGTTGCACTGATGCACTTTCAACTAAGAAGATTCATTTTTACCTAAAAATGAAATAGTTAAATTTTTACTTAATGAAATTAATTCTCAACCAAGAATAGACGAATTTTTAACTTTTTTCAATTTTCAACGAAATAATTAAATTTTCAACCATAGAGTAGAATTTTTAACCCAAGCATATGGTTTCTGAACCAAAAATATAGTGAGGAGAAAAGGGGGCACTTTCTTGGAAAAATGGGGAAAAACGGGATTCCTTAAAAAGAGTGAATCTCTCAGAGACGAAATATGTTTTTTTTATAGGAAATTAAGCAATACGTATTCTTCCGATTTGCATTTAAAAAATTCCACGAAGTTATGCGTATTTGAATTATCGGCTTCTTTCGTAATCCGCCAGGATATTCTAAAAAGGTTTAAACTTAACAAAAATGTTGCGTTTTTTCTGAAAGAATTTAGAGTCGATTTTCTCAAAAAATTACCCTCGAATTTTTCGCCAAATTTTTTTCGAATTTGTGCTTTGATGAGGAAGATATCTCGTAAGTTTGATGATGGTTTAATAACTGTTGTGGCCCGGGGAATTTTGTTTTCTTACAATGGAATTTTCTACTTTTTCTCGGCAATAAGGACAGATACGAAAAAATGTGAAAATAAGGGTTTGCAGGTCTGAAAAGAGTTTTATGAATAACGTCTCTTGTTCTTTTGCGATATCTTTCATCGTTGAAAAATTAAAACAATTTCAATTTCAGGAAATAAAAATTCTCCTGGCCTCAAAAATAGTTTAGGCCGCATGATGCTGATAAGCTGCCTTTATTCTATTAGCATAAATTATAAGAAAAAATATGCGAAAAAATAAAAACTGCGGGGTTTTCCAGAAAATCTATTTTATTTTTTCTCTTCAAAATTAAGCAAAAATTAAACAAAACTATTTTGTGGAAAACCTCACCTTTTTTCTTTTTCCAAACATTTTTGAAAAGTTTCTGCTGATAGAACAAAGGTATTGTATCAGCATAAGGCGGGTAGGAAAAAAAATTCTCCTGGCCACAAAAGTTATTTAGCGAGCATAACAATTACAAGCTATCTTCGATATTGAAGGACAATTTCAACAAAAACTATCAAAAAATTTAATGGTGGGTTATCTGAGATAATCGACATTTAATTTTCTCAGAAAACCCGCCGTAATTTTGTTAATTTTAAATCTTCCAAAATTTTCTATCTGATTACGGAAAAAATCGGGTTTTTTGAAAAATATAGCACAAAATTTAAATACTTATAACGATAGACCGTAATAGATTCGTTCTATCACTTATCTTACCTTTTATTGTAGACTTGTTCTACGTGAATTATCACGTCTTTGTCCTCAAGTAAATTCTTAAACTTTTCATTAAAGTTATTTGGAGAACGTTGTAGTTTTTGTCAAGACAGATCTCAATCGCCCAATCTGCACCACGGCCAACTGACTAAGAAGATATCCAAAATAAAGATGAAAATAATTAGTTTCACAAGAAATAAGATTTTCCAAATGATTTTCCAGACAGCAGAGATTACGACAAGTTAGCAGTGACATTTTTTATAAATTCAGTATCATAAAGTTGTGACAGTATTACAAAAAATTGAAATAATGAATAACTTTTTTCAAGATGAAATTTGAAACCAAAACTAGGAATATAAATTATCGTTACTTATTTGGATTTCTTTTACTCTCTGTCAGCACCTATGAGAATATATCTAATCAAAGGATGGTAATGATCTTCACGCAGATTCTTTACACTGTAATAATAATTTAAAAAAAGAGAATATAGTTTGGTTGATCAGCATGTGTACGCTATTGAGGCTGTTTTCGAGTCAATTAAAGCATGAGCTTCTTATTTTCAATTATAAATTAATGTATCATTTATACATAAAAATATATACACAATTAATTTATATACAAGCTAATTGAATTTCACATAACACAAGAATTCTGTTTTGTAATCAGTCAGTGACATTCCAAAGTCGAACAAGTGTGTCACTATTAGGACTTTCAACTTGAACTAGTACAATTTGAATTTTTGCAATAGAAATGGAAAGATAAGAAAATCATCTACCCTTTTCGGACATTTTGATGTTAAGCATTAGTTTTTTATTTGTTGAATGTTACGAGCAAATGTGTAAGACAATCACGGCACATTCTAATTAATTTTTCAGTTGGTTGCAACAATACTGATTATGATCCGAATTTATTCAGGGCATTCGAAGTAATCCCAGTACTACTGAGTAATCGACTTGTAATGTGCTGTAATCCACCTGTAACAGAAAAAATCCAGTTCCATTCTAGGGTATTCTACTTTTAATCCTACGCCATTCAAGTCTTTCTGAGTAATCCCGGTATTTCGAATTAATCCTCTTGTAATCCTCCGTAATCCACTTGTAATCTGTAGTAATCTACTTGTAATCCAGAGTAATTCAGGTCAATCGGATTACTCTCTGTATCCCGGGGTAATACACTTGTAATCCAGAGTGATTAACTTGTAATCTTGAGTAATCGAGTCATAATCTAGGGTAATCCACTTGTAATCTCAAGTGATTTAAGCCGTTCGGAGGAATTCCAGGATTCCGAAGTAATCTGATTGTAATGCGAGGTAATCCACTTATCATCCGAGGATAAACAATTCTGATCTAGGGTTATCCATTTTTAAACTAGCGCGATTGAAGTTCTTCTGAATAATTTTTAGTATTTCGGTGTAATCATCTTGTAATCCTCCGTAATCCACTTGTCATCTGAAGTAAACAATTTATAATCTAGGGTAATCCACTCTTCATCCGAATTTATTTAAGTAGTTCTGAGTAATACCAGTACTTCAGAGTAATCCTCTTGTAACACTCCGTAACACACTTGTAATCTGGAGTAATCTACTAGTAAAGTATAGTAATCCAGTTTTAATCTAGAGTAGTTTAATTGTAATCCAGAGTAATTCAAGTCAATCAGAGTAATCTCTGCATCCCGGAGTATTACACATGTAATCCGGCGTAATCCACTTGTAGTCCGAAGTAATCGAATTATAATCTATGGTAATCCACTTGTAATCTGAAATAATTTAGGCCATTTGGAGGAATCCCAGGATTCCGAAGTAATCTGATTGTAATCCAAGGTGATGCACTTGTAATCCGAAGATAAGCAGTTCTAATCTAGGGTAATCTACTTTAAATCCTACACAGTTCAAGCCTTTCTGAGTAATCCCAGTATTTCGGAGTAATCCTCTTGTAATCCTCCGTGATCCACTTGTAATCTGACGTTATCTACTGGTAGATATAGTAATCTAGTTCTAATATTCAGTAATCTACATGTAATTCAGAGTAATTCAAGTCAACCGGAGTAATCCCTCTATTCCGAAGTAATACACTTGTAATCCGGCGTAATCCACTTGTAATCCGAGGTAATGGAGTTATAATCTAGGGTAATCTACTTGTAATTTGAAATGATTCAAGCCATTCGGAGGAGTGCCCGGATTTCGGAGTAATCCACTTGTAATCCGGAGTAATCTTGTTCTAATCTAGGGTAATACACTTGTAATCCGAAGTAGTTCAAGTCATTCGGATTATTCATAGTATTCCGGAGTAATCCATTCGTAATTCGGTGTAATCCAATTCTAATATAGAGTAATACACTTGCATTCCAAAGTAATTCAAATCATTCAGAATATTCCCTGTTTTCCGAAGTAATCTGATTGTAATCCACGGTAATCCACTTGTAATCGGAAGATCAACAGTTCTAACCTAGGGTAATCCACTCTTGATCCGATTTTTTAAGGCATTAGGAGTAATCCCAGTATTTTGGAGTAATCATCTTGTAATCCTCTGTAATCCACTTGTAATCTGGTGTAACCCACTAGCAAAATATAGTGATCTAATTCTAATATGGAGTACTCTACTTGTAATCCAGAGTAATTCAAGTCAATCGGAGTAATCCTTGTATTTCAGAATCATACACTCGTTATGCGATGTAATCGACTTGTAATCCAAAGTAATCAAGTTATAATCGAGGGTAATCTACTCTTGATCCGAATTTATTCAAGTGATTGGAAGTAATTCCAGATCAATCCACTTGTAAAAGAAAATAATTCAGTTCTAATCTAGGGTAATCTACTTTTAATCGTACACAGTTCAAGCCTTTCTGAGTAATCCCAGTATTTCGGAGTAATCCTCTTGTAATCCTCCGTAATCCACTTGTAATCTAAAGTTATCTACTAGTAGATATAGTAATCCAGTTCTAATATGGAGTAATCTACTTGTAATGCAGAGTAATTCAAGTCAATCAGAGTAATCCCCCTATTCCGGAGTTTTACCCGTGTAATCCAGAGTAATACAATTGTACTCCTAAGTAATACACTTGTAATCCAAAGTAGTCCATATGTAATCTGCAGCAATCTACTAGTAAAATATAGTTATCCAGTTTTAATCTAGAGTAATTTAATTGTAATCCAGAGTAATTCAAGTCAATCAGAGTAATCTCTTTATCCCGGAGTAATACACATGTAATCCGGCATAATCCACTTGTAATCAGAAGCAATCGAGTTATAATCTAGGGTAATTCACTTGTCATCTGAAGTGATTGGAGCCATTCGGAGGAATCCCAGGATTCCGAAATAATCTGATTGTAATTCGAGGTAATTCACCTGTAATCCGAGGATAAACAGTTCCAATCTAGGGTAATACAGTTTTAATCTAGCGCAATTCAATTCGTTCTGAATAATCCCATTATTTCGGAGTAATCATCTTGTAATCCCTCGTAATCCACTTGTAATGTGAAGTTATTCATTAATAATATGGAGTAATCTACTTGTAATGCAGAGTAATTTAAGGCAAACGGAGTAATCCCTCTATTCCGGAGTAATACACTTGTAATCCTACGTAATCCACTTGTAATCCGGAGTAACCCACTTGTTATATCGAGTAATCTACAAGTAAAATATAGTTATCCAGTTCTAAGCTAGAGTGATCTACTTGTAAATGAGAGTAATTCAAGTCAATCGAAGTAATCTCTTTATCCTGGAGTAATACACATGTAATCCGGCATAATCCACTTGTAATCAGAAGCAATCGAGTTATAATCTAGGGTAATTCACTTGACATTTGATTGAATCCGCGAAAGTCATTTTTCACATAAAACCAATACCTTCTCATTGAGATGAGAATGTAATAATAATGAATAATGTCTGATATACTTAAAATGATATCAACTCATGCGTAGTTTTAGTTGCGAGAGTGGAAAATATCAGCAAATTATTTAATTCAAAGGGGAACGACATCCCACGTAATCTTATACAACGCATGTCCTTCGCGATTCATCAGAGCATGTCGGACGAATCATGTTTGTCGGTGACTAATGATTCTCAGCTACTCGAAAATCAAGTGATTAAGATAAACGAGCCAGAAAGATAATAAAGCATGTGGCTCTAATGCTAGAGTACTCATTTAAAAAACAACGCTCGTTCAAGTAAGAACTCCAGCTCCACAGAATATATTCGAAGGTTCAGGTAAGTGAAATTAGTTTGAAAAACAATATTTCAAATCCTTAGAGTGGAAACCAGAAACAATTTTGCTGAGTATCAAGAAATTAGGGGATTGAATAACCGATTATAAAATTATTAAAGGTACTACCGAATTCCGATTTCAAAAGGCATTTTTAATCGAAGCGAAAAATATCATTAAAGTGAAAAATCACATAAAATCAAACCAATTGTCAGTATCTTCATCATTAACAACTTGAAGGATTCCATCGCTTTAAAATGTTTCTTTCGAAAATCTCAAAGTTGCCAGCTTGATTTATTTTCAAATGAGACAAGTTTATAATAAACATTAATTTTGAACTTATGTACACCCAAATTTTAAATTTTGTTAATTTAAAGGTTTTCATATAGGCATAGCATTAAAGTTACAGTATTTTGTCAATTGAAATCCTTGCAAATATAAAAATTTTTAATTTTCTGTTCTCTAGTTCAGAATTCATTCTTTTCCATACTTGAAACTGGTCCATTTGAATTCTTATTGAGTGGAAAAAATGTCTAATTTGAGCTATTTACAAAAAGACTTTCAACTGCATCTAGTAGCAGCGGCACAATGAAAATGGTCCAAACTTGGCAAAAATTGTTAAGAAAGCATGAAACTTTGTGACCCCAAACAATTTTTAGGATCGTGTGCCAAACATTTATTCAAAATTTTTTGTCAAAAATCAGTCGGAGATTTTTTGAAAATTTTATGTTCTCTCCAAACTGATGGAGATGTTAACATATCCTTCTAATTTTGCTAGGAAGTTTCTCATTCAAGAAATCATGTGTCGAAATCCACAAAAAATAGGGTTTAAAAACACGAAACTTAACGAAATAGCGATCATTTTTTGAAAATAATTTTTTTCAAGTATGCTAGATATCGAAAATCCCAGCCCCGTTGCACTTTAAAATGAAAGTGACAGAAATGTTGAGTACGGCCGAGGGTGGCGCTGGCTGTACTTTTAGGCCGAAAATTATTCCAATGCATGGGAAAAGTGTCAAAAAAGTGAAATTTTGTGCTTTTTATATTAAAAAAACAGACGTTTTAATTTTTTTTTGCTTTAGAATTTTGCCGAACATTTCGCGGAACATTTTGCCTTGAGAATTTTGAAGATTTCACGAGAATAAAAGAGTTTTCTCAAACTTCTTGGTAAAATTTAAATAATGTTTCCTTTAGTAAATTAATTTGAAGAGAATATTCAAAAATGATTCTCTAAAATTCCGAAAAATAATGTAGAAAATTTTAAAACAAAAATTTTCAATTCTGCACTCTTTCAACGTTTTACAAAAAATTCGTGTTAGCAAAGATTTCATAAAATATAAAACAAAATGTCGATTTCATTAAATTGAAAGAAAAATCGATTTTTAAAGATTTCCAAGAAAAAATTTAGAATTATTTCAAGAATGAAAGGTTTTAAGAGAATGAAAAACTTTTCTATATAAAACTGAACAAGATTTCAAAACATTTCGAAAGATTTCCAAAATTGTCAGAAAAGAATGTGGAAGATTTTAAGGCAATTTTTTCATTTTGCAGAATTTTAGATTTTTTTGTAGGAAAAATGATACTCATTTTAATAAATATTGAGAAGTTTTGAAAAAATTTCAAAAATAATTTAAAATTTTGAAAAAAAAGAATCTGGAAGATTTTAAAGCAATTTTTTTTAATTTAAAAAAAAAAAAATGAAAAATTCGAATCACTTTAAAAGATATTAGGAAGTTTTAAAAAAATTCCAAAAAATGATTTTGAAAAAGAATGTAGTAGATTTTAAAGCAAAAATTTTGAATTTTGCAAGATGACGACATTTTTTCAATTTTTCAGAAAATGATTTTTTACTTTATAAAATAAATTTTAAGATAAAATTGAAAATTATTCCTAAATATTTCCAAAATTGAATTCGGACGATTTTAAGGCAATTTTTTTGTATTTTGCAGAATTTTGAAAACATTTAGGAAAAATCTAACACATTTTAAACTATATTCAGAAATTTTGAACAATTTCCAAAATAATTTCAAGATATTTAAAACAAAATGTATATTTTTTAAGCCTTCGAAGAAAGGATCTTTTTAAGAATTTTTAAAGCTTTCAAGACAATAAAAAGTTTTCTTTCAAAGATTCCTGGAAAAACGGGATTTAACTTTTTATTTAAAAATATTAACTTCAAGGCAAAATTGAAAAAGAGTTTTAAAAATTTCAAAAGATTTCCAACATTGTCGGAAAACATCTGGAAGATATTAAAGCAATTTTTTGCTAGATTTAAAAAAAAAATTATTTTTGAAAAGAATTCAAAAATAATTTCAAACTTAAAACAATTTCAAGAAAATTAAGAAAAAATGAAGAATTTTGGAGATTTCAAATGAAAGGGTTTTTAAACTTTTGAAGGGTTCCAAGAGATAAGAAAGTCTTAAAATTCCTGGGAAGATTTAAATAATGTTTTATTTGGTAAATTAATTTTAAGAGAACATTTAAAAAGATTTCATTTTTATAATTAAATTTCAATTTCTTTAATTTTGAACATTTAGAATTGAAAGCTTGACTTTTGATCTTCAAAATTATCCAAATTTAAGAATTTTTTTCATACATCTTCAAGTTCGAAGAATTACAAACTGAAAATCGTTCAATTTCGAAGATTTTTTAAATTGTAAATCTTAAAAATTAAAATTTTTAAAAATTTTTAAAATTCAAAATTATACAAGTTTTCCAGTTGAAAATTCTGTAATTTTTATAATTTAAATTTTTTATTCCAAAGATTAAGAATTAAAAACTTGACTTTTAATCTTAAAATTATCAAAATTCAATAATTTTGATTCATACATCTTTAAAGTTGAAGATTTTTAAACTAGAAATCTTTAAAATTGAAAAATTAGTAATTGTTTATCATCAAAATTATAAAAATTTCAAATCTATATCTGTAAAATTGAAGAATTTTAAACTGGAAATCTTTATAATAAAGTATTTTTTAATTATA
This sequence comes from Andricus grossulariae, assembly GCA_011634705.1. Classification (NCBI taxonomy): domain Eukaryota; kingdom Metazoa; phylum Arthropoda; class Insecta; order Hymenoptera; family Cynipidae; genus Andricus; species Andricus grossulariae. The sequence continues at coordinate 62,052,021 of JAABKJ010075445.1, read as the reverse complement.
AATCTTAAAAATTTGAAAATTTTCTAAATTTCAAATATTTACAATTCAAAATTATGAAAATTTTCCAATTAAAAATTCTATTTTTTTTTTATAATTGAATTTAAATTTCTTTAATTTCAAAGATTAAGAATTGAAAACTTGACTTTTGATCTAAAAATTATCAAAATTCAAGAGTTTTTATTCATACATCTTTAAATTTTTTTAAATTTTAACTAGAAATCGTTAAAATCGACGAATTTGCTATTGCTAATCTTCAAATCTATATGAATTTCAAATGCATATCTTAAAAATTGAAGAATTTCAAACTGGAAACCGTTGAAGTAAACGATTTTTTAAATTATAAATCTTAAAAAATTTTAAATTTCAAATTTTTACAATTCAAAATTATGAAAGTTTTCCAATAAAAAATTCTGTCATTTTTATAGTTAAATTTTAATTTCTTCCATTTTAAAGATTTAGAATTGAAAACTTGACTTTGATCTTGAAGATTATCAAAATTGAGGAATTTTTATTTATACATCTTCAAGTTTGTATACATCTTCAAGTTTGAAGAATTTCAAACTGAAAATCGTTGAAATTGAAGATTCTTTAAATTACAAACCTTAAAAATTAAAAATTTCAAAAATATTTACAATTCAAAATTCTGCAGGTTTTCAAATTGAAAATTCTTTAATTTTTAATTTCTTTAATTTCAAAGAATTAGAATTGAAAACTTGAATTTTCATCTTTAAAATCATCAAAATTACAGACTTTATTTATACATTTTGAAAATTGAAGAGTTCTGAATAGTATCTCATCAAAATGGTAGAACTTTAAATTATAAATTATTAAAGTTTAAGAGTTTTTAATTTTAACAATAAAAAATTTTAAATTATGCAAGTTTTAAGTTGTACAATTACAAATTCTGTAATTTTTATGTTTTTCATTCAAATTTCTTCAATTTGGAAAATTCAGAATTAAAACTTAAATTTTGATTTCCAAAATCAGAGAAATTTAAGAATTTTTGTTTGTACATCTTCAAAATTTATGAGTTTTCAATTATAGCTCTGCAAAATTGCAAAATTTTGAAGTTTAAATCTTCAAGATCGATTAAGAAGAGAAATTTCGCAGGAATTTTAAATTGCAAATCGCTAAAATTGAAAAATTGTAAAACTTCAAAATTGATATTTATGATACTTTAAATTAAAGCATATATTTTAATTTGATAACTAGGCAATCGAAATAAAAAAATGTGTAATAAGAGCGTGTAACGCGCTTTTATTCTTGTTTTAAATAATTATACAGATACAACTAATTAAATATTTCCATTTAAAATAAATTGAATAATGAAAAAATGTGAATATTTTTCTCCTTAACAAAATAATTTAAAATCTAATCCAAATTAGGAGGGAAAATTTTCCATTGAAAATAACTGCCTCGCTTTATGACTTATTAACTGTACCTATCCAACCAGAATGTCTGATTAATTCGCTGCCCACAGAAGAACTCGAATTTTCGTCATGATATAATAATTTCTATTTTAGCACGTATTGGAAATTTACTCACCTCAATGATTATAACAAATATTTCAGTTAATAACAGAATATTTAACGAGAAAATATTATCTTTATATTAATTACCAATTCCAATTATTTCCACCAGAAGAATACATAAAATATGCCAATTTGCACAAACTCTTCCCCGATTGAATTCCAAGTATAATTTCATCATTTTTGACCCTAATTTTTTCCATCTTTTTCTACCAAGGGGAAAAATTATACCTTTATGACTATATTGAAGGAAAATTGTAAGAGACTGAAAACCCGATGGAATGAGCCGTATCTTAGAATTTCTTGAATCGAGATTATTAGACTTCAATTTTTAGCGACCGGCAAGATAGTCTAACCATTTTACGTATCGAGAAAATAAAAGAGACTGTGATCACCAAGAAATCCCTTCGGAATTGAATAAAGCGTTCACTGAGACTTTTTCCTTTCAAGGAAAAAAAGTTTAAATTCCTGCGAAGATTGTGAAGACATCTAAGTGAGTCTTCAGAAAAATCAGAACTCTTTTTTTTAATGAATTTATTTGCAAATTTGCAATTTTTGTAATTGTTTTATTAAGTTTTATTTTAGTCTTCACAAGTCTTGGAAAAAATTCACCTTAAATTTCAGGTTTTTTCCAGGTCTCATAATAAAAAATGTGATCAACAATTTTACAACAAGCTTTTCTGATCAAATGCAAAATTCATGGTGTTTTTCCTAAGGAGATTTTTGACGACAATAAAGACGTTAGTTTTGATTTCATAAACAAAAGAAATAAAGGAAAATTGGATAAAAATACTGAAAGATTAAAAAAATCTCTTTTGAATCTGACTATTAAAGATTGCCATACAAAAATACATTCTTTGAATTTTAAGATAAAACAAATGATCAATCCTACAACAAAAATGGAAGTTAAATTTTAAATTAGGGGGAAAAAAAAAATTTCAACCAACAAAAACGAATTTTCAACCAAAAAGATGAATTTTCAACTAAAAAAGGTCAATTTTCAAACAAAAAGAAAATTTCCGCCGAAAAGATGAATTTTCATCTAGTAAAGGTCAATTTTGAACCAAAAATGGAATAGTTAAATTTTCAGCAAAAAAAACTCATTTTCAACCAAAAAAATGAATCTTCAACCAAGAAAATTAATTTTCAATCAACAAAAATGAATTTTCAACCAAAAACAAGTTTTCAAACGAAAAGATGAATTTTCAAAGAAACGAATTTTTAACCAATAAGATGAATTTTCGTCTAGAAAAGGTCCATTTTCAACAAAAAATAGAATAGTTAAATTTTCAGCTAAAAAAAATGGTTTTCGACCAAAAAAATGAATTTTCAACCAAGAAAATTAATTTTCAACCAAAAATTTGCATTTTGAACAAAAAGAGATAAATTATTAAAGAAAAAAAGACAAATTTTCAACAAAATAGTTGAATTTTCACCTACAAAAGATCAACTTCAAACTAAAAATATTATTGTTAAATGTGCAGTTAAAAAATTAAATTTTTACAAAACAAAACGAATCTCTAACCAAAAGGATGAATTTTCAACTAAATAAAACGAATTTTCAAACAAAAAGATGAATTTTCAACTAAAAAAGATCAATTTTCAACCAGAAATGGAATAGTCAAATTTTCAGTTAGAAAAATTAATTTGCAGCCAAACAAAACGAATTTTTAAACAAAAAGATGAATTTTCAACTGAAAAGATCAATCTTCAACCGAAAATGGAAGTTAAATTTTTATTTTAAACAATTAATATTTCACCAACAAAAACAAAATTTCAACCAAAAAGATGAATTTTCAACTAAAAAATGTCCATTTTCAACCAAAAACAAATTTTCAACAAAAGAGGCATTTTTAACCCAACGAAACGAATTTTCAACCAAAAAGATGAATTTTCGTCTAGAAAAGATCAATTTTCAATCAAAAATGGAATAGTTAAATTTTCAGCTAAAAAAACTCATTTTCATCTGAAAAAAATGAATCTTCAACCAAGATAATTTATTTTCAAATATTTCAATTTTTAAGCAAAAACAGATGAATTCAATCCAAAAATATTAATTTTTAACAAGATAGTTGAATCCTCTACCAAAGCAGATTAATTTTCAAACAAAAAAAAGACAAATTTACAACTAAGAAAAAATTTTCCGCCTAGAAATAAAAAAATGTCAACCAAATTGTGGAATTTTCGAACCAGAAAGACAAATTATCTACAAAACTGTTGAATGTTCAACCAAAAATATAAACTTTCAGCAAAAAACTTAATTTTCAATAAAATATTTTAATTTTCAGCCGACGAGATGAATCTTCAACCAAAAAAATGAATTTTTTACAAAGCAGTTCCACTGTCAACCAAATAGTTGATTTTTCAACAAAATAATAAAATTTGTAACCACTATATTATAGCTGTAACCAAAGAATTATTTCAATCCCCAACAATTAATTAATTTGTCTATATTTAAATTTAAAAAAATATAATAATGACAATAAATGAATCTGCAAGTGAAAAAAATATATAATTACTTTTTATAGAGCTTTAAATACGATCCTAAAAGTGGCCCGCTACTGTCTTTACCCTATTGTGAAATATTTTAATTAAATTTTTGTTTTCAATTTCTTGAACTGATCAAAATTCGTTTAAACCTTTTATTATTATTATTTATTATCGAAATGGTAATATATCACACTCTAGGGTATAGATTTCAATTATAGCAATAGCAAATAGTATTTTTCAAGTAAGATACAGTAATGACGATGATAAATAATTTTCCAGAACTCAACTCTTTTGGTCAATGTTTCTATTGTGTTGGCGAGTATTGATCTCGCTTTCGTAGCAAAAACCTAACAAAACGGAGGAGAATTCTTATCAGAATTCATACTTATTAAAGTCGCCATCCATATATCACTGATCGTTAGCCACTGACCCATGGAAACGAATAAATCACATACGTTGACGCGATACTCATTAGCACTCTGAAATTCGTCAATCCCCACCTTTACTTCATTTCCAAGACGTAAACAAGCTAAGAATTTTTTTAAAACAAACAAAAAATTAAGGAAAAATACAAAGGCTTTGAAAATTATGACTTTTAATTGATTTAGTATCGAACTAACTAATGAGAATTAATTAAATGTTGAAGGTCAATAGTGATACAATAAATTCGTATTCTTATGATTTATGGGATTTATGATTTTTCCTGAATTTGGGAAAAATGCAGTGCGACTCAAAATGCTCTCAAAACAGGGGCTAACTAGTCAAAAAAACAAATTTTTTGGAAGAGAGTTGAAATTTTTAACAAAAAGGATCACTTTCAACGAAGAAAGATGAATTTTCAACCTGAAAAGGTGAATTTTAATACGAATGGTCGGATTTTTAAGGAAAAAAAGGAATTTTTAGGAGACAGTAACATTATCAAACTAAAAAGTAGAATTTTCAACAAAAAATCATTTTTAACCAAGATAAATTTTCAACCGAATAATGGAATTTTCAATTAAATAATTTAATTTTTAACTTCCAAAGGTTAATTTTAATACAAATGGTCGAATTGTTAAGGAAAAAGTCAAATTTTTAGACAGTTGCATTACCAAACTGAAGAGTAGAATTTTCTTCAAAAAAGTTCATTTTCAACCAAGAAAGATGAATTTTTAACAAAACAGTGTATTTTTTTGACAACAACAAAATTAATGATCAACCAAATAGTGGAGTTTACAAAAAATAAATTATTTTTAACCAAAAATTTTTATTTGCAACTAAGCAATTGGATTTTTAATCAAAAGAGAAGTTCAACACAATAGTTAAGGTTCCAATCAAGGAGATGAAGTTTCTACTAAAATGACGAATCATCACAAAAAAGAATGATTTTATAACAAATTAGTTCCACTTTCAACTAAGTAGCTGAATTTTCAACGGAAAATGTAGCATAGTTGATATCTCAACCAAAAACGATTTTAATTTCAAACCAAAAACAGCCAAAAATTTCAATTTTTTATAAATATAGTTCAACTTTCGACCCAAAAAAATGAATTTTTAACAAAACAGTTAAATTTCAAACCAAAAGATGAATTTTCTACCAAGAAGATGATATTTTCAACCAAATAAAATGAATTTTTAACAAAATAGTTAAATTTTCAACGAAACAGATGACTTTGATCAACCAAGAAGATTAAATTTCTTACAAAAAGACAAATTTTTAACAAAACAGTGCAATTTTGAACTAGAAAAGATTTTAATTTTAAACAGTGTGTCTAACGATTCTTAGGAACAAAATTCAAGGTCTTTTCAGGTTTTCCAGGTCAATAAATCATGTTTTTCTAGGTTTCCTTTTTTGTAAATCAAAGACTGAAATGAGCCATTGCATTTTTTGTTGGTCAACAATTTCTGTACTGTTGCATTATATTAAATAATTGAGTAATAGAAATCATTGACTTTTTCGAAATATTTAAAGAGCTACTTTAGAATTCGATAATATTTTGAAAATTGTCACATAATTCCAACTGATGATGTCCAGCTTCAAAATAAAATTTGCAAGTCACTAAAAAATTTTAGGTAATTTTTGTTTTGAAATCTTTGAGAGCTTTGAAATCATTGTAAAATCTTTCAAATATTTTTAAATCTTTTTAATCTTTCTGAAATCTTTTGAAATCTTCAAAAATCTGTTGAAACCTTTTGAAATCGTTTGAAATCTTTGGAATATTTGAAATCTGATGTACAATGCCTTTGAGAAATCTTAAAAATTTTTTGAAACCTTTGTGAAATATTGTGAAATATTTCCAAAATCTTTGTAAAATCATTTGAAACCGTTTTAAATCCTTTCAATATTTTTAAATCTTTTTAATCTTTTAAATCTTTGAAATCTGATGCACACACCTTTGTGAAATCTTTGAAATCCGTAAAATCTTTTAAACCTTTGTGAAATCTTTTGAAATATTTATGAAATGATTGAAATCTTTGTGAAATCGTTTCAAAGTCCTTTGAAACCGTTTTAAATCCTTCAAATATTTTTAAATCTTTGAAATCTTCGTGAAATATTTTTAAATCGTTTGAAATCTTTGAAAACTGATGTACACGCCTTTTTGAAATAATTAATATCCTTGTGAAATGTTTGAAACCTTTGTGATATCATTTGAATACTTTGAAATATTTGCGAAATGGTTGAAATCTTTGTGAAATCTTCTGTAATATTTTTTAATCTTTTTAAATATTTCAAATTTTTGTAAAATCTTTTGAAATCGTTTGCAATCTTTGAAATCTGATGTACACACTTTTTTTGAAATCTTTGAAATCTTTGTAAAATCGTTTGAAATCTTTGAAAACTAATGTACACGTGTTTTTGAAATAATTTATATCCTTGTGAAATGTTTGAAATCTTTGTGAAATCTTTATGAAATCGTTTGAAATATAATGTTCACGCCTTAGTGAAATAATTTATATCCTTGTGAAATCTTTGAAATCTTTTGAATTACTTGTAAAATGGTTGAAATATTTGTTAAATCTTCTGAAATATCTTTTAAATCTTTTTAAATATTTGAAACCTTTGGAATCTTTGAGAAATATTTTGATATCTTTTAAATCCCTTGTTCGAGCGAAATAAGGCATGTAATATAAATTTGTGTTAGCTTCAACTTATACTTTAAATACTTCAAAGATTGTTTTTCCTTCTCTTCGAGCGGTATGGATTTTATTGTACCAGCGGCAGGCTTATTTTTCGAGCAGGTATGTTTACAAAATTTGGATTTTGTAAACATACGCGGTCGACTAGAGTGGTAATGCAGGGTCACAGTTAGTTGCTAATTTTTTAACTCTCCTGAGTCGAGCTTGAGGGCTCAGCGTGAGCGGTCGTGTTTTTTTGTTCGGTGTGAGTTTTTTCGAGTTCCTGATTTTTCGCGAGTGCAAAAGTGGCTGTTCCATTATTTCTTGTGGTGCTTATTGTAAGAGCTGATCTCTTCATTCGTGTCTCTTTCTAACCGGATCGTCTTCACCCTGGATTTTATACCTTGTCCGATGGTGAGAGCTTCCTAATATTAATTAGTATTGTAAAGGGCTTTTCCCTCCACTCACTGAGTGGAGGGTTTTTATGTCAGGTAAATAAACCTTCTTTTGTGTTCACGTAAATCATGGTTGTTTTCTACTTGGCCCACCTCTCTCCTGTGATATGTTTTCCTTATTTTAATTATTATTTATGAATTTACTTTAGTTTACCTAAAACTGCGATCATTTTGATCCTTCGAAGCCGCATAGGAGAGAGAGTGTGGAGTTTTGGAGAATCTAACCTTGGCGTTATTGTGGTAGTTCATTACTTGTATTTCGTTCGAAGATTGAGTATTGCCTTGAATTGGAATTTAACGGAACTTCATCTACTATTTTGCTTTTAATTCGTAAAAATTTGTAAGCATCACGTGTGTTGAGATCATTATCCCCTGTCCTTTCTATTTTCAAAATTCCCATTTGCATTTGATTAAGTGTCGATACACGGTTAAGTACCATGGCACCGGTATCCTTAAAAGGGTTAACGGATCTTCAAGATTCCCGGTTGGCAGAAATTAGGCGGATACACGCGCGATTTGAGGAAGGTGCTCCGGAAAGCCTTACGCGTAATATTGTCGAGAGGCGACTCGCATCCGTGGAGGGAATTTGGGAAGAAGTTCGCGCGACTCATGCTGAAATTATTGTGAAGGAAAATTAGATAGATAGATAGATAGATAGATAGATAGATAGATAGATAGATAGATAGATAGATAGATAGATAGATAGATAAATGAATAATTTAAATAATAATAATTTGTAACAAAAGTTTCTGTAGGCTTTATGCACGTCAGACTTGCTGTACCGGAAACTTGAGTAAAACAGCAAGTATCTCTGAATCTGGCGACTACAGGGTAATAAACAAACAAATAAAGTAATAAATAAAATGGAAAAATTAAAAAAACAAACAAACAAATGAACGAACAAAAAAAAAACAAAAAAACAGACAAAACGCAAACAAACAATGAAATAAACGAACAAACAAATACATAAACACACAAACAAACAAGTGAATGAAAAAAAAACAATTAAAAGCAAATGAACAGAAAGACAAAAAAACAACTAAACAAACAAATAAGAAAATGAACGAACAAATAAACGAACGAACAAACAAACAAAATAACAAACAAATAAACGAAGAAATGAATAAACAAATAAACAAAGAAATAAATAAATAGATAGATAAATAGATAGATAGATAGATAGATAGATAGATAGATAGATATAGAGATAGATAGATGAATATATGGATAAATGAATAAATAGATAGATAAATAGCTAGATAAATAGATAAATAACTGGATAGATAGATATATAGATAGATGAATAAGTAAAATAAAAAACAAATGAAAACAAACATATAAACAAACAACAAAAAGAACAAAAAAATACAACAACAAAACAGACAAAAAACAAAGAAATAAAGAAACAAACATATAAACAAACAAATAAATAAATGAACAAACAAAGAGAAAAACAAAGAAATGAATAAACAACCAAACAAAAAGCAAATATACAAAAAACGAAAAAAGACAAATAAACAAACGAATAAACGAACAAACAAACAAAATAAAAATAAATAAACAAATAAATAAATGTACAAATAAACAAACAGACGAATAAAGAAACAAACAAATGAACACATGAAAAAATATAAACAAATAAATAAATAGATAGATAGATAGATACATAGATAGATAGATAAATAGATAGATAAATAGATAGATAGACAGATAGATATATAGATAGATGAATAAGTAGAATAAAAAACAAATGAAAACAGACATATAAACAAACAACAACAAAAACAAAACAAAAACAACAACAAAAAATACAAAAAACAAAGAAATAAAGAAACAAACATAAAAACAAACAAATAAATAAATGAACAAACAAATGAATAAACAACCAAACAAAAAACAAATATACAAAAAACAAAAAAAGACAAATAAACAAACAAATAAACGAACAAACAAACAAAATAAAAATAAATAAACAAATAAAAAAAACAAATGAATAAACAAATAAACAAACAGACGAATAAAGAAACAAACAAATGAACACATAAAAAAAAATAAACAAATAAATAAATAGATAGATAGATAGATACATAGATAGATAGATAAATAGATAGATAGATAGATAGATAGATAGATAGATAGATAGATAAATAGATAAATAAGTAAAATAAAAAACGAATGAAAGCAAACATATAAACAAACAACAAAAAAATTGAAAAATACAACAACAAAACATACAAAAAACAAAGAAATAAAGAAACAAAGATTTAAACCAACAAATAAATAAATGAACAAACAAAGAAAAAAACAGATGAATGAATAAACAACCAAACAAAAAACAAATATACAAAAAATGAAAAAAGACAAATAAACGAACAAACAAACGAAATGACAAATAAATGAACAAATAAATGAATAAACAAACAAATAAATAAATAAACAAACAGACAAATCAAGAAACAAACAAATGAACACATAAACAAATAAACAAAGAAATAAATAAACAAATAAATAGATAGATAGATAAATAGATAAATAAATAAATAAACAAATAGATAGATAGATAGATAGATAGATAGATAGATAAATGAATAATTTGAATAATAATAATTTGTAAAAAAAGTTTCTGTAGGCCATATGCACGTCAGACTTGCTGTTCCGGAAACTTGAGTAAAACAGCAAGTATCTCTGAATCTGGCGACGACAGGGTGATAAACAAACAAATAAAGTAATGAATAAAATTAAAAAATTGAAAAAACAAACAAACAAATAAACGAACAAAAAAAAACAAAAAAACAGACAAAACGCGAACAAACAATGAAATAAACGAACAAACAAATAAATAAACACACAAACAAACAATTTAAAGCAAATTAACAGAAAAAAATGAACAAACAAATAAAGAAATAAACAAACAAATAAAATAACAAACGAATAAACAAATAAATATATAGATAAATAGATAGATAAATAGATAAATAACTGGATAGATAGATAGATATATAGATAAATATATAGATAAATAGATAAATAACTGTATGGATAGATAGATAGATAAATAGATAGATAGATAGATAGATAGATGAATAAATAATTTAAATAATAAAAATTTGTGAAAAAAGTTCCTGTAGGCCATATGCACGTCAGACTTGCTGTTCCGGAAACTTGAGTAAAACAGCAAGTATCTCTGAATCTGGCGACTGCAGGGTAATAAACAAACAAATAAAGTAATGAATGGAATAAAAAAATTAAAAAAACAAACAAACAAATTACCAAACAAAAAAAAACAAAAAAACAGACAAAAAGCAAACAAACAAAGGAATAAACGAACAAACAAATAAATAAACACACAAACAAACAATTTAAAGCAAATGGTCAGGAAAACAAATGAACAAACAAATAAAATAACAAACGAATGAACAAATAAATATATAGATTAATAGATAGATAAATAGATATATAAATAGATAAATAACTGGATAGATAGATAGATATATAGATAAATATATAGATAAATAGATAAATAACTGTATGGAGGCCCACTCATTTCCATTCCATCATTTCTTCTCACTTTTCCTACTTCCCCTTTCTTAATCTCCCCCTACTTCTCCAACTTCCCCTTTGCCCCTCAATTCACCCCCTTCCCTACTTTCACTCTGATTAGGCCCACTCATTTCCATTCCATCATTTCTTCTCACTTTCCCTATTTCCCCTCCTTTAATTTTCCTCTACTTCTCCTACTTCCCCTTTCCCCTTTCAATAACCCCCCCCCCCCTTCTACTCCGATTAGGCCCACTCATTTCCATTCCATCATTTCTTCTCACTTTCCCTACTTCCCCTCCCTTAATTTTCCCCTACTTCTCCTACCTCCCCTTTTTCTTATTTCCCCTATTTATTCTCTTCTAATTTCTACTACTTCCCTTCCCCTTATCACCTCTGATTTCCCCTTGCTTCTCCCACCTCCAGTCTCTTCATTTTTCCTAAATTGCCCTTATTGCCCTCTCATAATTTCCCTTCCTCTAAGTTGTAACTACTTCCCCTTTTCATTTCCCAACGCTTTATTTCCTCCCTTCACCTCGCTTCCTCTTCCTCTCCTACTCCCCTCCATTCATTTCCTATGGCATCCCCTATTTCCCCTCCCTTTATTTTCCTTCACTTTCCCTTCATTTTCCTCTTTTTATTTTCCCTTAATTTCCCTACTTCCCCTTCTTTATTTTCAAAAAATTTTCCTTCTTTCATTTCTCCTCATTCTACCTCACTTTCCCTATATTTCATCCCCTCACTCATAAAGGGATCCCTCACTTATCCCGACACTTAACTCTCTTTCTCTCTCCTCATTTCTCCTCACGTCCCTTACTTTTCTACCTTTGTCCCCTCAATTCTCCTCACTTCCCCTCCAATTATGCCCCCTCATTTTCATTCCGTCATTTCCGCTCACTTCCCCTACTTTCCCACCCTAAATTTCCCCCGATTGTCCTAATTTCTCTTTCCTGATTTTTCCAATTAAATCTGTTCTAATTTCCTCTACTTTACTTCCCCTTGTTTCCCCTGATTTTCCATTACATATCCTAATTTCTCTTTCCTGATTTCCCCTATTAAGTCTGTTCTAATTTCCTCTACTTTACTTCCCCTTGTTTCCCCTGATTTCCCATTACATATCCTATTTCCCCTTTCGTCATTTTCACCATTTTTCCCTTCTTTCCCACTTCTAATTTCACCTCCTCCAAGTTTTCCTTACTCCCCCTTTTCATTTTCCATCGCTTGTTTCCCCTCCCCCTCAATTTCCCCCTACTCCCCTTCCTCTAATTTCCAACTACCCTCCCCTTATTTTCCCTCACTTCCCCTAATTTTTCTCCCTTCATTCCTTCCTTCTCACTTCCTCGAATTCCCCTTCCCCATTTCCCCTTCTTTATGTTCTCTAATTTCCCCTTCCTTCATTCCCCCTATTTCCCATTGCTTCCCCTATTTCCCCTCCCCTCATTTTCCCTCACTTGCCCTTCATTTTCCTCTCTTTATTTCCCCTTAATTTCCCTACTTCCCCTTCTTTATTTCCTGAAATTTTTCCTTCTCTCATTTCCCCGCATTCTACCTCACTTTCCCTATATGGCATCCCCTCACTTACTGTCACTTCCTTTGCTTCGCCCTCACATTTCCCCTCACGTCCCTTACCATTCCTGCCTTTATTTTTCCTTAATTCCCCTCACTTTCTCTCCAATTATGCCCCCTCATTTCCATTCCGTATTTCCTCTCACTTCCCCTACTTTCCCTCCCTAAATTTTCCCTACTTCTCCTAATTTCCCTTTCCTTATTTTCCCTACTTACTCTGTTCTAATTTCCTCTACTTTCCTTCCCCTTGTTTCCTCTCATTGTCCCTTACATATCCTATTTTTCCTCTCGTCATTTTCACTAATTTTCCCTTTTTTCCCTGCCCTAATTTCTCCTCCTCCAAGTTTTTTTTCTTCCCTTTTTAATTTTCCATCGCTTTTTCTCCCTTCCCCTCGCTTTTCCTCTACTCCCTTCCTCTATTTTCTTAATTGCCCTCCTGCCATTTTCTCTTACTTCCACTAATTTTTCTCTCTTTATTCCCTCTTCTCACTTCCTCTTATTCCCCTTCCTCATTTTTTCTTCTTCATGTCCCCTAATTTCCCCTTTCCTTATTTCCCCTACTTCACCCTTTTATTTCCCACCGCTTTCCCTACTTCCCCTCCCCTCATTTCCTTAATTTTCCTTACTTCTGCTACCTTCATTTCTTCTCACTTACCCTACTTCTGCCACCCTCATTTCCCCTTAATTCACGTGATTTCCTTCCCTTATTTCCCCTTATTTACCCTATTTCACCTTCTTCATTTCCCCGGATTTCCCCTTCCCACATTTCCCATACTTCCCTCCTTCATTTTTCATCGCTTCCCATATTTTCGCTCTCTTCATTTCCCTTCACTTACCCTATTTCCCCTTCTTCATTTTCCCTAATTTCCCCTTCCCACATTTCTCATACTTCCCCCTTATCACATTTCCCATAATTTCTTCTTCCCACATTTCCCCCTACTTTCCCCTTTTATTTTCCATTGCTTCCCATACTTTTGCTTCCTTTATTTCCCCTCACTCACCCTATTTCCCCTTCTTCATTTCCCTTAATTTCCCCTTTCGACATTTCTCATACTTTCCCCTTTCATTTTCCATCGCTTCCCACACTTTCGCTCCCTTCATTTCCTATCACTCACCCTATTTGCTCCTCTTCATTTCCCCTAATTTCCTCTTTCTACATTTCTCATACTTTCCCCTTTCATTTTCCATCGCTTTCCACACTTTCGCTCCCTTTATTTCCCATCACTCACCCTATTTCCCCCTCTTCATTTTCCCTAATTTCCTCTTTCTACATTTCTCATACTTTCCCCTTTCATTTTCCATCGCTTTCCACACTTTCGCTCCCTTTATCATTTCAAATAAACCCGCAAAAAATGAATGAAAGAACGCATGCGCAATACTGGGGAATGGTTATTGTATAGTGAGGTACTATCTAGATTCTAAGAAGACCCTATTATTAGGCCCTCGTTGTGTTGTCTACTCATAACCTCGCTAGCTGAGCGTGACGTTTCTGATTGCGCCCTCGATAGATTGGCATTTTAGGGCCTCGATAGTAAATAGGAAATCTAGACAGGGCCTATTAAGAACCAAGTTTCAATTTCTACCCGGGTTGATTTCAAAAAATACGGTCTGAAATTGTTTAGTTTTTAACATTCGATTTATAATTGCTTATTACAAAGAAAAAGTAAAATATTGTTAGATATTTAGAAAAATGTTATCCTTAATTAAAAAATTTCAAATTATGTAAATGGTTAAAAATGGAATATTTTTAATTGAAACAGCATTTGAATAGGATTTGGAATTGAATAAGAGCGTTTAATTATATTTACAATAAAAAAAAATCAAGAATAGTTTATAAAGTTTCAATCAAACATTTATAATTTGTTTGAATACTGAGGATTTCGAATAAAAAAATTTATATTTTTAACGTTAAAATCTGTAACTGGCTTCATTTTGAAAAGATTCAGAATCGTCCTGTAAAATCAATTATTATTGTTCAATTTTCAATAATCAATCTACAGCTCAATATGATTTTTTATACTAGCAAAATTTCTTGTTAAAAGTGTAATTTTTTTTAAATAGAAGTTTCTTGTAGAAACTTATACTGATATTACATATCCTAAAAAATTGACAGTAAAGTACAAGTCGAAACGTTGATTCGGATTCTAAAAGTATTGTTTGTAAAAATTTATATCTTTTCGTTCAAATTTGTACATTTCTACATTAAATAACATAACAATAACTAGTGTATTCAACATAATTTTAGGTACAGTTTCCCAACATTTCAACTTTTGTAAAATCTTGTATTTCTTGTAAAGAAAGATAATTTTCTAGAATAATTAACGCAAAATTAAAAGTGTTTTTATAACCTCAAACACCCAAATTTAAGAAAAGATAAAATCCTGTAGTTTTCTATAATGCCTTGTAGAATTTTACAACAAAGTGAGAAAAAATATTAATAAAAAATTATTCAAATTTTTGAAGAATAGAAACTTATACTTTATTGTTATTTTTTTTTACTTTTCTACAAGAAAATACAAGAAAAAATTAGCAATTTGTATTCAACTGTATTTTTTTGTCTAATTTTGTACATATTTTTACAAAGAAGTACAGTTGTTGAAATGTACATTCTTTTAAAAAATTTTGTCACCAGGGATTGTCTTTTAATATTCTACCATTTCTGTAAAGTTTAAACATAGAAGGTTTTTTTTTGTAATAGCGATCGTGTACACATCTTAATTTCAAATTATCTCATTGCAATATTCTGAATATTTGTCATCTTAGATCGAAAAAGAACATCTTTTTGGCTGCAGAAGCTGTAAATTCTTGTATATATTCTTGTTGTTGTGAATTCTCATAGAAAATTGAAACTACAATAAAATACAACAACGTACAAAAAAAAATACAAAAAAGTACAAAGTTTGTCCCAATAATAGAAAAAAGTTGTGCTCTACTGTAACTTTGGTTTTAATTCATTGGTTTTATTGGTAGCTTCCTGTGAAAATAGTTTTAGTTTTCTGTACTATTTTGTAACAAATTTTTCCACCAGGGACAATATTAATTTTCAACCCAAAAAGACGAATTACAGTCATAAGCAACTCAAACCAGCAGAAACATTTGTTCTTTCTATTTTTATAAAATATGAATTTGTAATTTTCAAATTTTTCATAAATATTATTTGCTTTAAATATTGTTTTTCCGACGTTACATGACAGAACATCTTCTGATATTTCACTGTACTGTCTAAGAATGTTATTAAATGCTAATTTGTGATAGTTTTTTCTAGTATTTTGGAACCAATAATGTATACGGATAGTTGAAGTCGAATTTTTCCAAAACACGTATTAAAATAATCGTTCTCAATATAACTAGTAATGCTTGTTTTTTTTTTAAATGAATAGAAACCCTTCTAATGAAGAAGTATGTTGAATGTCAATAATACTTGATTATTCGAAGTTAACAAATTTTATATAATAGTTATGTTAAAAAATTGGAAAATTAAATTTATAGGCATGACGGAGTGTGCACCCGTTTCAAGTTCTTAACATAACAATGATATAAAAATTTTTAACTTTGAATAATTAAGTATTATTTAAATTCTAAATACTTTTTCCTTGGTGGAAAAATTTGTTACAAAAAAGTACAGAAAACTGAAACTATTTTCACAGGAATCTACAAATAAATATAATAAATTACAACCAAAGTTACAGTGTAGTACAACTATTTTCTATTATTCAGACGAACTTTGTACTTTTTTTGTATTTTTTTTTGTATATTGTTGTATTTTATTGTAGTTTTAATTTTCTATAATAATTTACAATTACAAAAATCTACAGGAATTTGAAGCTTTTGCAGCCAAAAAGTTGTTCTTTTTCGACCTAGGATGCCAAATATATAGAATATTGCAATGAGATAATTTTAAATTAAGGTGTGTACATGATCGCTATTACCTAAAAAAACCTTTTATATCTGAACTTTAGAGAAATTGTAGAATATTCAAAGACAATCCCTGGTGGAAAAGATTTTTACAAGAAAGTACAACATATCGACAACTGTACTTTTTTGTGAAAAAATTTACAAAAATTACAGTTAAATACGAATAGCTAATTTTGTCTTGTATTTTCTTGTGGAAAAGTGAAAAAATTAACTCTTTTTTTCTCTTTTTGTCTTTTTTTCTCTTTTTCTCCCTCTTTTTTCTTTTGGTTATTTTTGTCTCTAATGAGCCGAAAAGTGAGATAGTTTGGAATCGAGGGCTTTACAAGGTCCCCACGAGAAAACAATTATTTGAAAGAAATTGTTTTTAAAATATATCTTTATGAATAAATTCTCTTATCGCGTTTGATTAAAAAAGATGGTGCAAAAAGTAAGTATATAGATAATTTAAGACAAGTAGCACACGACAATTACCTGCGATTTTCCTCTTCGTTCTTGTTTATGAGTACTCCCAGGAAGATCATGTACAGATCAGATATTTAGCTTAAAACAGATCACAGAAGAAAGCCTAAGAGTAGGAAAGAAAGTTTTCGGTGCATTTATTGACCTAG
This sequence comes from Andricus grossulariae, assembly GCA_011634705.1. NCBI lineage: Eukaryota > Metazoa > Arthropoda > Insecta > Hymenoptera > Cynipidae > Andricus > Andricus grossulariae. The sequence goes on along the minus strand of JAABKJ010075445.1, from coordinate 62,034,825 downwards.
AAAAAGCATTTGACAAGATAAATAAAAGTAAACTTTGGGAAGTCCTTGAAGAGTACGGAGTCCATAGATGGCTCCTACAAGCAATACGAACTATATATGCAGGCAGTAAAGCGAGTATAAGGGTTAATGGAAAACTGAGTGACTGTTTCGATATTGTGCAAGGCGTAAAACAAGGATGCGTTATGTCCTCATGGCTATATATCATATTTATGGATAAGTGTCTAAGAATGGCCCCCTTCTACGAAGAAGGTGTAGATCTCGAAACAGTGAAGGTGCGTGGGTTGGCTTTCGCAGATGACACGATCGTTATAGCAGAATCAATCGAGGACTTGCAGAGAATGTTGAACAAACTTAACACAAGCATGAAGAACATGGGCATGGAAATTAACGTAAATTAACCAAAAGGAATGGTGTTTGAAGGAAAAAATGAGAAAACAATGTGCAACATTGTCCTAAATGATAAGAGATTCGAACAAGTTGACGAATACATATATCTTAGTAGCCTATTCACTAGCGACGGAAAAATAGATGAGGAGTTAGACAGGCGCATAAATGAGGGTCAGAAGGTTATCGGTAGAGCGGGGTCCATTTTCAGAGATAGAAACAAATTTAAAAAAAAAACGAAAATGACCATATATAAATCTTCATTTTTACCGGCTGTACTATACGGTAGCGAGACATGGGCATGTCAAGAAAAGGACAAAAGTAAAATCAAAGCGATTGGCATGAAACCTCTGCGCATAATATGCGGGAAAACACTGATGGACAAAGTCCCAAACGAGATAATCCTCAAAGAATGTGGTACAGGGGAGACACTAGTTGATATATGGGAAAGAAATAAGTTAAGGTGGTTCGGACATCTTGAAAGAATGAAAGATGAACGACTGACCAAGCAGGTGTATAAAATTAAGGTAAATGGCAGAATGCCCAGAGGTAGACCGCCGAAAGAATGGTTAGAATCTGTGAATGAGACATTATTCCGGAGGGACATAAGAAGCCATATAAACGAGAGATATTGCATAAAAAATGCATGAACGTGAAGGAAGCTAGAGTAGTATGTCAGGACAGAAAAGTTTGCCAACAAATGGTTTATAAAAAGAATGTGAGTAGAGTAAATGTCGCCTGAAACAAAGACCTTGGATACTAATGGGCCCAAGGGGGGAACCACACATAACAGTGCAGTTTTTTATATGAGGAACATCTAAAATAAGTAATTTCTTTCATAATTTTTTATATTTCAATCAAAGTTTATTTATTTGTTTTTAGAGTTAAAAATTTTTTGTTTCCATGCGGAGAATTTGATTTTAATCATGACTTTGAATATTAAACAAAAAAGTTATTCAAATTCTCCGGAGAACTCCTATCCCACAGAGGCCTGTAATTTTCAAAAGACGATTAGAATTAAAATTTATACCAAGGCTAAAAATAAGGTTGATTGAACTTTCCTGATTTTTCGTTTTTGACAATCCTTATGGACGTACGGATTTATGAAGTATTAATTACAGAATAACAAAATAAACCTATTTTTTCGTTTCAAATTAGAGTTTCCGAGTTATAATCACTTTTTTAATTTCCACGAGTTTTCATGTTATCCGGTAAAAAAACAGTGTTTTGTTAATTTTGTGGTTCAAGAGTTTAACTTCAACATTTAAATTAATTAATAATTGAAGATCGCTGAATATTTTTCAAGACGTGAAAAATTGATTATAGTTGAAGTGTCATCATTTGGCCAAATAACCGATTTAGAAGCCAAACAATTCGTATAATTCGTTGTCTTCCGGTAACGCGGGTTTATTATTAGGAGAAGCATATTTTGGTGATGAGTTTATGAAGTAAATATTGATCAATATATTTACTTTGGTAGGTTGATCTAGACATAGAATATACTTGAAAATAATCAAAATTGTACAGCAGAACCTTGTCATTCGATTTTATATGAATTTAAAGTAATATTTCGCTTTTATTAAAATGTTTTGCAACATGAAAATAAATACCTTGAGAACCTTAACAGCCCCTTAAAATTATTCAAATTCTCGGAAATCTGATAAAATCGGTTAAGATCTTTCAAAAATCCTTTGCAATCTCTGAAAATATCTTAAAATATTTTGTGGTTGAAAATTCAACTCTTTGGTTAAAAATCGATGTATTTTCTTGAAAACTCATATTTTCGGTTTGAAAATTGAACTATTTTGTAGAAAATTCGTCACTTTGGCTTTAAAATTTAGCAAGTTGGTAGGAATAAATTTACCTATTAAATTAAAAATGAACCTTTTTCTTCAAAATTCATATTTTAGTTTTAAAGTTGAACTATGTGGCTAAGAATTAAACTATTTATTTGAAAATGTAACTTTTTTAAAGAAAGTTTTCCTACTTGTTTTCTTTTTGGTTTCAAAATTCAACAGTTTTTTTAAAATTAAATCAATTTTGTTTAAATTCACATCTTAAGTTGAATATGTCACTAATTTCTTTAAAATTCGTTTTTGTTTGGTTCAAAATTAATTATTTATATACGAATTTAACTATTTCACTTTTGGTTGGAAATTTGTATTTTGTATTTGTATTTACTTAAGAAGAGTTCCTAGGGCTAAATAACCCCTATAAGTCTTAAACTTACTCCTATTTTTTATAAATCTTTGTATTCTTGCTAATTGAAAGATTTTGCTTGAAAGTCTTTCCCATTGTTTTCCGAAATTTCAGAAAATAATTTCAAATCTTTTGAAATCTCTGTCAATTTTTTCTTAAAATTTATTTTCAAAAGAAAAAATCATTTTACATTTTCCTATGAATTTTAAGAAACTTTTTTATTATCTTGAAACCTTTTAAAATTCTTAAAAAGCTTCTTCATTTTTGAAATCTTCAAAAATACATTCATTATTATTATTGAATATATACATATATGTATATTGTCAGGGGTATGTCACGCCAGCCATTCCAGCTTATAAGAAGTTGGTTCCCAACTTGACTCAGCGGAGAAAAACAGCGAAACTGTGGCGCTGATTGCCTTTCGCCAAAATGTTGTATTTGAATTTTGACAAAAGACTCATAACTGTCAAAATAAACAAAATGGACGTGTCAACCTCCGATTTCAAAATATAACCTGATATTACCTTTGAAATCTCTTTACGCGTAACCCGCCTGACGTAAATATTTTATAACAAGTTTGAGAATTTTTGCTATTTTTTTGGTAAATTCATTCTGTTAGACGTCGGTATTTTACTAGTTTACGTGTTATTCCACGAGTTTAGGTATGCATAAGCACAGTGCATAATATAAATATTAGGATAATAAAAGTATCAAATATTGTTATATCATACATTATATCTTCTTTTACACATAACCTATATATGTTTAATGTATAACTACAAAACAGATGTTTATATCGCTTTAATATTTTATAAATATGAATGTAATCGAAAAAGGTCATGGATCCTGATATTTCATTTAAATTTAAACAAGATAATTGGGCAAAAGGCGATCAGCGCTGCAGTTTAGCATTTTCCCCGCTGAGTCAAATTGGGAACTATAATCATAATAATCGTGTAATGCCCCTGTGTAAAACTCACTTTATAGACATATTAGATAGGGTGATTTTTCACGAAAATAGGGTAATGACATGGAGGAATAAATTCTTTCAAATACAATTAACGTGAATGTCATATTGAATGCAATATGGAACACTGTTAATTCTTAAGATTTCAAGTCGAAATATATATTGAATTTTCAACATACAAGGTTAATTTTCTAATCAGAAAGAAGAATTTTCAACAAAATACATGAATTTTCTACCAAGTATGTTGAATTTTCAACTTATAAAGGGTAAATTTCTAATCAAAAATGGATAACTGCAATTTTCAGATAGAAGAAATAATTTTGAATCAAAAAATCGATTTGTCAACAAAAAAATTTAGATTTCAAACAAAAGATCTGAATCATAAAAAAATATGACTTTTTAAAAAACATGAATTTTCAATAAAATACATTAACTTTCAACACGAAAATATGATTCTTTAACCAAAGAATTAATTTTCTATCAAAAAGTTAAATTTGCATAAAAATGGTTTTATTGTTAACCAAATAGTTAAATTTCGACCAAAATATGAATTTTTAACAACAAAGTTAATTTTCAACAGAATACGTTAATTTTCATTCAAATTGTTGAATCCTGAACCAAACCAGACTAATTTTGACTCAAACAGTTACATTTTCAATAAAAAAGGATGACCAGAAAACAAAAAATGAATATGTGCAATTTTCAGAAAAGAGAATTAATTTTTGACAAAAAAAACGAATTGGCAACAAAATAGTTACATTTTCAACCAAAGAGATAAATTTTCAACTAATGTGATCAATCTTCAAGAAAAATAAATTTTCAACAAGAGTTCAGTCCAAAAAATGACTTTTTGACCCGGAAGATTAATTTTCTAAAAATGGAGTAGTTAAATTGGCAAACGAAGGAGGTGAATCTTAAAGAATATGAATTCTTAACAAACTAGTTCAACTTTCAACCAAAGTCGTTCAATTTTTAACTAAAATGATGGATTTTCCAGCAAAAAGATCATTGCTCTACAAGAAAAGACGAGGTTCCAACAAAATTGTTGAATTTTAAAGCCAAATAACAAATTATCAGTAAAACGGTGGAATTTGCAGCCCAAAATATGATTTTTTAACAAAAAAGTTAATTTTCTACCAAATAGTTAAATTTTTGCATTATTCGATTATTGTTACTGGTACTCAGTTGACTAATAGTCAAATCTTAATAAGTTTATCCAATATTATATATAAAAAATTGAATAAAATAAAAAATAATTCTATTATACAATTTTATTGTTCAATTATAATTTATTTAATTCATAATCAATTACACAAACATAATTATTTACGAATTATTATTGTTTGCCTAATATAATAACCGTGAGGGAGGTGTTAGTGATTCTATAAAATTTAACTCTACATCTAAAAACTCTAAATCGCTAATTCTACACGCGAGAACTCTACACAATCATATTTATTAAACAAATTATTGTTTTTCAATTTTAACTCAATATGGTTAAGAATCCTACACCGTAAAATTCTCTACAAAATAATATTTTTAATTTTGTGATTTAAAAAAAAATTCGACACTAAATATTTTATTAAATAATTATTCGAAAATTTAAATTATTTTGTCTACAAATTTACATATGGTGTGTGATTTTACCGTGTCAAGTTTACATTTGAAACATTTAATTTGTTTAATAAATATGCTTGTATATAGAGTTTTCGTCTGTAGAATTAGCGGTGTAGAATTTGCAAAAGTAGAGTTTCATTTCATAGAATTTCAACTGCCCCTTTTTGAAAAGAACAATTTTCTGCATTAATACAAAAATTGACTTTCGTCCAATAATACTGTATTTCAAAAATTTTGAGTAATACAATCACAATGTTATTAATTATTAGTTACTATTGAAAATTTGTCACTTGCATTATTCATGAACAGTTAATTTTAATTGCAATATAACTTAAATAGCAATTATTACATTTTTCGTTGAGAATTAACATTTTTTGCCTGAAAAGTGAACTATTCGGTTGAAAATGTTTTTTTTTTTGTTTAAATTTTTATTTAAAATGTTTCGTAATTTTCTCTTAGGGAATAAATTTGAAGAATGATATTGTAAAAATATCTCCATTTTTTAGTTTTTGGCTGAAAATTATATTTTTTGTTCAAATTTTTATTAGGCATATCTGAAATATTGAAAAATTTTGTGACATTTTGTCAAAACTCCTATAAAAATTATATTTATATAACCTTAAAATAAGAAAATGAAAAAACCTAAAAAATAAATAGTTATTCGAATTTTTTATTTTTTATACAAAAATATCTTTCACCTTAAATTCCAATTTTGTTGAATCTTCCTTTTTTCTTCACTGAAAGTTTTGTTTTGATTTGAAAATTTATTTATTTGGTTGAAAAGTTATACTTTTGAAGTTGAATTTAACTGTTTTTAATTAAAAATTAGAAATTTTTCATAGAAATAGCAATTATTACATTTTTCGTTGAAAACGTAACAAAAGGAATTTTCAACCAAAAAAGGCTGCATTTTCAACGAAAAATGTAATAATTGCTATTTTAATGAAAAAAGTATAATTTTCAATTAAAAACAGATAGAATCAACTATAAAAGAATTAATTTTCGACCATAATAATAAATTTTCAAATCAAAAAGTTTTTTACTGAAGAAAAAAGAAAAACGCCAACAAAACTATAATTCAAAGGCGAAAAATATTTTTATATACAAAATAAAAATTTCGAATAACTATTTTTTAAGTTTATTTACTTTGAAGTTCAAAGAAATATAATTTTGCTAAAATTCTTAAGAAAATTTAAAAAGATTTTTTAATGTTTCTGTAGGTCAATCAAAATTTCATCAACAAAAAACGTTTTAATTAAACATTTGAATTTTCAACCAAAAAAACTGAATTTTCAACAAAAAATGTAATAATTGCTATTTCAATGAAAAAATTTTAATTTTCAATTAAAAACAGTTTTCCAACCAAATAAATATATTTTCAATCCAACAAAATTTTATAATGAAGAAAAAAGACAAATTTCATCAAAATTATAATTTAGGGCGCAAAATATTTTTATATACAAAATAAAAATTTCAAATAACTATTTACTTATTAGGTTTCTTTGCTTGCTTATTTTAAGGTTATATAAATATAATTCTCACAGGATTCCTGACAAAATTTCAGAAAATTTTTCAACATTTCAGATATGACAAATGAAAATTTCAACAAAAAATATAATTTTCCGTTAAACACTAATTAATGGAGATATGTTTATAATTTAATTCTTTAAATCTATTCCATAAGGTCAAACATGTGTTACGTCCTAAGGGTCGCAACAGGTCTATAATATATTTTATTTTTTTCCCCTGATTTATCTGCAGAGCTAAGGCTCTGGACTAAAGGAACAGGAAAAGGCCAAATGATCGGTGGTGAATCCAATTTTTACATACTACAATAAAGTTTATTTAATTCCCTTCGAACAAGTTACAATTGGGAATATTTAAGATTGCAATATTGTTTAAAATAATGATTTGATATTGGAAGGCGGAAGTGACAACGGTGAATTCTGTTTTTTCTCTGTTGTGTTCCTGAAAGAACACAACTTATGTATTGGAGGAAAAAGGAACAAAGTCAAGAATGAAAAGAGAAGAAAGGAAGTGACCTTAAATCTTACCTGGAAATTTCGTAGTGTGAGAGAATTTGATCTGCAAGTAGTATCCTTAATAGTGTTCCTGGTCTGGAGAACTGCACTTGGAGAACGAGGCGAGAACTGTACCGGAGAACGAGACGATAACTGTACTGGAGAACGAGAACTGTACTGGAGAACAAGACGATAACTGTACTGGAGAATGAGACGGTAACTGCGGTTTTAGTAGACGGTCACTGACTCAAGGGTTGAAGAATAGTCGAAGATGCGACGGAATTGATTTCACTGTTGCACCAGGTGGTTGCAACTAACAGAGAGTCCGAAGAGTTGTTGTAACGCAGACTAACCTCAGACCCAAGAGTGATTTTCCGACCGTCGAAATTTATTATTTTACATGCTGGGGGTGGTTGGGAGATTCTGCCTAAGAACGGATGCGTGTCGAGGTAAGCAACCTTCATGCAGATATTTCTCTAGGAGGGGATGCGTTTCGAGCTCATATTGATTACATGTGTTCTTTTCGTTCCTCCTAGATAATGTATTTGTCAGGCCGTTGACGATTTTTAGGAAGCATCTCGAGGTTTGACAGACTCCGAGGGTCGGACGTTGTGTTTCCCCCTGTATGTGTCTCCGCCTCTATATTGATTCCGCGTGCCACTCTTTATTTTAGTATACGATTTCCAAGGAACATTTCGAGGTTTAACAGAATTCGTGGGTTGACATGATATTTTTACGTATGTGTCTCCGCCTTTTAAATGAAGGGGTTAAAAATGCTTAGTTATGATTTGCTACAATTTGTCGGTGGTTCCGCCTATTCTAAAAGTGATTGACATATTCGATCCACTTTTCCTAAAAATGGTTATAGAGAGATAAAAAGGATCCAAGCTAAGTCAGTCACGACGTGACACATGGTACAAAAATGTCGTAAATTTAAAAAAAATGACCAACTATTCACAAGAATTTTTTAAATAAGAATCAATTTATTAGTTATTAAAATACTACAAAGTATTACCTTTAAAATTGTGTTGTCCTTTTAAAATCATAGGATATTTCTCTATAAAATATATGTTGTTAAATTTATTTCACAATTATTTACAATTAATTTCCAATTAAAATTACTTTAAAATTAAAATAAAATTGTAAAAATAAATATAAATATAAGTTTTATGAGATTCTTGAGAAAATCTCGAAATATTTTCTAAGATTTACTCAATTGTAACTACAATATTTTACTAGAAAAAAAGACGTACGGTAATGACGTCTGAAATGACAAAAATTGAGGGACAGACTTTAAGGTTTTTACAATATTATTTATTTGACTTGAAAAATGTGCATACATTAAATTTATGATCATCTAAAGTTTACAAACTTGATACGTTAAGCGTTGTCAGGTTATTGTCTAAAAAGGGGAGAAAAACAGTTTATCCTTGTGCAAAGTGAGGCTGGGACGCCGTACGGTAATGACGTTTGGGGTGTTCTTTTATTAAATTAAAGTAAATAGGAACACAAACAAAAAAAAAGAAATGTCCATTTTGTAGAGGATGATAATAACTTTTATCAAATTAAAAAAAAAAATCAGTACGAGTTACTCAGTTAACGTTATATTACTGGGACTTCAAGTTTGCCTCTAATTTGACAATTACCCATGTATGTGTGTATGTATGTATGTATGTATGTGGGTCTGCATGTAGATTTCTAGTCTTTTAACACTATAACTTTCGAAAGAATTTACAGATTGGATTGCGCTTTGGTATACTCTTCAAGTGTCCTAAAATGAAGGTTAAGTTCGTTAGCCAGCCATTTTGGATGAAAATTCAAAAAGTGAGCGCTTTTTCAAAATTTTTGAGATCACTTTTTTAAATTAAAAAATTCTATGTACGGATTTTCGTAGTACTTAAAAAGACAAACAATTTATTATGATGACATTCTTTAATAAAACAAAAGTTACTGGAGTTTAGCATTTACAAAATTCCAAAAAACAAACGAAAAGAACATTTTAAGCTAACACCTTACAATATTATAATGAGAATTTTTTAATTTTCTTGAAATATCGAAAATTCACATTTTTATCGCACTGAAAAATAATAAAAAATTCCATTTTACAGTCAAACTATACAAGATACGCAAAAAGATGAATGAACAAAAATTATGCGCTCAAGAAAGATCTACAAATTTATTATTAATCACTTTTTGATAGGACACGTAGTTTTTGTTTCATTTGTAAAAAACTGATTTAAGAATAAATTAAATTTTTGGACAAACGACACAAGCCACGAAAAAAATTAATAGAGAAAAGTTGTTCACTCAGAAAGAGGTACAAACTTTTTAATTATCAGTTTTCGATAAGATGGGTAATTTTTGTTTTAATCATGAAAAATATTATTGAGAATAAAAATTTTTTTTTGGAAAAACGACGCAAGGTACGAAAAAAGATGAATAGACCAAATTTGATCATATTATGTAGAAAATTTCGCATTTTAGATCAAATCGAGTGCGAAGCACAAGTACGTGATGAGAATTCATTCGTTAAAGCCGAAGGAGCTTTAACAAAAGAGAATTCACAATTACCATATCACAGTTGTTGGGAATACAAAATACAAAAACCGAGCGCGAGATAAATATACTATCTTGCGCGAAGCGCGAGAACCAACACTCGCTCCCTAGGCGCGCTCAAACTATTCAATTAATAATAATTGATGAAATTTGTTGAAAATTCGTCTTTTTTAGTGAAAAAATTATTCTTTTCGGTTGAAAATTCAACTATGTGGTTAAAAATGTATGTATGTTGTTAAAAATTCGCCTTTTCTACTAAAAAATTAATTTTTTTAGTTAAAAATTCAACTATTTGGTTAAAAATTTATATATTTTGTCAAGATTTTGCCTTCTCATGTAGAAAATTAATCTTTTTGGTTGAACAGGCAACTATGTTAATGAAATGAAAACGTTATAAAAAATGCACAAGAAGTTAAAATTATATAAAATAAATGCTCATTACCTCTACAATCATGTCACACATTATTCCTTTTTCAAATTATAGTTTCTTTGTTTATGGATCTTAGAGCTTGTTCAGCTCTTCCAACTATAGCAAGGTTGAAAGTCCGTAGATTTATAAGCACTGTTCTTATACGGAATTTTTGATTAAAAATATGTATATCTTTCGTTGTAAGTAATTGAAGTGGTTTCAACGATTCGCATCTTTCAGTGGCGTTCCACTTTCAATTCAGCACAGTGGTAAGACCAGACACCCCTTTCACTTTTTCTTTAACTCCCCTCGCTCCACTATGAAGTCAGCCCCCCTCGCCCATGGCAAATTCCCGGTCGCTTTGTTGTTATTTAACATTTTCTGTGTTTAAATAAAAAATGTCATATCTCGGAAAGTTATGAAGGTTTTGAAAATATTTTTTCATAATCATTTGAAGAAGTGTGATATGCAAAAATTTTATCAATGGTGTATGTTGATTTGATTGATATTTTTCGAGAGAACAATAAAATAGCGTTTTAATGAAAACCCATTTCTACAGTGTATTTTTTATCATTTCGCAGTTCTTTTTTTTTTGATCACATATTACTCGCCGAGACGAAGACAATTTCTTTTGAAATTTTTTCTTTTGGACTATTAGTTTAATTTGTAAAAAACTGCATGTTTAAAACCTCGGCCGAACACTCGTGAAAAGTTTGTATTTATTTCGAATGTTGTAAAAATTAAACTAATAGTCCAATTGAAAAAATTTCAGAAGAAATTGTCTTCGTCTCGGCGATTACTATATGATTAAAGAAAAGAATTGCGAAATGACATAAAATACACTGTAGAAATGGTTTTTCATTAAAACGCTATTATATTGTTTTTATCGGAAAATATCAATTCAGTCAACATACACCATTGATAAAATTTGTGCATATCACACTTGTTCAAATGATTATGAAAAAATATTTTCAAAACTTTCATAACTTGCCGAGATATGACATTTTTTATTTAAACACAGAAAATGTTAAATAACAATAAAACGACCGAGGATTTGCCATCTGTACCCGATATATTCGGAATCAGGAGAAAATTCTGCACAAGAATCAATCATCAAATCTTACGGACCTAAAATGGATGCTTTTTCGATTTTGAACATTTTCTTTTTTTGAGACGATCGGACAATACTTTTACGCGTTTTCGAGCGTCGGGCTGGTTCTTGCATTCGGCGGGTCAAATCTTGTTATTTTTTTAAGCGCCGCACGGTTTTTCGTTGGATTTTTTCGCCCTTCTACCATCTCTCGCGAATCTTGTTATTTTTTCAAGCCCTACGCGGTTTTTCGTAGTTCTCTCGCGCCCACCTAAATTTCTCAGATGCACGGGCTTGGAAAATGTCTCGAATTTTCGGACTTGACAATTTTTCTTGCTTCTCAGTATTGTACATTTTTCAACAACAAAAAGTAAAAAAATGATCAAAGTCCAACAATTTAAGAATATTTCAAGTCCGTACATTTAAAAATGTACTAAGTCCGATAATTCGAGAAATTTTCGACGTCCGAAAATTCCACCAATTTTTTAACACCAAAAATAGAGATTATTTTTGCAGTCTGAAAACTCGAGACAATTTTGAAGTCTGAAAATTAGAGAAATTTTTGTAGTTCGTGCATCCCAGGAATTTTTTCTAGTCGCTGATTACAAATCTGGTATCAGATTTGCGAAATTCATTTGTTGAAACTATTTGTTCAAACAAAATTTTCGGATAAATTGAATCGTTCACAAGATGCATATGCTTTTCGTGGTTTTTAGGACCAGTGATCACATATCCAGCATCAGATTTGCAAAATTATTTGTTCAAACTATTTTTTAAACAAATTATTGCAAAAAATAAAGTTTTCGCAAGATGCATAAGCATCTTATGGGTTTCTGGTCCAATGATTATGAATGTAGCATCAGATTTCCAAAATTTATTTGTTTGAACTATTTTTTAAACAAATTTTTCTGAAAAATGGAATTGTTTGCAACATGCATATTAGGGAGTATCGAACAAAAAGAAAGTTGTTTGCGCGAAGTTCTAATAGTAATGAAAACTTTCTTTTGGGAGTCAAAGACATTCCCCTAAAGTTTTATAACAAAAATTCTTTCTGTCTCCGCATCGTAGATATAGCTAAGAATGACAAAAAAACGAAGCACTTCTCCAAATTTGAACGGCAAAAAATTTTTTATTCTAGATTCAAATTATCAATAAAAATAGTTCAAAGCAAGTCGATTTATACCTGTATAGCGCTAATTCCATTAAAATATTTTTTACCCTGCCTAATTGACTTAGAAGTTTCAAAAAATCGAAAAAGTCGACTTTTTCGCTATTTTCTCAGATTCATGGTGAATTTCTCGACTATTTGACCATATAATGTGTGATATACGCTAATAAGAATGTATTTTCAATATGGTGCAACAATAATATATAAGAAATGTTGACATTAAAATAATTTTTATTGACATTAAATTACAAAATAATATGTAAAAGTGATACATTGCTCTTTATTGGACAATAAAATTAATTTTCGGTTTATAAATTATCAGAAGTAGGTACAAATTCACTTGCTTCGAAATATTTTTTCTGATAACTTATATACCGAAAATTAATTTTATTGTCAAATAAAGAGCAATATATCACTTTTAAATGTTTTTCTTTGATTCAAATCCAATAAAAATTATTTTAATGTCAATATTTCTTATATATTGTTGTTATATCATATTGAAAATAAATTCTTATTGACGTATATCACACGTTATATGGTCAAGTAGTCGAAAAATTTATCTTGAATCTAAGAAAATAGCGAAAAAGTCTACTCTTTTCGATTTTTTGAAACTTCAAAGTCAATTAGGGAGAGTAAAACATATTTTATTGGAATTAACGCTATACAGGTATGAATCGACTTGATTTGAACTATTTTTATTGATAATTTAAATCCCAAAGAAAAATTTGTTGCTGTTCAAATTTGAAGAAGTACTTCGTTTTTTTGTCATTCTTAGCTCTATCTACGATGCGGAGACAGAAATAATTTTTTTTAATGAAACTTTAGGAGAGTGTTTTTGACTCCCAAAAGATGTTTTCATTGCCATTAGAACTTTTCGCGAACAACTTTTTTTTCGATACGCCGTAATGCATATGCTTTTCGTGCTTTTTCGGGTAATTGATCACGAAACTGGCGTCAGATCCGAAGAAGTTATCTGTTCAAACAATTTTTTAAAAACAAGTTTTTTTGCAAAATTGAATTTTTCGCAAGATATAAAATTGGTAATATAAAATCATTTAAATGGTATTTTTCAACAAGTTGTTTAAATAACTATTTGCAAGTCAGATTTTTTAATATTCTGTATCTTTTTTGTGGTTTTGGAAGTCGTTGGTTATGAATTCGGAGTTTAAATACGATTTACGAATGTACAAGTTGAAAAAAATTGTGAAATAAGACATGAAATGCGATTTTACCCTGAGATGTATTTTCTTGTTGATTGCAGAACTTTCGATACTTCGTTCACGTAAACGAAAGAGGCAAAAACATCTTCATAAGAAGGTTGTTGCAAAGTGGAAAGTCGAACGCGGCGAAGAACGTGTTACTCGCAAGGGAAAGCTTATAGAAGCTGTAAGATTCGAGGGCATTACGGTTTGCAAATGTAAAGTGCAATACTCTCCTGTGATTGACCTTGAGAGGCAACAAAAAATATTTAACTCTTACTGGGGCGAGACAACCCATCAGACAAAAGTCTTATTTCTGCGAGAAAACGTGAGGCGTGTCTCTGTGAAGACAAGCAAATATGAATTGCAGCCTATCCAGCGTCAGAACTCAAGAGAGTATGATTCACACTATTCTCGAAAAACGTCCAATCGCGTATACTTAGCTCCAGGGTGGAACATGGTCAAATTGTATAAAGCTTACGAGGAGTATTGTGAAGAAGAATCCGAGACCAAAGTGAAGAGCCACTGCTTTTATGACATTTTTAACCATGAATTCAACATCGGAATAAAGAAACGTCACGCTTTTTTGGCATACAAATATCTGCTAACCTTATCGACGACACAAGTAGCTTGTGAACGATCTTTTTCAATTTTAAAATTGGTCAAAAACAGATTGAGAAGCTGATTAAGTCAAGAACACACTGATACTTTCGTTCAGATGGCAGTGGAACGTGCAATTGTTGAAAAAATTCCGAATGTCGATATCACTGACAGAGTTGCTACTCACAGTTTATTGTTAAAAAAAGAACTTCTTCCACAATAAATCATAATACTTCGCAATGTTTTTCTAGTTTTATTTAATAAAGAGGGAGAGGGGGGGGGCTGTCTAGTGTATATTTTCCGGGCTGCTTTTTCATCCCAATGCGGCCCTGACCCGGATCCTCAAATAATTAAAGGTTAAGGGTTCGGACCTGGACCCTTACGAACTTGAAAGATGCGGCACCGGACCCAGACCTTTAAGAAATTTAAGGGTCCAGTTCAGACCCGAACCCTTAAGGAATCTTTGAAGCTCGGGTCCAACCTGAAAGGTTCTTTGAATCATATTGACAATTCCTTGAATTCGCGGAATTTAAGGATTTCACGGAATTCATAGAATTCACGAAATTCAAAGTATTCATGGAATTCAAAGCATTCATGGAATCCAAGGAATTAATGAAATTCAAGTAATTCATGGAATACAAGGAATTCATCAAATTCAAGGAATTCATGGAATTCAAGTAATTCATGGAATACAAGGAATTCATGGAATTCATAAAATTCAAGTTATTATTCGCGTAATTCAAGGAATTAATGGAAATCCAGGATTTTTCGGAATACATAGAATTCACGGAATTGAAGGAGTTTACGAAATTCCTTAGAACCCGTGAATTCCTTGAATTCCATGAATTCCATGAATTCCGTGAATTCCACGAATTCCATGAATTCCAGGAATTCCGAGAATTCCATGTATTTATTAAAGTCCATGAATACCGTTAATTTATTGAATTCCGTGAAATTCGTGAATTCACTGAATTCCTTGAATTCTGTGATTTCCGTGAATTATTTGAATTTCTTGAATTCCTTGAATTCCGTGAATTCCTTGAATTTAATGAATTTCTTGAATTCGATTCCCACGGGAGCTAAGATGATCCTTATTCTCTAATAAATAGTTGTAATCATTATTATTACATTATTAAAAATTGAGCAGTTGATAGAAATAAAATTTAATATCTTGATTACTTAACCTCACTGGTCGACAGCATTTAACTTCCAAAATAATTTCCTTAAGATTTGGAAATGTCAGTTTACATAGAATGTTATATCGAAAATCATCACATACGACTTCGAGAAAAAGGATTCTCGGCCTTCCGTAGCTTAGTGGTAAGAGCATCTGACCGGAAATCAGTTAAAATGGTGTTCGGTTTCCATCGGAGCTAAGAGGATCTTTTTTCTCTAATAAATATTTATAATAATTATTATTACAAAATTTAAAATTTATCGGTTGATCGAAATAAAATTAAAAATCTTGATTATTTGAAAAATTAAGGTCGCTTTTTTGAATTTTTCAATTTTGAACCCAAATTCATGTTCTGTGTCTTCAAAAACTCCCTCGTACTAACTTTTATTTAGATTTACCAATTGAACAGAATTTCCAAAAATGAAGCTGCTTCCTTTGAATTTTTGCACCAAATTCGTACTTTGAGACCAGCCCCCTCTTATTTTTCGCTTTTATGGAAATCAACAAATTTAGTTTAATCTTCTAAATTTTAAGTTTAACTAAAAAAAAAATTTGACCCCCAATTTGTATTCTGACTCCAATTAATTAAAATCTTCAAAATTTTAATCAATTCGATAAGACCAGGGTTCGGGTTCGTTCCCGGACCCTTAAGAATTTACAACGCCCGGGTCTGGACTGGAACCTCAAGGAATTAAAGGGTCAAGTTTCGGACCTGGACCCTTAGGGGTCGTGCGTAAATTACGTAATGTAATTTTCCGACAATTTTGACCCCTCTCCCCTATGTAACGCTTTTTCCGACTTTTTCCTGTAGTCTTTCACCATCATGTAACACTAAGCTAGACCCCCTCCCCCACAGAAAGTGTTACGTAATTTATGCACGACCCCTTCAGAAATTAAAAGGTTCGGGTACGAACTGGACCTTTGAGGAATTAAAGGGTCAGTGTCCGGACCAAGACCCTTAAGAATATAAAAGGTTTGGGTACGGTCACGGACCTTAAGGAATTTAAGGATCCAGTGCGGACCCGAACCCTTAAAGAAGCTTTTAACTTCGGGTTCAACCTAAAAGGTTGCGATCCCTGGAGTTACGTATAGTGTATAGAGCCGGATAAATCCACGGAATTCAAAGCCCAACATGGACCCTTTAAGGTAAAAAACGAGTCACCGGGGCATTTTTGAAGTGGGAACTTCGAAAACCCTCTTTTCGAGAAAAACGCACCTAAACTTGGTGGGTGCTATAAACACACGCCTTATATTTTTTCTTCAAACATAAAATATACCTACTTCCGGTTATTTTCTGAATATGAGTATAGTCCCAATTAATTCCCTATAGAACCCAGTATTATTCCCCACTCAAACACAAAAATAATAATTTTGAACACAACTTAGAAAAACTCGAATATCTCCTAAACTAGAACCGGCCACGCAAGGGTCCTTTTAATGTGGACGCCTATATATTTTCGAAGAAATCCACCCTATTTTTGTACTAGAATCTGGAAAATTGAGGTTTAAATGAAGAATTGCTGTTCTTTCTAAAACAAAATTTGAAATGTGAATACTCATTAGTTCGCAGCATTTTTTTGATCGGAGGAATACGTCCCAGATAACAATCGTGCGACGCACGCTTCAAGCACGCTTCAAGCACGCGTGCGAGTCACACGATGCGACCCATATCGCACGCAAATGGCAAGCAAATTCCGCGATAAACAAAATATATTACTATGTATAGTTAAGATTAGAATCAAAATAAGATGCATCGTGCAATGTCAAATATATGACGCGCTGAAAGATGCTGTTATTAGCCAATGACCTTGAGTCTATGAGCCTTCTGCGACTCAGTACCAGAAAGCTACCACCAATATCAGGGCAAGCCCAGAAGCGCTGCATTACCGCCACCAGTTCGCTAGTTCGCGCCATTCTCGACTACACCTTTTTTATATTTTTTTGTGGATTACAAAAGAAGATAATAAGCGCTATCAAAATCAAAATAGAACGATAAATATCTCAATTAAGTCAAAAGTTATAGATATTTACAAAAAAACAATGGTGGTTTATTAAAAACAAAACATAAAATTCAAATATGACAATATGTTTTTTTTGTAAGATATAGTTTGTACGTTTTTTAAATAAAGGGTGCAGTACAAAGCTAGATAACCGAAATTTTTTGCAAAAATGAGCAGATTGTGGAAAAATGTACACATGTCCGCTGTCTTCCTTTCTTTTACTTGCCTAGCATCTTTTCTTTTTTTAAACTTTTTCGTGACCATATTCCTCTTCCTAAAAGTTTTTAAATACTGTAAAATAATAATATATTTTGTTTCAAACAAGAAATTCTTAGATAAAGCTAGTTGCCACGCTGTTCGCATAAAAATACCGTAATCAAATTTCAACATAAAATGTTAAATCTACATTTTATATCAAACGCCACTTTTATAACTCTTGCAACAGTTACAGTGCGATACCTTCATATAAAGTCATTATCTTCCCGGAACAGACTACGTTTTTTCCATGAAAACTTTTCTATTCTTATTAAGCCTCCCCATATTTCGGGAACAAGTTTTTAATATTTTGAAAAATTGAAAAATTGAAAAATAGATTTTTATTCGCTATCTAAAAACGATTTTCATAACCCATGAAATTAGAACCGCCAAATTCTTGAATGATTTACTCGGAATTGGTTAACTTTTTCTATACAAAACTCATTTTCTCCCAATTTAGCAACTCAATATCTCGGGAGCAAATTTTGATTTTTTCTTTATACTGAAAATCGCACATTTTATCGTGATCATCAACCGAGCCTGTTTCATTTTGAGGTTCACGTCACTTTAAAATTGTAAACTTGCACAGTTTATTTCTCGGAACTGGAAATTTCTTCTAATTATACTTTTTTGGCCTCAATTCAGAAACACTTCAGCTTGGGAATAAACATTTGTTTTTGACTTTAAATGGTGATTTCGATTTTACAGAATGTGACATCGAAGAACATGAAAGGGTTTCGATTCCTTTTTTTTTTGTATTCTCCAACGGAAAATATGGTCACGTGACAAAATACACAGACAATTTCCTGTCGCAGGTCTAAAATTTTACTTCTCAGAGAGAGGTTGAATCAGTCGCTTTCGGAAAATAAAAAACTAACTGCCCAGTTAGTTAACCGGTCCATTTTGTTTGGGCGATTATTTTCGCAATATTTTTCCGCAAATGCACTGTTTAAATTCCTTTCTTTCTCTTATAAATTCCCAATAAAAAATTGAGAATCAACTTTTAAGACAAAGGCGGAATCCCAGTGAAATATCAAGATAAGTCACTACTATTATTGTTAGTAATAATTATAAACTTTTGAAATTCAACCATCTTTCGTATCAGGGCGAAGGGGGGGGGATTCTAATCTCTCTATGCCAGAAATTAAACTACGTTAAAATATTTTATCCTCTCAATTTGGCTGAAAATTCAAAAATTGACATTGGAAAATCTGACTTTTATCTCAGAATGCTTTTTGCTCTTTGTTTACTAAAATAACTCTTCTAAAAATTTCACTATTGCATTTATATTTCAAGAATTATGCTTCAAGCAGAATATACATGTACATATGTGAATTAGTATGTATGTATGTATATATATGTATGGATATATGCATATGCATATTCCCAATCTCATCTTTCACAATTTCAATGTTGTTTTGGGGGGAGGAGTATTTCTCTGTTTACAATATTTTATGGAGCTTTTCAATAGAGTTCAATGATCTGACAGAATTTCAAGACCATAAGGATATTTTGGGGCGTTTACAAATCTCAGATTTCAAGAAATATAGTTTTTCATGAAATTTTCACAGCCTTTCATGATACTTCATTATGGATTTCACAGTATTTCAGAAAGTTTTTGAATTCTATTGGAATATTTCCAAATTTGAGAGAATTTTCGGGTCTTTAAGAGGTTTGAAATATTTCTAACGAATTCTCCAAATGATGCAATGACGGAAGTGACTTCGAAGATCATAAGTGGGTTTCGATTTCTTTTTTTTTGTATTCTCGAACGGACAATATGATCACTTGATAAAATACACAGACAATTTCCTGTCACCAGTCTAAAATTATACTTCTCAGAGAGAGGTCGAATCACTGCTATTATTGTTAATAATAATTATAAAATTTTTTAATTCAACCATATTTTCCGCGGTGCTGCATGGGGGGGAGGTGGATTATAATCTCTCTATGCCAGAAATTAAACTACGTTCAAATACTCTATCCTCTCAATTTGGCTGAAAATTAAAAAATTGAAATTGGAAAATCTGACTTTTATCCCAGAATGCTTTTTGCTCTTTGTTTACTATAATAACTCTTCTAAAAAGTCCACTATTGCATTTATATTTTAAGAATTATGCTTCGCGTATAATATACATGTACATGTGGGTATGAGTATGTATGTATGTATTGTGACGGGGTAATTTGTACCCCGCAAAAATAAATCTAAAAACAATAAAATTCAGCTTCAAAATAATTTTACCGGGGATATGAGTTTGGAATCACGAATTAAATCTACGAGCTGTCTGCGAACAGCGCCTTACTAGCCGAGAACATAAGAGTTCTACGGCGAGTATTCAAAAGAATCCAAGTAGCACACGACAATTACCTGTCGAGGGCCAGCCGAGGGAAAGCCTAGATTTTTCTAGCTAGAAAATCTGGCTGGGGCCTCGTAAGAGCCAATATTTAGTTTAGGCATAAAGAGGCAGTTTCTACCCAGGATCTGGCCATTATGCTGATTATGTTGTTAACTTCATTTTAATTATCTCAGCGTCCAAGGAAAAAACTGCCTATATGGAAGTGATATCACTAGAGATTTGGAACAAATATAAACTGAGAAACAATGCATGATTAAAAATATTGATGTTTCTAAATTATTTAGGTATGTCCCAATAAATTCGTATTCCAATTTATGAATTGAAATCAGTAAGAATAAAACATGTCGGTCATATTCACTTATTACGATCGATAATTATCACCTTAAATATCATTGTTCGATCGAAGATCAACAGGGGCGTCAATTCGTGGGGGGGGGGGGGGGGGTCAATTACATGACGTTGAAAGTCAAATTCTTACAGGTATAAATTTGGACCACATTATTGTACATTTTTTTCTGCTCAATAATTAGACACTTTTCAGGACTCTCATTTGAAAAATAAGTGGTAAAAAATTCTGAAATTAACACAGGTTCATCTGGGTTCATCTGGCCATTATGCTGATTATAGTGTTAACTTCATTTTAATTATCTCAGCGTCCAAGGAAAAAACTGCCTATATGGCAGTGATATCACTAGAGATTTGGAACAAATATAAACTGAGACACAATGCATGATTAAAAATATTGATGTTTCTAAATTATTAAATTCGTATTCCAATTTATGAATGCAAATCAGTAAGAATAAAACATGTCGGTCATATTCACTTATTACAATCAATAATCATCACCTTAAAAATCACTGTTCGATCAAAGTTCAACACGGGCGCCAACCCGTGGGAGGGGGGGGGGGTCATTCCAGAAAATTGGGACATTTATTGGATGTATAAATTAACTAAAAACGTAAAAAGAAGAAAAAGAATTAGTGAAGAAAGTAAAATGATACAGAACGTGCAGAAATCCATAATTCGCAGGATTAAATTTATATGTATCAACCAGTCCACGAATATTACATAAATGAGAGTACCATTCAGTGTCTTCTAACTTTTAGTAGTAACAAATAGTATGGACCTGATGTATTCATTTGATGTTTTGAAGCACAAATAAAACAGGTACAAAAAATTACCGTTGACATGCTCTCAAAAATCGAATTTTTAATTGAAAGAAAAAATGAGAAAGCGCTTTCGAGATAAATCAGTGCTGACTTGAACCCTGCAAAGTTTAATGGAAAAATATAATTAGGTTTCGAGAAAATGGTGGTGGAATTTTTTTTCTTTTGCTTGAAAACCTTTTTTTATTTTTGAAAAAAAAAATTTTTGCTTGAGGAACACGTTTTCTCAACATTGGATGGTGTTAAAAACTCCAATTTTCAATTGTCTAAAAGAGTGAGAAAACTAATTTATATCCACTGATTTGCTGAATCGATGAAAAAAAGTTTTATTAACAAATATCGTTAGATTTTTAGCTTGATGCGACTGCGCATGCTTACAGGCTCTAGGTGCAAATTCTCAGTTAGGCCCCCATGACATGCTTAGAAACAAAAAATTAAAAATTGAGACTATAAAAAATCATTTTGTCAGGATGTTCATTCGAATTTTTATAATTTTTGAGCCAATAATCTCAGTTTCAAAAATGTATGGATTAGGACCTTATGCCCTTGTGGCATTCTACCCTTCAAATTTCATTTGGGTAGAAAAAGGAGATCAAGGTTCAGTAACTTGAAATTTGTTTAAATTGAGAATTTTAAGTATCAGAATTATAATAAAACTTTTTTACATTCTCATCCTAATGAGAATGTATTAGTTTTTGTAAAATTTGACTTCGTCGGTTTTCATCAAATCTCCACGTTTTTAGACTCCCTGATTCAGAAAAAACTATTTTTACGACACACCTATCCTCAATCAAAAAGAAGTTTCATGAAAATGCCTAATGAAACGGTTCACGGCATCTTATTCCAGCTATTTCGTAGTTTCAAAATCCGTTTCGAATGAAATCCTAGCTGATCGTTTTGCGGTTTTATTCAACAATTACTTTTTTTTAAATTATTTTTAAATATTTTTACCTAATTTTGACGACACGTTCTAGCAAATAAACGGCCTAGAGAACACATCTAGGGAGAAAAACAAAAGAATATCCTTTTTGAAACAAAAGAATATCCTTTTTAAAACAGAAGAATATTCTTTTTAAGTCACTTTTTTCGTCTTACATAAATTTTGTATGTACGCGTAAGTTTTAGTAATAAAATAACATCAAAAATGAGTTTGAGAAGTAAACACGAAGAAAATCGATCAAAAGTTTGTGCCCCTTGTGGGAAAAATTTGTCTACGTCGACACCAGAGACTTTTTAAACGTTTGGCACCGCTACAAAATCAAGGTGATAGATGATCCATCCTATCAAGAAAGATTAAGATTAACGGTCGTAGAATACTCCTCCAGGCACATTTAAATGTTACATTACACATTTCAATACATTATTTGATTCAAACTGTTTAGGCAGCTCGATTTTTGTGCAGATTTTCATGAAAATCTCAGTCGGAACAAATTCTTAAAATATGAGAAAACATGCATGTTGCATAATAATCCTATGATCATTTCAGAATACTCAACTTTGATTGGCTGTAAGTCACTGAAAAAAATTATGAAAAATCTACCAAAAATATATGGGTTTCGCTGATCCTTTCTGTGCCCAGTGGTGATATTTAGAGTCAGAAATAATTATTTGTTAATAAGTTATTGGCAGAAGAGTAGGAAGGTGCCATCTCCGGAACTAAGTAACGTACAGATATGATTCTTGAAGCAAATTACACATTTTTGGCTTCTGACAATGTTGTGCTGAAAAGTGACGTCAGATGTGAATAATGAAAATTATACATCTATGAGCTCGCATTTTACAATCATCAGTCCACTCAATGTAAAAACGGTGAGGAAATTTTGGTTGCAGATAATAGAATTTTGCTGTTATTTATGGAAAGCTACCACATATAACTGATCAAATTACCGTAAATTACCGAAAATTCTCATAAATTTCCGGAAATTGATGGAAATTAAAAAAAATGAAAATTGTGTAATTTATGGTAAGTTACCATATTCACCGGTAAAATTACCATAAATGACCAAAAAATCTCATAAAATTCCGGAAACTTATGTCAATTGTTAAAAATGAATTTTAGATAATTTATGGTAAGTTATCATACTTACCTGTAAAATTACCATAAATGACCGAAAATTGTCAGAAATTTCCAGATATTTATGGAAATTTAAAAAATGAATATTGTGTAATTTATGGTAAGTTACTATATTTACCGGTGAAATGACCATAAATTACTAAAAATGTTCCTAAATTTCCGGAAACTAATGGAAATTTCTAAAAATGAATTTTGGGTAATTCATGGTAAGTTAACGTATTTACTGGTAAAATTACCATAAATGACCAAACATTTCCATAAATTTCCGCAAATTTATAGACATATTTAAATTGAATCCAGCAATTTTTTCATTGAATTGTCGATAATTTGGAATAAGTTATCATAAATTTCATGCTTCTTTATTCAAAATCTAATATGTACTGAAATCATGACTGCATTTCGAAAAATGACTGAAATCATCCATTTGTTATAAAAAATATCGTATGCTTCAAGGGGGAGAGGCACTTTTTCGACTTGTGTATGTTTTCAGTACTCGCCTACGACTTGTACTGAAAACATACACTCGTCGTAAAAGCACCTCTTCTCCTCCTAGGTGCATAATATACTATATTTTACAGCAAAACTATACTAGATATGTAAAAAAATTTAACAAGAAACATTGTTCATCTGACAAATATTTACAAACTTTCTTAAATAATTTTTTTATACAATGCATAGTTTCTATTTTAATCGTAACAAGTTTTAATATTGGCAAGAAATTTGCAATTTCGTGTTTCTTTTCTCAGTATCACTAAACAATGCGTCAAAAAATAAAAAACGACCAAATTTGAATAGGCACATATGCGAATATCTCCATTAAAAAAAAAGATGTCTCAGAATTTCACTATTGAGATTGATATCTTGATTTTTATATGCTTAAATAATGTAGATTTATATCAGTCTAAGCATGCGGGTTATGAATCACCTCTCGTCTTTAAGATGACATCAAATAATTTTTTGGGATGTCCTTCAGCATATCTCCGAAGACGTCTTTAAGACATAGGGAGGACCGGACTTTGGACGTCTTAGGGACGTCCTAAAGTTGTCTTTTTGATGATACGGGTACATAGACGTCAATGTCCCACAATGTCCCAGGACATATAAGGACGTTCTAAAGATGTCCTTTGAATGTCCTGGTGCACACTGGGTAGTTTGGAATTCTGTTTTTTTAATTGTGAATCTTTTTCATGCTCATTTTGAAAAAAAACTATTCATGATAAAATAGATTTTTTTTCGATCCTAATTTTAAAAAGAATCTTAATTGTTCGTTTCTAAATTCATGATTCGTTCCAATCTGCAGGGTTTGCTACCGTTCATTTATTTTACACCCCTCATACACTCTTATTCTAATTTGCGCAGTTTCGTAATCTCCCACCACGGTCCCTGTACGGGCTGTACGGCCGCGCCCGCATGAGCGGGTGACCAATTAAAAAAAGAGGCCCGAAGAGCGGGAAGCCTTGAATTGAGTATTTTAACATGCCGTCATGGGAATGCAGACAACTTTTTCGAGAAAATATACTAAACGAAAAAGCAATAAATGTACAATTAGTAATTTTTCTCAAGCGTAGAATGGAGTTTCTCAGCTACATTCATTCTTTCAATAACACATGATAAAGAACTGAGCAAAAAAAATCACTTAAGATCACTTGAACAAAAGGATTGACATGACGCGCAAATCAAGTCGACGCTAACGGAGTGCGACTTTTTCAACTGCGCATGTACCGAAAAGCATTACTATTGATAGTACATATTTATTGACTTCAAATCACCCGCGCTTTTCGGTTGAAAAAGTTGCGTACAGGCGGAGCATCGACTCAAGAACGGGGCAGCCAATGAAAGTCGCCAGTAGAATATAAGAAAGTTGAATGTACATTAAAATTTTTGGATTGTTTTTTTTCCTATTTGGAAAATGTAATAATTTAAATAGATTGGTTTCAGAATCACTCGTAAAAATTAGGATTCGTTCTTTAAAGAGTATTAAGGAACTGTAAAGGTTGCAGAGTTTCTTGGTCGAAATTAGAGTTTTTAAATTCGCGGTAATTTAAAATCGGGCAATCTCACCGGTAACATACCGGTAAGTGGCCGAAGCTTCGAGAATTTATCCACAATTTATGAGAATATTGTATTATAATGCTTTTTTGTTATTTTTAAAAGTAATTAAATAATGTTCACGATGTTATAGTTAATTTTCTATCATTTGGTATATTTTTTAAATATTTGTTATCACAAAAAATATACCAAATGATCGAAAATTAACTATAACATCTGGAACATTTATTCACAGTGGTCGACAACCCTTTACCCTACTAAAAAAAGTCAGGAATCGTCAGAAAAAAGTCAGGACCACAGACCATTTTTGACCACTTTTGCTACGTTTCTCAACAGAAATCTTCAGGAGAAGTCAAAATTCATGTGAAATGTACAGAAATCGTCAGAGCTTGGGTTCGAAGAATAATCCTTTCATTAGGTGTCCAAGAATAGAATGCCATAAAACCTAATCCCTTTTATATTTCCCAGGTTATTTATATTTATTTATGCATATTCTCTTAGATCTGACGATGAGGATCCGAGCTACAGAGAAACAAAAAAAAACATGTGATTTTTGGCAAAAAATTGAAAAAAAATCGGGGTTCTTTGAAAGGCCGTAACTCCTAGACTATTGGTGGTAGAATACCCTTTTTTTAACTTTTACGGAGAATTTTACCTACTTTAATTTTGGTAAGAATATTTTCATCCCTAAAATGCACAGGAAAGCACCAATCCACTGCCATGTGATATTTTGCACCTTTTACCAAAACAATTACCGTGTTCCGGGATAAAATTCTGTTCACAAAACGTACCCCTTATTATGCACCTCCAAATGAAGTGTTTAAGAGAAAAAAATGACTCCTTTAAAAATTACTGGATAAAAGTACCAGATGACTGGACATTCTTGCGGTCGTACCGACCAATCTGCCACAGTTCATCCGATGATCGGCCCAAGGTTGGGCCAGAATTGGGCCGACATTCGGGTTTTCGCCCGCTACCGACGTCAGTTATCAACGTCGGTGGAGCCATGACAGTTTAAAAACACCTTAGTCGGCCAAACTCTGGTTACCGTAGATCGGTTACCAAAGCAGAGCCGACTTTGGGCCGTTGATCAAGCTCTGGCATCCTACCGGATTTCGCACCTGGGTGATTCTGAATTACCACTTCCCATTTTATGTAACTTAGAAAAAGTATTGATTTTTCTAATTTTAAATAAAAATGATCTGTATCTGACAAAATGCGCGACGGAGTTCCAACTAACGCTGTGTACCCATATAGCACACTTACCGAAAAAAACCAGGTCTGTCTCAGGTTTTTTTCGGAAAAAACATAGGTCTAAGCCTGGGACAGACCTGGTTTTTTCGGGAAGTGTGCTATGTGGGGTAGTAACGTCTTATCGGCCGGACCGCAGCCTGCGCGGGAGAAAATCGATCGCTTCGAAAAATTAAAACATCAACAGTTTATTAACTACAATTTCAATTAGGCTACAAATTTCCAGGAAACTTTTTTTAACTATCCTGACCAACTTTCTCACTGACAATTTTTGCTTACTCAAAACTCACTCGACTTCCGAAACAATCAAAGTTGTTTGTGCACGAATTGTGCAACGCCTCGGCAAAAATTTATTAACTTTTTTACAAATAAACATTTTTAACTTTTGCTAACTTCATCGGTTGCAGAAGATATCAATGCATACTTTTTATGAATTTTACTCGAAAATATTGAAAAGTTCCAACTTTGTGCTGAGTTGAAGTGAAAAAAGGCGAAACATTCTAATAAGATAAAAAACAGTTTTTTGTAAATAATTCTAAAACTAAGAAAGCTAAAACTTTTTTATCGAAAGAACAAGATGCGGCATTTAATTTAGGATGTGAATATGTATTAAAAAAATTAAAATTCGCAACTTTATTCTCAAGTGCTCAGGGGCCTCCCCACTCCTGTAAAATAATTCTATATACCCTTTTTGCATCCGGAGCCTCAATTTGGTCCCAAAAGGTGAGCTGGGTCCGGAAATGGGCAAAAGACGTGTGAATTGGATAGCCGCATACTTAATTCCAAGATGACAAATTTTAATCTGAAAGTGGATCAAATCGTTGCACAGTGAAAAAACGATTGACATCTACGTAGGAAGACGTGAATGAAGTTGTAATTTTTAATGTTCAATTTATGTGGTTATCAACTGTTTGTCCATTATGCAACGCTTTGACACACGTTTGAATCAGAAAATCACACCTTGGCATTTAGCATGGCAACTACGTCCGACAGAATCAATATTTTACATAAATTTATTGACCTAAAAAAAGGGGTTTAACTGCTGATATTTTAATAATGGATAGTGAATGTCAAAACCCGTTTTCATTTGCAATCACGTATTATTAGTATATAATAATCATGTATATCAGTGGAATTTGTGGAGCAAATCCCCAAGTATTTATCTTATGTTAGAAATATAGCGGCTTATACACGCGATAATGTAAAACAGCCTAACACCTTCATACAAAATGATATAGACAATCTCCCGAAAAATTTTGCGCAAAAATCTACTTTTGCATCTGAAATTTGTCGATTGAAAAAGAGAAACGTATGTTGCCGTTTTCATCAGAAATATTTCACGATTTTCTGAATATTTATGAAAATAAAAAAAAATTATCAAAATGATACCGAAATTAATATCATTTGGATATGCAACAAAAATAATACCGAAATCAAGAGCACTTTGATCGGCCGGAATGAATGATCGACTTTTGAGATCATAATGATCTGATTCGGGATCATGTATCAAGTCAAACCAAGATGACTGACGTTCTTAGAGTACTTCAGCTCATATGCAAGCTTATTATGGGTTCTGACCATGCAGTGTACTCAAAAGCTGAAAACTAAACGAAATCTGATATTAGAAAATATCACCTGTTAGGTGTAGTTGTCACTTGCGTGCAGTTAGATCAAAATTTTTAGGTTATATCGTTATGAAATCGGCACCAAAAATTGGCGTTCATTTTGTTTAGTGTAACAAATAACCCAAAAATAAGATCAGAGCGATCCGAATAGACAGATCATGACGATCTCGAGAGTTAAATGATCGTTGGCGCAAAATGCTCTGCAACAAAATTGATCCTTTTTTTTACTTTGATAAATTAACGTATTCTTTCAATTTAATAGATTGATTTAATATTAGATTCTAGGGTTGTCCAACAAAAATTTTCCGATTTGTAAAATTCTCACCCTCTCATATTGCGTTATCTGATGAAAAAAAATTCCTCAAATTACCTCATGCCTAACTTGAATCAATTTTCACTAAAAATAGCTTGCGCGCCCCGCTTTCTTTCTGATTCTGGTTTAGGGTAGACGCAATTTCCATAACTGGAAACACCCTTACGCACTTGCATACTATATGTATATATATATATATATATATAGCGTGTTGACATCGTTGACATGGCAACCGCCAGTGCGCATGTGCGCGATACAGAGACCAAGTTTTCAGCCGTGGCAAACATTAAGGAATTCTTGGACGCTGTTCGTCCCACTCCCCACTTACAGGGATACCGCTCCTTACTATTCCTTCGTGCTTTCTTCTTAGGCTTAAAAGAAAGCTCAGTTTTTTCCTTTAAGGACCTCATGATTGAAGAATAGACCATTTTACCTAACTATCGGAAGTTTATTTGCGCATGTGCGGCTGCCATGTGCATTCCGAGTAGTATGAAAGTTGCGCTCATATTTTGTAAATATATGTATACAATTGTACCTTTTGGCGGAGTGAAATTAAATGAAAATGTTGTCCCGGATACAAAATTGGGCAGGTGTGAAATAGAGAAACGTAGTTTTGCTTAATTGAGACGGTGTTTAAGTTGTCGGAAGCAACCTAATAGTGGTAAAATAAGATGAACTTGCAAACAGGTTTGCGGGGTAAGTTTTTCATATTATTAAATTTTGATTATATTATTGTGATTGCAATAAATATTAAAGGTAAAAGAGTTGATTCGAGTTTTCTGATTGTTTTGAAATAAAATCGGTGGTGTTTTGGAAAGAAAATGGTGAAAAATAGTTCTGGTATAGTATAGTGTTACAAAGCCGAAATTTTCGGAAAATGCCAAATCTGTTACAAAATATTATATAATTTGGAAGCATATTGTAACATTTTTGAATTACAGTCAAAAATATGAATTAAATTGAATTATAAAATTGATAATATGCACAAATATTGCAAATAAATAAAGTTCATAATACATTGAAAACGTATTAAAAACAAAAGTGCACATTTCGTGCTTGCATGCAACATTATTATTGTTACTGTAAATTAGTATTATAATTCGTCATAATATAAGTTAATATATATTTAACAATATAATTTTAGAGTAAAGGAATGCAAAGAAAAAGGAAGGGACATCGATCCACAAATTGATGAAGGATCATGATTATAAGTTTAAAGGATGCGAAATTGAGAGGTTTTACATTTCAAGCAATTATTACATTCTCCAAAATTTTTCTTGAAGTCTTTGTTCCTAATACGAACACATCTGTATGATAAACAAGATACTTTAGAGTTCTTGACATAAACTGGTTGATCAGTGTCGATTTTATAGAACTAGTCCTATATTAGAGGATACCATGGGTAGTTTAATAAAAGTTAAAAGTAGTTTCCGTGCTAAGTGACCATTGATCGGCAAAACAGTTTATTATTATCGGCCGGTGAAACAGGTAAGTCGGTAATTTTTCATATTAGGATTTTAGAATATGTCGGAAAGTTAGGGAACCATGTTACCACCAGTAGGTCAAACAGGAGAAGTCAATAATTGTTTATATTGTTATTTTTCTCTATGTTGGTAAGGTAGGGAACAATATTACCATCAGTCAGTAAAACAGAGAGGCCGGTAATTTTTCATATTGTAATTTCACAATCGGTCTATAAGGTAGGGAACAATGTTATCACCAATTGGTAAAACAGAGAGGTCGGTAATTTTGCATATTATCATGTTTTATATGTCGGTAAGAAAGGGAACAATGTTACCATCAGTCGGTAAACCAGAGAGGCAGGTATTTTTTTTATTATCATATCACCATCGGTCGGTAAGGTGGAAACAATGTTACCATCAGTCGGTGTAATAGAAAGGTCGGTAATTTTTTATATCATCACTTTTTTATATGTCGGTAAGGTAGGGAACAATGTTAACATCGGTCAGTCAAACAGGCAGGACGGTAATTTTTATATTACCATTTTGCCATCGCTAGGTAAGGTAGTGAACAATGCCACCATCAGTCAGTAAAACAGGTAAGTCGGTAAATTTTTGTATTATAATTTTACCATAGGTCGGTAAGGTAGTCAACAAGTATACCATGATTCGGTAAAACAGGTAGGTCGGTAATTTTTTGTATTACAATTTTACCATAGGTCGGTAAAACAGGGGCCATCGCTAGTGCGCAGTTTGAATCTCAACAGAATATTCTAGATGGAGGTGGGGTGTAGAGCTGTGAGGGGTCCCACAAATAAAGTATTACTAGTACTGGGACGGAGTTCCCACTAATAAAAGATAACGCATGCGCAGTTTGATTCACAAGTTCTTTGTCCGAGTGGAGGTGGGGTGGAATGACAATGTGACGGGAATCCCCTTTTTAAATTTTGCGCATGCGCAAAGTGTGGATTTCTGGCTATCAAAGCGCGTCCCCGGAGCGCTTCCTTCATGCAGCTTGTTTCAGTAAACGGTAATGGTGAATGTCTTTCGTTTCGGTAGGAGAGTAGTTAGGAGTTTCTCCTGCTTTGACCCTGGTGGTTTCGAGTGTTCAGGGCAAAAAGGTAAATCACTGTCAGTATCATGAAGTTCTTCGCGGTAATCCAAATCTATTTCAAGCATGTAGCCAAGAGGGGCATCATCGGGAACATTAAAGTTGAAGCTATTGTCAACATTTGATACCCACTCGACACCACCAAATGGAAGCGCTTGTGTCATTGCCCAACCATAGAGGTTTTTGGCGTCAAAATATAATATATAGATGATCTTATCATTGTCATTGTAAACTTTCATATAGGGATTATTGGCTTTGGCATATCGGTTGAAGCATTGACTAACTCCACCCCTTCTACCTAACTCAATAAACAGGACTTTATCAATGTCAGTGAGGAGTTCAAGCTTTACTCTAGTATATTTTACCATGGCATCCCAAGTCAAACCAAGAGTTGTATAATAATATGCTGGATCAAGGCTATATAGTTTCAGACACTGATCAAAGAAATTTTCAAAGATCTGCAAGTAGCAACACATCCGTTTTCATGTACAGATACACATAATCGCCAAGATTTTTGCAATTAAACTCAGACCGATGGACTTTGAATTGGATAAATGTGCCAAAATTCATCTGAAGAAAGGAAAGATTGTTGGCGTTCCCAAGGACCCTGTGCTAGTGGATATAAGTTTTATCAGACATTTTAACACTGGAGAGAACTAAACATACCTGAGCGTGCCTCAAAGCCATATTCAAGACGTAACATCAGTTAAAGAGTCTCTCCGAAGCATATGCAAGCATCTTCTCAGGCAGATTTGGTCTTCAAATCTGTCTGCATTGAACAAGGTATCTGCGACTAACATGCTTGCCATCTTTGTTCTACTCTACTCGTTTGGGGTTGTTCACTGGACGAAGCACGAGCTTACGGCCCTTGACCTCATCACACGTAAGATCATGCATATGCATGAAAGCTTGCATATCAATTCGTCTGTTCCGTGATTATACATCTCACGCCGTCAAGGTGGTCGCGGAATACTGAATCTTGAATGTCTTCACAACAGGATGATTCTGGTTACAGCACATATAGTCGAAAATGGACAAGACCCTTTTCTTAAAATGTTCAGGTAACACTAAGAGTGGGCAAAGAGGCGTTTCTGTACAAAGCAGCGGAGGAGGCTGCTGAAACACTCGGCCTTCACTTCAATACCAGGGGGGAGCAAAATGCACCAAACCTTATCCATCTCGAATACTCACTCCTGAAGGCCCGCATTAAGAAAGCACAGGAGAAAAACTTCCGCAAACAGCTCCTGGACAAGAGGATGCACGGCATCTTCCACAGAAATGTAGAGGATCAGTCGATGCCGTATGAGCTAACGTTTACTTTCCTTAAATCACCCGGATTGAAGTCGGGCACAAAGAATTTCATTTTGGCATGTCAAGATGGCGTCAGTTCCACTCTAGCATACCGGCGCCACATTTTGAGCCAAGACATTCCCGATGATAGCTGCAGAGTTTGTCATGCACACCCCGAGCATCTAGGACACATACCATCTAGTCGTCCAACTCATGCGGGAACGACCCACATCCAAATGCACAATGCGGCACTAAGAGTGCTTTATTACCATCTCGGGCACTCTTACGGCATTACCCCAAATATCGCTCCGCTAAACGCTCCTAGGCAAATAGAGTCAATGATCGAAAATGAGAAGTGCCGCATATACTAGAACTTCATATCCTCGACAATTGTTTCTTTTGAGCACTCGAGGCCTGACAGTTCTAGTTATACTCGGAATATTCTGTTAGGCAAATCGTTTCGATCATCGGCGCTCTTGGAGGTGCCAAGGTTTCACTGGATAATAGCCTGAAAAGCATCCCTGCGTGTTAACAAAATGCTGAGATACTTGCGGGGAAAATGCAGAAAACGGTCGACCTTGGTTCGCTCCGTGGCCTCAGACGTGATTACAGCTGCAATTTTGGGCGATTTCGCTGGGAGCAGGTGCAATTTTCAGATGAGCACCCGCTCCCGGCGAAATCATGCGGTTGTCCTTATGACAAACCTCTGACTATATGTATAAAAAAAACAGGTTAAAAAACCCTCGCAGGGTCCCACTGGGAGCAACTGCCATCTAAAAATAACATCAGCTCCCTGTCGAACCGCGGTAAATCACACTTATGGCCACGTCTAACGACCGTGAGGTGGGTGGCATCGTGA
The DNA here is from genome assembly GCA_011634705.1 of Andricus grossulariae. Classification (NCBI taxonomy): domain Eukaryota; kingdom Metazoa; phylum Arthropoda; class Insecta; order Hymenoptera; family Cynipidae; genus Andricus; species Andricus grossulariae. The sequence goes on along the minus strand of JAABKJ010075445.1, from coordinate 62,001,628 downwards.
AATTACGACGACAGGCCGGCGAAACCCTCGTGTGTCTTGAGGACACGATGCGAGCCAAGGATGACGGGTTTCTGCATGCATCTCGCAAGTGCCTTGTATTTTTTGGCACGCGGGAATGGCTTTAACGTTACGAACCAGTGATAGTTTCGCATCTCCGAGAGCCCCAATTACAAGGAAAATTACTGTAACCGAGTATTTTGGGTACAGCCGTTGCACCTCCCTTTTAAGGTCTTGATACCGCTCCTCTTTTTTCATCTCCTTGGCAGTGATGTTGTAGTCGGCCGCAGCCGAGATTTCGATCACGAATATGGTTCGTTTCTCGAAGTCTTGGAGAACAATGTCAGGCCTCGAGTGTGAAACGGAGATTGCTGTCCGAAAATCGTAGTTCCAGAAAATTTGGCACTTCTCGTTTTGAACAATTGACTCTATCTCCCTTGGAGCGTTTGTCAGGGCAGGGACGCGGTCAACACCGTAAGAACGACAAAGATGGTAATGAAGCAGTCTTAGGGCCGCATTATGTCTGTACATATACATTGTTCCCGCATGGGCGGAACACTCAGATAGTATGTGTTCTAGGTACTATGCGTGTGTATGACACGCACTGCACCTATCGCTGGGAACTCCTTAACATAAAATGAGGTCACGGTATACTAAGGTGGAAATGACACGTTCTGGCATGCGATAATGAAACCTTCTGTACCTGAATTAGGCCCTGATGATCTAGGAAAAGGTAAAGTATACTACAAGGACTGTTTTTCTACATTCCTGTGAAAATTTTTGTGCATTTTCTCGTCGAGTAGCTGTTGGTGGAATTTTTTAACTTCTGCTTTCTTCACTTCGGCTTTCAGGAGTAAGGTCAATTGGCTCTATCTCCCTTGGAGCGTTAGGAGAGGATCTTTTCCATTTGCAATTATGTAAGCTGTACTTAGAGCAATTCGGTCATGAAGACATTGGAGATTCAGAAGTCCGCGTCCGCCTTGACGTCGTGAGATGTGTAATCGCGGAACAGACGAATTGATATGCAAGCTTTTATTAAACCTTGTTCAACGCCGATAGTTTTGAAGACCAAATCTGCCGAAGAAGATGCTTGTGTCTGCTTCGGAGAGACTCCTTAACTAATGTTGCGTCCTGAATACGGCTTTGAGGCAAGCCCAGGTATGTATAGTTCTCTCCAGTGTTAAGATGTCTAATAACACTTATATCCACAGGCTCGGGGTCCTTGGGAACGCCAACAATCTTTCCTTTCTTCAGATGAATATATATATATATATATATATATATATATAGAAACCCTGTGGACTTTCCGTTTATCACAGTATTAGTGTCGGACTGCGAGTAAGCGCCCGAGACCGCCAAGCCTGGGTCCCCGCTCTGCAGTGGCGAGTCGAGCGCTCGAGCGCAAATACTCAAACTTCGATATCTCGAAAACTAAGGGACATTAGATCGAAAAAAAATACGCCCCTAATGGATTTTGATGTTCTTTCAACCTACAAAGTCCCAGTCGAATCGGCGATTCCCATCTCGCGTCCTCTCCTTGTTAGTGCATTTCTTATTTTCTTGAGATGTACACGATGCATAACCTCCAAGTGAAGTATATAGTTTTGAAGGAGAATATAAGTGTAACTTTTTTTACACAAATTAATATGTAATTGTTTATTAAAAATGAGTTAGTTGGTGTTTTCGATTGTATCTTTCCTTGTACATTTACTTTATCATTATTTTATGACTAGAACATTTTTGTATGATTCTATTTGTGGTAGTTATAGCCAGTTATTAATTTCGAAGTGTATCAATTATTTGTTTTTGATAAGTTTAACTTGTGGAAAACTACTGTTTCATTGAAACTACCACGAATTGAATCTATTGTATGGGGTATTTCCAGGAACAAATTAGGCCGCGTCAATGATAAATATTAAATCTAAAATTATAATTGTTATCTACAACGAATAAAAATCGAAACACTAACTAAGTTCTTTTATATGTACAATGAACACTTGAATATTGAACTATTAATAGAAATAAGTACTTACTACAAACATTATTTCGAATTGATTTTCGAATATTTTATTTCGCACATTAGAGTTCCATTATTTACTTGTTTATCATTCTGGAAAACACTATCCTTGTCGCCTTGAATGCCCTTTTCTGAAATTTTTCCAGTACATATTTAAAGTGTCAAAAGTTTTTAATCGTTTTTCATAAGAATTTAATATCAGACATTAATCATACCCTTTTCTTAAATTCAGATCAACTTTACTTGAATTCATATATAAATTTTTGCTTTATTTAAGTTCATCTTTGAATAAAATAAACATTATTTTACAAAATGTATTTAAAATGTAAAAATTGCCAACTCCAAAATTTACTTTTTATCTTTAAATGTCATTAAACATGATTTAAAAGTACATGTACAAGGAAAGATAAAATTGGAAACATCGAATATCTTATTTTCAATAAATAATTACGTTTTCAAGCGTTTAAAAAAAGTTACACTTATACTCTTCGTCCAAAATATATACAGTTGAGTCTCACCTATTCTCCAACTCCCTTATTCATTAACGCCTTTCATTCCCCGTCGGTTGTAGACGGTTATTTCCATTTACGCAGTTCCGGAAACTCCCACCACGGTCCCAGTACATTCTCCTTCGCACAGTGGCTGACCAATTAAAAAAAGAGGCCAGCAGAGCGGGAAGCCTTGAATTGAGTATTGTTTCACGACGTCATGGGAATACGTCGCACGATGTTTTCGAGAAAATATTTTAAACGTAAAAGTCATAAATGTACAAGTAGAAATATTTCTCAAGTGTAGAATCTATTTTCTCAGCCATGTTCCATTCTTTTGTCGATTCACAACCTTTCAGTTTCACGAACTAAAATAAAATATCCCAAATGTCAGGTTAGTGGTACTCTTACCTCAAATTTCGGACAGTTGCTTGTATTTCGTGAAACTGAAAGTTCTTCAAGCGATAAAAGGATGAAGAAACGGAATTGCGCAAATGTATTCAACACTTGAAAAGATTGCTATGCAGACCTTTATGACGATTCGGCGATTTTCTCCAAAAAGTCGTATGCAGTTGCAGTACCATATACTAACCTCCCAGGCGGCTGATATTTCCACCTATCGACGTAATGCCACAAAAGTCACTATTCCGCGTAATATTTGACTCGTTTTTTGATTCTATAATCTTAATTTTTAGTTGGAAAATTGTACTATTTCCAGGAAATTGAGTTTTTTTTACAATATGCGATGTTTTCATATTAGTAGTACATATATGCTGAAATGTGACATACATGGTTTTACGTTATTTTTGGTATGAAAAAAATCGTAATGTTTTAAAATTTCAGCAATTCTTAACAGCAATTGAAGGAAAGAAGTTGTCATCCGAACGGAAGATTTCGTTTTGCTTTCAAAAGATCTAACCTCGATATAGACAATGTACACGTTTTAAATCTTCCTGAGCAAGCAGTTTATCCTACCAAAAAAATGAAAGATACAAAAAGTTTCATTTTTGCTCGGAGTTGCTGAAAATGTTTTTTTTGTGTTAATATATATAAGAAAATTGTAAAAAGAATTGTTTAAACAAAAACTGACCAGGATTTTGAAAAAAAACAAGATATTGGTAATCAGGCGAATCTGTTTGATCTATTAAACTTTTTCTTATATATGACTTGATATATTGTCAAATTTTATTCATGGAGAAGCCATTAAAAGCCTTGTTGAAGAGTTTTTTTGTTCTTTTACTTTTTCTTAAAACAAACTCTTAATTTCAACTCGAATTGCAGTGTTCAAAACCTTTTAACCAATACTTAGTTATTCGACATTTTTTTCTTGTATTATTCATTTCATTCTTTTGTAATCTTTATGGTATTCGAAAAAAGTTTCAAAAGTTTCATTTAAATATTGTTTTATTAATTTTCTAAAAAATACTTCATCTTAAAAACCCTTTTTTTTATTCAGAGAACGTCTGTTATGTTTCGAAAAATAATACATACTAACAAGGTCAACTATGTAAACTACATGTAAACTATTCCCTTAAATAATAAACTCTGAAACTTTTACCTTACCTTTTTCCTCGATCTCCATTTTTTAAAGGTACGACGACAAAAAAAAATTAAAAACACTCACTGCAATAGCCTTGTTACTAACTCGGGGAAATCGAAACGTAAACAAACAGTCAGGTTTAGACTTAAACGAAAACAGTCTTCTAATGTAAGTTCCGACAAAGTTCCGCATAGGGCCAGATAAAATGCTATTTTTCATATGTCATCCAGATTAAAATCCTGATAGAGTCGCTAGTTTTCCGTTTAAGATTTTACGAACCGAAAGAGATCCTTGGCTCGTAATGAAATTCAAAGAAATCTTGAATCAGGCTATTTCAAATAAGCATTTTTATGTATTTTGGATAGAACACACTTCAGTAAAAATGAAATCTTGATTTTTTCTTTGAACATTAATTCTACTAGACTTATAACAAATGAACAGTGGTGCTACTAGTTGTAACATATTCTCTGATATTTTTTTTCATAATTAAAAAATAAATGCGTACTTCCGTCACCAACTTAACGATTGGAAGGTGTTTTTATATTTCCTACTGAATATCTCCATACAAATAAAATATCTATTTACTTGCGACAAGTTTGAGTCTATATCGTTAGGATATCGTAACGATGTTGTAAGGTTGTCATTAAGACTTTGAGCTACAAGCTACAATTTGGAGCTCCTTTTCTCATAATGAAATGCAAAGAAATTTTGAATCAGGCTATTTCAAATTTAGCATTTTTATGTATTTTGGAGAGACCATACTTTAGTAAAAATGAAATCTTGATTTTTTCGTTGAATATTAATTCTACTAGACTTATAACGAGTGAACAGTGGTGTTACTAGTTGTAACACATTGTCTGTTATTCTATGGTGTTATGCTATGTAACACATTCTTCTATCTTTTGCAATAATTGATAAGTAAATGCGTACTTACCTTTTACACAGCGAAAAGACTCCATAAGTCTGATGTCACTCCGACATCACAACGATGTCGAAAAGATGTCGTTAAGACTTTCAGCTAGTAGCAACAATTTCGAGTTCCTTTTTACGCAATCAAATTCAAAGAACTCTTAAATCAGATTGTTTCAAATTGAAGTAAAGTTAGCTGTAATATTTTAAGATAATAATATTATTAGGAAGATCAAAGTTTTCAAACTTTATGATATAATGATCAATTGAAAAGAAAAAATGACAAATTATTCTACTTACCGATAACATGTAGGTTTTAACTATTGATTCGAAATTTTACGTAATTCAAAATGAATATAAAAATGCATACATATAGCAAAAAATAGATGTTTTATTAAATAAAAAAAATAAAAAATACGGGTTCCTAACCTTACTCTCTTCTGGATCTTATTTCGCTAAAACATACCAAAAAAATTCTCGCAGGCAATTTAATTACATATAGCCATAAGCTTCAGACCACAGATATTTAAATTATATTGTTTCAGTCATAAATATAAGTACTTACTTCGCATAATTTTGAATTACAATTCGTTTCCCATTTGTCGCATCTACAATTTATAATCCATATTGACAGTCTTTCTCTCTGTCCTAGTATAAAACGATACAGTTTAAATCCATCTTTGCTTCTGTTTTTACAAGACGGAGCACTACAGCAGACCATTTTTTATATATATTCTAAACTTAATTTTAACTAAAATACAGGACATGCTTATCGCATTGTTTCCCGAAAACTGTCCAGGAACCAATAGGGCGGTTGCATATTCCTGTCTAATATAGTACCCTACTTCAGGCCGAAAGTGCGCGATTGTGGGCTATTCAAGCGTGCGCGGTTTTCGTGCGACCCGGGGGCACCCAAGCTGCGACTCGCTTAGACAGGTATCTGCCAACACTGTCCACATGACTCAGCCGTCTATCATGAAGCAATCAGTAGTGTAGACCATGATCGAATCCACACCACACCGAGAGAACATCCTTACTTTTTTCGTATACATTCTTACTATTTTAGTAAGGATCCACACTCAAATAGTAAGAATGTATACTGTCATAGTATGATATAGTTCATGCAAAAGTAGCGTGAGCCGAGATCATACGAAAAACGTAAGAATGTTCTCTCGGTGTAGGAACCCTGCAAATTTAACAGATTCTTTTTTCTGCGGGTTATGATTATTGCGCTTAGCTATAACGTTGACGTATAAGAATTAAAAAAATAGTTCAATAATTCTTACTCCAAAAGTCAACTTTTATATATATTTTTATTTTTTTTGAAAAAATTTGCTATTTTCGACCTGCTTTTTTTATAATACTTCAAATGGCATTTAAAAATGCGTGGTTTGAGAGCCTTTTATATATTGGGTCTAGCTTACACTTGAAATCAGATTCAAATTTAAAGATAGAACCATATTTTATTACAAATATCGCAAAATTAGAAAAACATTAAGTTAACGGAAACATAAAGCAATTTACTAAATGGATATAAGTTTAGTTGATATTATAAATGCTGATTAATACTAAATTATGTAGCGATGACATTTTATCTAAGCTGACGTGAATGTTGTACGTTTAGTCTCAACCTTTTTTGTAATAAGTAGCGAAGCAATTCACGGAAATGAAGGTCAAACGAAAGGATGCCATAATTCTTTTTGAAACGTTTCGGTCACTGTTCGGCCCCTCATCAATAAAAAAAAAACATTTTACAGGTCTGTAAAAAAACATGCAAATAATGTAACAAATATGTATAAACAAAATAAATGATAATAGATGAAAATTGAAATTTTATTTAGAAGAAAGTTTGTCTCGTAAAGAACGGTTTCCGGGTAAAAATCATACACTGTTAGAAATTTCTATAGCGATTTTACTATGAATGTAATGGAAACAATATGCATATACGTGTAGTAAATTTAATATACATCTTCTTGTAGAATTAATATACATATATAGTAAAACATAGTGCGTGAAAGTTGAAAGTTCTTTGACGCGCCAAAATCTGGTCAAATATTTAAGACTAAAGTAATAACCTAAAATTCATCGATTAAATTCTTATTTATAATCAAAGTGCAACGTACGGGTGGTGCTGAAAATAATTTAGATGGAAACACGACGACGAACCGGCGAAACGCCCACATTGAGTGGACGAATCAACTCAATGATGACTTGCTAGACTGCTACGATGCCAGCATTATCCCTGTTCATCAAGACTTCATGGCGCGTATGCATACTCTGTGGTGCAAAAAACACCCAGAGCTTCAGCACGTTTCGATTTAATCCTTGCGAAATCAACGTGCCTACCTCTCGAAAAATGGATATGTACGCGGACAGCTTCACCAACCGCTGCTTGATAAAGCTGCAGCCATAGATGAGGAAGCGACATTAAGACCAACCGCGGAAAGCAGGCACCTTCTGAGAGATGATCACGATTTCAGGATATGAAGGAACATCAAAATGCACGTTCCTCCTAAGCCCCAAGATCTTGATGAAATGGATGCCTCCATTCGTGAACAAATCTCGCAAGAGTTCGACCTCTGGACCATCAATTGCTTAGTTTATTGTGTTGCGAGACCTTTGGCTGATTAAAATCGAAGGCTCAAACCGACGCTGGATCAAAATACCAAAAGACGCTTGCATCAACCGAACAAGAAGATCGGATGGGCAAGAAAGAATGCGTCCCGTGTTCAATGTGTGATTGACTACATAACATCCGGTACACCTTTCACAGAAAGGGTTCAAAAGTTCGCCCAAGAACTGAGGATCTCGAATCACACACTGAACAAGTCAAAGCTGCTGACAACCAAGGAGCATATTGTTGGCAAAATACGGCTGTTATCTGACGCAAGTAGAAAACGCCCATTCCGCACTGGCTGTGTTAGGATGCACTATACTCCTACCAGAAAAAGGCAACTTGTCAAATCCAAAGAATTACAGGCCAATAACTTGTTTGAACACACTGTATAAGATCATTGCAGCTGTCCTAAACAATAGGATTGTTTGGCTAATTCAGCCTGTGTGACGTGAGATGTACAAAAAACGTTGCTCGAGAAAAGGTGCAGCAGGCTGTCGAGAGAACCTGCTAATTGACAGGTGTGTTTGTAAAGACGCTGCAGCCCATCAACGCGCCATGTCAATGGCCTGGCTTGACTACCACAAAGCTTTCCATTCTATGTGCGACAACGAACAACGTTGCCTTCCAGAGAGGCGTTTTTCAGGGCGATACCATGAGCTCTTTGCTTTTTTGCATCACACTTCTGCCTCTATCTTTCACACTACGAAACTCTTCTGGATACCTCTGTGACGACACTAACCAACGCGAGCATAAGGTCCCTCGTGTAATTTATATGGATGACATGAAGATCTATGCCTCTGATAAAGAAAAACTTCAAACTGCTATTAATATCGTCGAGAAGTACACAGGAGAGATTGGGATGGACTTTGGGTTGGATAAACGTGCCAAAATTCACCTAAAGAAAGAAAAGATTGTTGGCGTTCCCAGGGACCCTGAGCTTATGAATATAAGTGTTATTAGACATCTTAACACTGGAGAGACCTACACATACCTGGGCGTCCTTTTTATTTATAATTTATAATTTGCTCTTCAAATTAAACATCGTATGGTTTCCCCGATCTGGTTATGCCAGGTGTACTGCCGCCAAGCAAAGAAACATAAGTGACAGGTCCCGCATTCTTCTTCGCTTCCTTCCTTCTCGACTCTTCGTCTCGCGCCTGTCGATTGGTTGGTTGTAGTGATGATGGCTGGCCTGTTGATCTCCGTCAATGGGTGCCTTCGTACTTCTGCTGCTTGCTGCCCAATGGTCCTCACGCGCTGTCTAGAACATGAGCTTTTACTGGATCTTAGCCGTGCGGGGTCTTTCAGCCATGCCGTGGTACAGGGTTGATCTACTCTGTCACCTACTGCCTTCGACACTGATAGTGAAGCTTAATGGTGTGGGGTTGCAGGTTTGGTTTGTCCTGACTCGGTGATCGATTCAGTACCGCTGCTCGCCGCCGGTCGTGGCGCTGAGATATGATGTCGACGGCGAAACATGACTGCTAGTTGTACCGAAAAGCTATGGGTTTGTAGTTCTGTGGACTTGACATATCTCCCGTCTGAGGGATCAATACCGTGCGTCCTTTAACTAGCCACTGCGGGATGGGTTGTTCTCCATTTAAGAAAGTAGTAAATATACGAGCTAGATGTTGGTGCGTAGATTTGAACTTCTTTCACCAAAAGTTATTGATTTTATCTGGCACTGGCGCTGAAAAGTTCTTAATTCTAGAGATAACTTTCTTCACTTCTTCAGCAGTAATTAGTAGACACTCTTCCTCTGGAGCCTGCAAACTTTGCCTTTGGCAAAAGTTACGAAACAGTGATATATCTGAAGCGTCCTCATTTAGCTGATAAGTATCTCCATACACTTTCTCCCAGAAGACTTGAGTCTCTTCTCGGCCAGGCGGATTTTTAACGGCACGTGACGTTTCATTGAACAGGCGGGAAGTATGAGTTGAAAAGGTCGAATTTTCCTGAATTCATTTTACTCGCCGTTCAAGGCGCTGTTTCGCAGTTGAAAGAGATCTTACTTTTTGCGTCAAGTGTTGCTTGATGGTCAACAGTTTACACTTGTTCAGCGTGTGAGTTGCTTTCCTTAAGTTTCGAGCAAGTGCCCTAACTTTTGGATTGAAATTTTTATTTGATCTTATGTAGCTAATCACGCACTGAATATTTGATGCATGCCGTCTCGCCGTTTCAATTTTAAACGGAAGCTGTGCAATACGCTCGCGAGTCTTACTGAGGCGTACTGGAGTATCGTTACTTCTATTGTCGCTAAGCAGGAACGCCGCCTTCTTGTAAACTACACAGTTCAGATTCCAGAGATTCAAATCTTCGGGGAGCAAATCAGGAAGAGCATTATTAGCTTCAGATAATTTGTCCATCCTGAGAAAGACTTTTTGGTGGATAGATCTCCTGCTTCTCATTCATTTTTTAGATGACAGTTGCTCCCAGTGGGACCCTGCGGTGGTTGTTAACCTTTAGTTTTTAATTATATATAATTCAAGAAAAATGGTTAAACAACCACCACAGGGTCTTCGGGAGCAACTGCCATCCATGAAAATGACACCGGTTCCCAGTAGATTCACGATAAATCACACCTGTGGCCACGTCTTAGAACCATGAGATTGGTGCCCACAGGGCACGACAAAGTCACAGAGCCAGGCCGCCAAAGCCCTGGTGTGTCTTGAGGGACACGAAGCGACCCAAGGACGACAGCTTTCTGCTTCAATCTCCCAAGTTGCACTTCCGAGAGCACCGATCGTAAGAACAAATACTTTAACCCAAAATTTTGGGCACAGTCTTTGCAGCTCCCTTTTAGGCTCTTGATACCTCTCTTCCATTCCCTTCTCCTTGGCAGTGATGTTGTAGTCAACTGCAGCCGAGAATTCGATTACGGATATAGTTCGTTTCTCTAAGTCTTGTAGAACAATATCAGGCCTCGAGTTCGCAAAGAAGACTGCTGTCCGAAAATCGTGGGTTTCAGTAAATTTTGCGCTTCTCGTTTTGGCCAATTAACTCTATCTCACTCGGATCGTTCTACAGTGCAGGGTCGCGGCCAACACCGTGAGAGTGACAAAGATGGTAATAAAGCACTCTTAGGACTGCATTATGTCTGCAGAGATACGTCGTTCCCACGTGAGTGAGACACCCGGGTAGTATGTTTTCTACGTACTCAGCCTGTGCATGACACGCTCTGCACCTAACGCTGATAACTTGTTGACGTTAAATGATGGCACGGTATACTAAGGTAGAAATGACACCATCCTGGAATGCGAAAATGAAATCCTGCGTACCTGAATTAAGTCCTCACGATCTGAGAAAAGCAAAAGTTTGCTCCTTCGACAAGGAATCATCATATACATTTCTGTGCAAGTTTCTGCTTTCTTCGCTTGGGCTTTTAGAAGTGAGCCATCTGGATGAAATAATGCACTTTCCTTACTTATGATGTTTCAATTCAGGGCAAGGGTGTCAGCCGCCTGCTCCGTGGCTTTCTAAGGAAGCGCTCCTTTGCCAATCATCTTGTGTTCCCTGACCATTTTTAGGAGAAGATCTCTTCCATTTGCAACAGTATAAGCTGTACTCAGATGAATTCGGTTATGAAGACATTGGAGATTCAAGGGTCCGCGCCTGCCTTGATGGCGTGGGATGCATAATCGCGGAACGGACGGATTGATATGCAAGCTCTTATTGTCATGAATGATCTTACGCGTGGCGATATCAAGGGCTGTAAGCTCCTTCTTCGTCTAGTAAACCATCCCAAATGAGTAGAGTTGAACCGGAAAGATGCTTCTATCTGCTTCGGAGAGACTCCTTCACTGATTTTACGTCCTGAATGCGGCTTTGAGGCACGCCCTGGTATGTACAAGTGTCTCCAGTGTCAACATGTCTTATATGACTTATATCCACAAGCTCAGGGTCCGTGGGACCGTCAGTAATCTTGTCTTACTTTAGAATAATCTGGGCACACTTATCCAATCCAAAGTCCACACCAATCTCTTATGTGTACCCCTTTGCGATATTTAAAGAAAGTTGAAGTGGGCCTGCACCAACAGCATACATCTACAGGTCATCCATATAAAATACATGAGTGACGTTATGTTCGCGCTGATCAGTGTCGTCGCATAGGTACCCAGAAGAATTGCGTAGTACGAGAGATAGTGACAGAGGTCTAATGCAAAAGAGCAGAGGGCTCATGGTGTCGCCTTGAAAGACGGATGAACCGTCAAGCTTTCCAACAGACAGATGATAAGTTTATGAGAAGTTGAATCGAAAGCTTTCCGGTAGTCAATCCAGGCCATCGACAGGACGCGCTGATGGGCTGCCACCCCTTTGCAGAGGGACCTGTCAATAACAAGTTATTGGCCTGTAATAATCTGGGTTGCATAAGTCGCCTTTTCTCGGTAAAATTATAGTGCCTCCTAAAAACAGCTACTGCAGAATAGACGTCTCCGACTTTAAACATGATTCGAATATGCGAGCCAGATGTTGGTGTGTAGAAGTAAACTTCTTTCACCAGAAGTTCTTGATACCATATGTGCCTGTAGTGGAATTTGTACCAAGGGTTTCTGCTCAATATGGTTACGATAATTATTAGGCAGGCGCGGACAATTGTCCAGGGATGGTCCTAAAGGAATAACTCCTAAGCGGAGGCGTAACAACCGTGCCGAAAGCTGAATGGCACCTGGGTGAGGTATCCTAAACGGTGACTCTGGGATACTGGGCGACCTCTCAGAGTATGCAGTATTCTCTCAGTATTCTTGCATGTGGGGCTCTATAAGAACTGTCGAACCCTTTTCCTAGCTGCTCGTCTTTTCGCAATCTAGCCGACTACCTCCGGAAAACGGATATGTACGCGGAGCGCTTCCCCAACCCCTGTATGGACAAGCCGCAGACAAAGAAAAGGAATTTACATGAAGACCAACCGCGGAAAGCAGGCACCTACTGAGAGATGATCGCGATTCCAGGATAAGGGCGAATATTGGCATCTAGGTTTCTTCTAAGCCACAAGATCTGGCTGAAATGGATGGCTCCTTCGTGAGCATATCTTGGAGGAGTCCGACCTCTTGGCAGTCAATGGTTCAGTTTGTGGTGCTGCAAGAGCTTTGGGTGATTCAAGTCGAAGGCTGAAACCGACGATGGATCAGAAGACCAAAAGACGCTTGCATCAACTGAGGATCTATAATCACACACTGAACAAGATAATGCTGCTGACAATCAAGCAGCATATTGTTGACAAAATACGGATGTTATCTGACGCAAGGAGGAGAATACAGAAGAGGGAGAGGTGGATCAGGGAGAATCAAAAGTTTCTGGCTGATCCAGCACAATACAAGCGAAATGAGAGTTGGGGAAATAAGGGGAAATAAGAGGTTGGGGATAAGGGAAATAAGGGGGAAGTAGGGTAGGTAATTTGAAATGAGGAGAGGGGAAGTGGGGGAAGTGAGGGGAAATAAGGGATAGAAAGTGAAGGAAAATAGGGAAACGAAGGGGAGCAAAGGGGGGATTTAAGAAGTGGGTGGGTTTGAGGGGAGGGGAAGTAGGGCAAGTGAGTTAAAATGAAGACAGGGTAAGTAGGGAAAGTATGGAGAAAATGGGAGACGAGAATAAGGGGAAGTAGAAGAAAATATAAGGAATGGAAGTAGCGAAAGAGTGGAGAAATGGGGTGTGGGGAAATAGGAGAAGTGAGTTCTAATAAGGATAGGGGAAGTAGGAGAATTAAGATGAAATAAAATGAGGGGAGTTAAGGAAAACAGGTGAATAATGGCGGAATTTGGGGAGAGGAAATGAGGGAAGGTGAAGTAGGGCAAATGAGTCGAAATGAGTAGATGGTAAGTGGAGAAAGTAAGGGGAAATTAGGAGACGAGAATTAGGGGAGGTAGAAAAAAATGAGGGTAAAAGAAGTAGCAAAAGACAAGGGAGATGAGAGTCAGGGAAGTAGGGAAAATAAGAGAAAATAAGAAGTTGGGGATAGGGGAAATAAGGAGGAAGTAGGGTAAGTAATTTGAAATGAGGAGAGAAGAAGTAGGGCAAATGAGGAGAAATAAGGGTTGAAAAGTGAAGGAAAAGAGGGGAAATGAGGGAAAAGTTAGGAAGTGAGAGGAAATAAGGGGGGGGGTAAAACAAGTGAAGCAAAATGAGAAGATGGCAAGCAGGGAAAGTATGGGGAAGATAGGAGACGAGAATAAGAGAAAGTAGAGGGAAATAAGTGGAAGAGAAGTAGAGAAAGACTGGAAAAATGGCGGGTGGGATAGTAGGAGAAGTGAGTTCAAATCAGGAGAGGAGAAGTAGGGGAAGTGAGAAGAAATAGAAGGAGGAGAGTAAAGGAAAAAGGGAAATAATGGCAGAAGCTAGTATGTAAGTGGAAATAAGGGGAAGGGAAGTAGGGCGAGTGGGTTGAAATGGTTAGAGGGAAAGTAGGGAAAGTAAGAGGAAATAAGGCGACGAGAATAAGGGGAATTTGAAGAAAATATTTGGAGAAGAAGTAGCAAAAGACAAGGGCAATGAGAGCTATGGAAATAGGGGATACAAGAGAAAACAAGAGGTTGAGAATAGAGGAAATAAGGGGAAGGGAAGTAGCGAAAGACTAGCGAAATAGGAGGTGGTTGAGTAGGAAAAGTAAGTTCAAATAAGGAGAGGGAATGTAAGGGAAGTAGGGAGAAATAAGAGGAGGAGATTAAACTGAAAGAGGGGAATAATAGCGGAAGTTGGAATGTGAGAAGAAATGAGGGGAGGGTAAGTAGGAAAAGTGAGTTGAAATGAGTAATGGGTAAGTAGGGAAAGTTAGGGGAAGTTATGAGAGGTGAACGAGGGTCAGTGGGAGGAAATGTTGGAGAAGAAATAGTGATAGTGAATGAAAATAAGGGTTGGGGAGTGAGGGAAGCAAGGGCGAGATTTAGTAGGGGTAACAAGGGAAACTTATAGGAGAGTATGTGGAGTTGGGTAAATGAGAGAAAATAGGGTAAGTGAGGGGCTAGGAAGCTGGAAAAGTGCCAGGAAATAAGTGGACGGGAATTGGAGTATGGAAAGTAAGAGGAAATGAGTAAACAAGAAGTGGGATACGTGAGGAGAAATAAGAAGGAAGTTAGAAGATGGAAATAAAAAAAGTTGGAAAGTGGAAGTAAGAAAAATAAGGGGAAGGAAAACTAGAGGAATTGGTGGGGAACAAGGCGAGGTGAAGTGGAGGAATTGAGAGAAAATTCGAAAAGGCAAACAGGGGAAGCAAGGGAAAATGAGGGGTAGGAATGTGTGTTTAAATGAGGAGAGGGAAAGTAAGGAAAATAAGAAGAAGAAGTAAGGTGTAAATGTGTAGGGGAAATAACGGAGAAGTGGGGTAGATAGTAAAATGAGGAGTAGGAATGTGTGTTTAAATGAGGAGAGGGAAAGTAGGGGAAATAAGAAGAAGAAGTGAGGTGTAAATTTGTAAGGGAAATAACGGTGAAGTGGGGTATAAGAAATAAAATGAGGAGAGAGAATTAGAGAAAATGAGGGAAAAATATAAGAGGTGAAGGAAGGGAAGTCGGAGAAAATAAAGGGAGAAGAAGTTGTGACAGTGGGAAGTAGAGGAAAGGAGGGGAAAAAGGGGAACATTGGAAAGTGAGGTAGAGTAAGGGAAAATGAGGGTATAAGAAGTACGAAAAGTGAGTTGAAATGAGAAGAAGCCAAGTTGGGAAAGTGAGAAGAAGTAGAGAGAGAAGAATGAAGGGTAGTATACGAAAAAAGGGCAGGGAAGTTTCAGAAGAGAGGGGAAAGAAGGAAATGAGAGTAGGGGAGTAAGGGAATAAAGGGATAGATAAAGGGGATGGGAATCTGGGGAAGTCATGGGAAATGAGCGGAAGGGAAGTAGAGTATGGAAAGTAAGGGGAAATGAGTAGAGTGGAAGTAGGGAAAAACGTGAGGAGAAATAAAGAGAGAAGAAATGGAGAAAGTGGCGGTAAATGAGTTGAACAAGTGAAAATGAAGGGCCAAGAAGTAGTAAAGTGCGAGGAAATAAGGAGGAGGTAAGTAGGAGAAATGAGGGAAAGGCGAAGAGGGAAAGGAAGGGAAAATGAGAGGTGGGGATATGTGTTCAAATGAAGAGCGGGAAAGTACGGGAAATAAGAAAAAACAAGGTGTGAAGGTGTAAGGGAAATAAGGGAAAAGTAGGGTAGATAAGTTAAATTGAGGAGAGGAGAATTAAGGAAAATGAGGTAAAATTATAAGAGGATAAGGAAGGGAAGTGGCACCAAGAAAAATGAATTTTTTCAACCAAAAATACGAATGTTTAATTCAAAAGGATTAATTTTCTATACAAAAAAAAATTAACAAAACAGTTGAATTTTCTACCAAAAATGATGACTTACTGACAAATTGAATGAGTCTTCTACAAAATAATTAAATTTTTTAGAAAGTAGTTGAATTTTTAATCAAATAGCTGAATTTGAAAAATAATGAGATGAATTTTTAACGAAGAAGATGAATTTTTAACAAGGAAGATTAATTTTCAACTAAGAAGATGAGTTTTCTACCAAAAGACGATTTTCAAAAAAATACATCAATTTTCCACCAGATAGTTGAATTTCAGTTTAAACATGTAATTTTCAAGAAGAAAAGAACGAATTTTTAACCTGTTGAATTTAACCAAATAAAGACGAAGTTTACAAGAAATACAAGAATTTTCGACCAAACAGTTGCATTCTTTACTAAAAATTATGGAATTTTTACCCGATAATATGAATTTTCAACAAAAAAGTTCATTTTCATCCCAATATTTACAATTTTAACCAAAAAATTGTTGAATATTCAACCAAAATAAATTAGAGATGACTTGAAAATTCATCTAAAATATCTCCAATTCTCTACAAAACAGTTGAATTTTCAACCTAATAGTTAAATCTTCTACCAAAATAGTTGCATTTTCAAACGAAAAAGATAAAGGTTCAACTAAGAAAATTAATTTTTTTACGAAAAAGACCAATGGTCAGCAAAATACATGAATTTTCAATGAGAATATTAAATTTTAACAAAGTAATTCAAAAAAATCAAAAAATAATAATAATAAATCAAAAAAGAATTCAATGTTGAATTCTATCTCTGCATTCTTTCTAAACTAAAAGAGATCAGTTTTCAAGCCAAAAAGACGAATTTGCAGTCAAGCACAAATTTTCTGTAAAAAAAAACAACATAATTTCATCCAAACAGGCGAATTTTCTACAACACAATGGAATTTTCAACCCAAAAATGTGAATTTTTAACAAAAAAATAATTTTTTAATAAAAAATTTAAATTTTCAAACAAAGATATGAATCTACAACCAAAAAAATTAATTCTGCATTAAGCAGTTAAATCTTCCACCAAGTAGTTAAATTTTCAACCAAAACAGGTGAATTCTGAATCAAAAATATAATAGTATTCAGACATTTCAATTATAAAGAATTAATTTTTGACCAAGAAATATTATTTGTACGCCAATAGATTAATTTTAAATTTAAAAGGACGAATTTTCTATACACAATTGCTAATGTTCTACATTTGTACAAAAGATCTGAATTTTTGACCATAAAAGATGACTTTTCAACAAAATAATTAAATTTTCGACCAGAAGATATGAATTCTGAACCATACATATAATAGTAGACTTTTCAATTATAAAGAATTAACTTTGAACCAAAATGATGAATTTTTTACCAAAATAGTTTACTTTTCTAACAAAAGGTGAATTTTCAATCAAAAAGGATGAATTTTCTATCCAAAATGAAGAATGTTGAAGAATACAGTTGAATTTTTAACCAAATAGTTGAATTTTCAACCAAATAGTCACATTTACATCCAATTAGTTGAATTTTCAAGCTATAGGGATGCATTTTTTAGAAGATAGTTGAATTATCAACCAAGAAATATAAATTTTTAGCCAGAAAATACGAATTTTTAATCTAAAAGGAAGAATTTTCTATCCAAAAAGACAAATTTTGAACAAAACAGTTGAATTTTTTACCAAGATGACTTTTTAAGAACATAGTTGCATTTTCAATTAAAAGAGATAAATTTTGAACCAAAAATACAATAGTAGACTTTTCAAATAAAAAATTTAACTTTCACCTGAAAAAGATGACTATTTTCAACCAAAAAATATGAATTTAATAAAATAGGTGAATTTTCAACAAAATAATAAAACCTTTAACCAAAAGAGATGAATTCAGGAGAAAAAATATGGTTATAGACTTTTCAATGTGAAAGAATTAACTTTCAACCATAAAAGATGGATTTTTGACCGAAAAATATGACTTTTATACCAAAAGGAGAATTTTCAATCCAAAAGGATAAACTTTCTAATCAAAAAGACAAATTTTCTATTCAAAAAGACGAATTTTTAACAAAAAAAAATGAATTTTCGACCAGGAAATATGACTTTTTAACAAAATAGTTAGATTAAAAAAAAAAAATTCCAGCAAATAGAAGAATTTTTAAACACAAAGAGATGAATTCTGAACTCAAAATATAATAGCAGACTTTAAAAAATAAAGAATTCATTTTCAACCAAAAAAAGATGAATTTTTAAGAAAATACGTGCATTTTCAATCAAGAAGATGAATCCTGAATCAAAAATAGAATAGTAATCTTTTCAAATAAAAGAAATTAACTTTTAGCCGAAAAAAATAAATATTTTCAACCAAAAAATATGACTTTTCAACAAAATAGTTTTTAACCAAAAAATATTACTTTTCTATCAAAAGATGAATTTTCAATCCAAGCGGACGAATTTTCTATCCAAAAGGACGATTTTTCAACAAAGCTGTTGAATTTTTGACCAAGAAAATTTTTATTTGATGAAATTAGTTGAATTTTCAATAAATAGTTAGATTTTTAACTAAATAGTAGAACTTTTTTTCAGAAGATTTGAATTCTGGATCAAAAATATGATTGTAGACTTTCCAATGAAAAAAAATTAACTTTCAACCATAAAAGACGAATTTTCTACCAAAAAATTACTTTTCTACTAGAAGGTGAATTTTTCAATAAAAAAAGACGAAATTTTAACACATTGAATTATCTACCAAAGAGTCGCGTCTATAAATTTACTATCCGAAAGGACGAATTTCAACAAAACAGTTGAATTTTCGACCAAGAAAGATGAATTTTTAACATTTCAACTATATGGTCAAAAATTTAACTATTTTGTTGAAAATTTATTTATTTTGTTAAATATTCAACTATTTTGTTAAAAAGTCATATTTTTTGGTAAAAAATTAGTTGAACGAGTTGTCTTTTTTGATAGAAAATACGTTCTTAGGGCTTGATAATTCGACTATTTTGTTGAAAAGTCAATTATTTTGTAAAAACTAATCTTTTTTACTTGAAAATTAAATTATTTGGTTAAAAATTCGTCTTTGTAGCATGAAATTTCAACTACTCGTTTGACAATTCATTTTGTCGGATTTCAAAGACAACGTTTTTCTTAAACATTCGACTTTTCAGCATGAAAATTAAACAATTTAGTTTCAATTTTGTTCTTTCGTGACTGAAAAATCTTTCTTAGTTGAAAGTTCAAATCTTTTGTTGAAAATTCATTTATATTGTTAAAAAGTAATCTTTTTCGGTCGAAAATTCAACATTTTGGTTGAACATTTGTCTCAACTTTCTTGGTGAAAAATTTGTTTTTTGGTAGAAAATTAATCTTCTTGGTTGAAAATGTATCTTCTTTAGTTGGAAACTCAACTACTTATTTAAAAATTCGTCTTCTGGCAAAGAATAAATTTTCATAGTGGATAATTGATCTTTTTAGTTGAAAGTTAAACTGTTTGGTTGAAAATTGTTGTATTTTGTTGAAAATTTTTCTTTCAGTAGAAAATTAATCTTCTGGGTGGAAAATTCATCCTTGTAGTTCGAAAATTCAACTAATTTTTTGAATTTTCATTTATGTGGTCAAAAAGTAACCTTTTTTGGTCGAAAATTTGTCTTTTGATAGAAAATTCATCTTTTTTGGTAGGAAACTCAACTTTCTTGGTTAAAATTCATTTTTTTTACAAAATTAATGTTCTTTATCTTTATAAAATTTATCTTTTTTAATCTTTTTTATATATTTTTTTTCGTTTTTTTCTTTTAGAAAATTTATGTTTTTTAGTTGAAAACTCAACTATTTGTTTAAGAATTTCTCTTCTGGTAGAGAGTTAATCTTCTTCGTGAATAATTTATCTTTTTTAGTTAAAAATTCAACTGTTTGGTTGAAAATTCACGTATTTTGTTGAAAATTCTTTTTTTTTTTGCATAAAATAATTATTCTTGGTGGAAAATTCATCCTGGTAGGTCGAAAATTCAACTAATTTGTTGAAAATTCAGTTATTTGGTTAAAAAGTAATCGTTTTTGGTCGAATATTCAATTTTTTGGTCGAAAATATGTCTCTTTTTATCTAAAATTCATCTTTTTTGGTAGAAAACTCAACTTTCTTGGTTGAAATTCGTTTTCTTTTTAGAAAATTAATCTTCTTTGTGGAAAATTGATCTTCTTTAGTTGAAAACTCAACTATTTGTTTAAGAATTTGTCTTCTGGTAGAGAGTCAATCTTCTTCGTGATTAATTTATCTTTTTTAGTTGAAAATTTATTTATTTCGTTAAAAAGTAATCTTTTTTTGTACGAAAATTCAATTTTTTTGTTCAACATTTGCCTTTTTTCAAAGAAAATTCATCTTTTTTTGGTACAAAATTAATCTTCTTCATAGCTAATTTATCTTTTTTAGTTGAAAATTCAACTTTTTGGTTGAAAGTTCATGTATTTCTTTGAAAATTCTTCTTTTGGTAACAAGTTAATCTTCCTGGTGAAACAATAATTTATTTGGTTAAAAATTCATCTTTTTTGGTCGAAAATTAAAATTTTTTGTACAACATTTGTCGTTTTTCCTAGAAAATTCTTTTTTTTGTATAGGTAACTCAACTTTCTTGGTTGAAAATTTATCTTCTTTAGTTAACTATTTGTTTAAAAATTCGTCTTCTGGTAGTAAATTAATCTTTTTTGATAGAAAATTAATATTTTTTCGTAGAAAACTCAACATTCATGGTTGAAAATGAAATTTTTAATTGAAAATTCAACTGTCTTTAAAAAAATTCTTTAATATTTTTTTTTTTAAATTTAAGGCTTGTTCTTTAATATTAATAAATACTTTCTTGGGGTGAAATAATTTGTTTAGCTTTAAATTTGTATTTTTCAAAAATAAAAAACTAAGAAAATTTATTGTCACGCCTAAAGGGGCTTAGTGGAACTTCTAAACCATTAAAAAAAATTATGGCAATATTTTGTCACCAAAAGGACCAAAATTAGGTTGTATCGTTTGCAAAATTAAAAAATTCAAATATCTAGCGGGCACACTAACACATATGAGTATTCCAGCTTTAATAAATAATTAGAATATCTTTTACGCCTCACATTTTATTATTATAAAGTAGCACGTTCAATGTTTTATGTGAATTATTTTTCATTTATTTAGAACCTAAAGTTTGATTTGATACTGATATTTGTTTAAACTCTGAATTTTGATTTTTCCTGGGTGACAGAAAATAAATCTTAAAAATATCTGAAGCAGCAATATGTTTAAGGCGAAATTTGAATTCTTCAATAATACGCACTATTAAGTTTTTTTAACCTATGGGACTGTAAAAAATACAAACAATTTCTCAATGTGTATAGGTTTATTGTAATTGAAAAATGTTATTGTTTTATATAATCTAATTAGAAAAATATATTTTCAGCAAGAGCATAACGTTCGTGTAAGTCAAATTTTTTGAAATTCATCAGTGTGTTTTTGGTTACTCGTAAGGATAAAATTTGACTAAATATCGAGAATGTTTTTACGCACGTCCTCTAACTGAAAAACGATCTGATGTGAATTTGAATATTAACTTTCCTTCAGAAAAAAGTAGGTTTTACTTTGTGCCCTAAAATATATATCCTGAATTTCGGTTTCTTTAGACGATCACTAATGAAGTTCAGGCCTCACAGACCCGTCACTATATCCCCTATTGTCCCCTATATTCAGTCAAGATCCCTAAAGTATTTTAAATGATTTAAAATATTTTCGAAACTTAAAAAAATTCTCATGATTTTTCAATAGATTTCAATCATTTGAAGAAATTCCAAAGGATTTTGAGGATTTTAGGGAATCTTTAAAAATTCTATGGAATTTTCAAGATCTTCAAGAAGTTTCAAGGAGTTTCGAAATATTTTAAATGATTTAAAATATTTTACAAACTTTCAAACAATTCCTAGCTTTTTTAATAGTATTCAATACTTTGAAGGGATTTTAAATGATTTTAATGAACTTTTTCATTCCAAGGAATTTTTGAGAGCGTCAAAAAGCTTCAAGGTATTGTAAAAGATTTCAAAGGATTTGAAATATATTCCAAGGGATATCATCAGACTTCTGAGGATTTCATTTAATTAATAAAAAACAAATGAATTAATAAAAAAAATAAAAAATTTAATTCAATGTAAATAAAAAATATGAATGAATAAATAAAACACAAATAAACAAATCAAAGTTTTTAAATACACTTTTCAGGATTTAAGGAAATATTATCAGAATTCATGTAATTTCACAATATTTTAATAGAGTTCAAAGAATTTGTTCACAAGAATTGATGGATTTAGTAGGAGTTCAAAGGTTTCAAAATGTTTCAAGTGATTTCCAAAGATTTAAAAGAATTTTAAAGATTTCAAGATATTTGAAGAGATTTCAAGAAATTTTTAATTGAATTCAATCATTTGAAATTATTTTAGTGGATTTAGAATATTTCAGGGTATGCTTAAATATTTTGAAGGCGATTTCAAGAACTTTAAAAACATTTTATGGGATTGCAAAAGACTCTTTTTAAATAATGTTTCTATTTATTCTTCTCCACACGTCTTGAACATTAAATAAGACGAACAATCTTATATTCTTACTACTTTGTTAATTATTAGTTGACGAAATTTATGATTTTCCATACCATGTCGGTTGAATTCTATTCAATGAGAGATTAAATGTGTAAATAGTTCTGAGTTTTCGATTATTTAGCAATTACTTATATATACATTATGTTGGTGGAGATGACGTAGCCTGTTGACACGTTTCACGAAATAGCCTTCTTATTATGTCAATAAAGTTAAGATGAATAATTTAATACTTGATATTATCAAAAAAAGGATTCTAATTTTTAACAAAAACAGAATTTAACCAAAACGATGAATTTTTCAGAAAATAGTTGAATCCTCCACCAATTAGTTGAATTTTTCTTTTGCAACAATTTTCTGTCTTTTAAGCGATTTTATCAAAACCCCTGACATTTCACTGATTCTCCCTGAATTTTTCAAGATTTCCAGTTTTGGACTCTTTTTTGTATGTCGCATAGTTTGGCCCACAAATGGAAAATTTCTATTTTAAGACGCGTGAAGGAGAATAAATAGAAATTTAATTCAAGAAACAAAGTTTCGGACTCTTTTCTATATGTCGCATAGTTTCGCCGAAGAATGAAATATTTTCATTATAAGACGCATGAAGGAGTATAAATAGAAATTTGAGTAGCGAGCTACTTAAATAATATTATTGAAATATTGAATTGAAAATCATTATTATTTATAGGTTTTGGTTATCTAGACTTGCTGATCGGAAAAGAAATTCTTCGCAAAGCTTTCATTTTAAATAAGATTTTTTTATTTTCCTATTATGAATAATTGTATACATATCAGGATTACACACAGAATATATATGCTAATCATAGCGGTTGAATATCGCCATTTTGCTTGCCCTTGGATAAAATGCTTGACTCTTAAAATCCGTGTGCTTTTGTTTTACTGGTATGGAAGAAAAACATTGAAATCCTGTGCCAACTGCTTGTAAGCAGAAAACTGTAAAGGAGACATTTTTCATCCTCAAATTTTGAAGAATATCGCCCTCAAATTTGTTCGAATCCAAGAAAAAAATTAGACAAAGTAGGCAGATCTTGTTGAATTTTTTTACTTTTGTAAATGCATTTTTAGACCATCCTAGTGTCCAGCGATCAATCTGATTTCATCAGTAACAAACTAATCATTTTTTCAATATTTCTTAGTTTTCATACACTGTAAAAAAAAGTATCATTTCAAGGCTACTTTTCGGTATTGAAACAGTCCTCCAGAAATATAGTCTTGGGTGGCTCCATTCTAATGCCACTTTCTTTTTAAGCCACTAAACGACCTTCTAGTATAACTTTTTTGAATCAAAACATGACTGAAGTGAGAATCAAATTTCAATGACGTAACGTAGCACACGGGACGTCCGTGAACTGTCACTGTATCTTTTATTCGTGTTTTTTTGACGTTTATATGGCTTTCGTCATGTAGAGTCATTGCCACTCTTAAAAATGTAACAATAAAACGGTTTCTTTGTGCAAGTATTGTAAAAATGGCGCGGTGGAGTTTTCATGTTTGCGTATCACATTAATTATGTCGAAGTGTATCGCGCCGGTGTGCAAATCAGGTTACCAAAGACAACTCTTAGAACCTCAATATGAAAAAATTAATATTTTTGTCCTCCTGGAAGACCCAGCTATTAAAGATTTATAGCAAAAGATTCAATTTGGAAAAATTTTACGGTAAAAGCTGACTAGTTCATCTACAGTAAACATTTTTTATCTCCACGAAAAAATCCTACACGGAGATACTTTTAGTATCAATATCTATTTTATCGCATATCCATAATTGGAATAAAATATACGAATTTAGGGATAATCGAGGTACGGTTAGAAAAAGTCGAAAAGTGAATATGAAAATGCAGACTAATCTCTCTGATTGGAATAAATCGTGAAAATATTAAACTCTTACGTACAAAAAATTACAATATTTCTAAGTCGCTGTATCAAATTTTGTAATGGATTCGAATAACGAAAATTCGTATAGTGCTTTGAAAGAAGCGAAACAAACGTTTTGCAATCTTTTTTTTCACATTTTTCTAGTCCTCTCAATGTTCCTTGGAATCTTTTCAAAAACCCAAAAACATCACAAACCCTTTGAAATGTTTTGAAATTTTTTGACCTCATGGAATTTTTGGAAGCTTGTTAATCTCAAATATTTGAAAATCTCTTTAAATCGTTGACATGCTACGAAAACCCTCAATTCTAGTAAAATTCATTGATAACTATAAAAAAAATTTTAGTGTTCAATAATTCTTATATCTATTGAAATTCCATGAAGATACTTTGCAATTTTCTCATAAAATTTGAAAAATTCTTTGTAATCCCATAACATTTTTTTAAATTTATTAAGATCGCTTGACAACTTTGAAATAATATTAAATTCCATTCTGCTTCTGTTAATATTATAAAAATAATAAAAAATTAATTTCTATATTTCCAGTCTCAGACATCAGATATAATTTTTCAAAAGAAGACCATTGTGTAACGTTTCCAAGTTTATTGAAGCAATTACAAAGCATATTTGTCATACTTCTAAATAGACTACGTCAGCTCGACCAAGGTAACATATTTTGAAGTTCATTCTCTTCAAAACGGCGAAATTAAAATGATTTACACCTCACCTATTTTTCCTTGTTTCATTCACGCCTCGTGTCTAGGCTCACCGAACATATTTGATTTACCTAATTTATTTTTCATTCCATAGAAGAATGATTGGGAACAACTTTACTACTTCAGTTATATAATAATTTTCACAAAAACCCTTACAAATAATAGATAATCATTCAAGGAATGGAAAAAATTTAAGAACTTCAAGTAAAAAAGATAAAATTTAGACTGAAAGTGTAATGCTTAAATTTTCAGTGACAAAATTGATTATTAAACAAGCAGAAAGGTGAAATTTTCAACAGAATATTCAAATTTGCAATCAAAGAAATGAATTTCTTATTGAAATAATGAACATTTGATCAAAAAATTAATTTTGATAGAAGTGCGCAATTAAATTTTCAAATATGTATTCGAATATTCAAGCAAATCGTTAAACTTTCGATCAAGAAAAATTAGTTTTCAAACAATATGAAAATAATAAAATTTTCAGTAAAAAATGTTAATTTTCATAGCGAAGAAAAAACAAATTTTTAACGACATATATGAGTTTCAACTAAAAAAATGGAGATTTGCAACAAAAATGGAATAGTTGAATTTGCGTTCCAAGTAATTAATTTTTTTAAACAATATACAAGAATTTTCAACGTAATAGCTAAATTTGAAACTAAAGAAATGTAGTTTCAACAAAAGAAATAAATCCTCAACGAATAATGTTTACTTCCAACAAAGAAAGAACAAATTTCATAAAAATTACATGTATATCCAACCAAGAAGCTCAGTTATAAAAAAAATGTTTAAACACTCATTTTTAGTACTGTTGTGCAATTATGTCACACAAATTGTTTCGCTTGAGTAAATGTTTTCTTAAGAAACTAATTTTTGTGAGCATAATTCTGTTTAAGCCTTCTTGTGCAATTCTGTTACACAGTTTAACTTTGTTCGATTTATGTTTTGAAATTTCCTTTCTAAATAACTGTAATTTTCAGTTGAAAAGTTAATTTTCAAATAAAGAAAAAAATAAGGCGCGTTTTTGTTGGATCTTTCGCTTCGCGCTGAATAATATTTTGCCTGGCGCTTCGCGTTCGTATATTTATTCTTTTCACTTGGAATGCTTGATTGAAATTTCATCAAAAAGATATCTCTTAGATCCCAGTATTGATATGCATCTTCATATTCTGATTTTTCTACGTAATTAAGTATAGTTATAGACTAAGTTGCTCATAGCTCTGTAGGCTTTGATGTACACATTCTTATCGCGAGACTCGCGCTAAGCACTCGATTTATTACAGACATTTGTAAATGTAGATTTATTTCCTGAATTACCTTAAAATGAATAAAAAACTACAATCCTTTCTTCAGACATTCTTTCCTATCTCGCGATGTCATGCTAGAAATAGGATTTTTGTTTTCACATTATTTTTGATGGATAAAAAAAATATCCTACAAGTCTTCTTTTAGATTTCTCACGTATCGCGCGTCTTTTGGCGTCATATCGGAATTTTTGAATATTTCATATAAATTCCGATAAACAACTCAAAAGCGAGGACTTCTGTCAAAAAATGGTACAAAGAAATGTTGAAGCAATTTTTAAAGGCTGAAATTCCGCCAAAACCTTTTTTTATATTTTGCGTCGTTTATTGGTTCAGAATTTGAATTTTAGAGTTCTCGTTATAGAATTTTTGATGAATAAAACCAAAATTACGTGTTCTGTCAAAAAATGGTTCACATACATTTTGTAGGACTTTTCAAAATCCATAATTCTCTTCAAGAATGTTTTTCGTATTTTGCGTCGTTGGGGTCGAAATTTGAGTTTTGTGGTGTCAAGTTTTGGACAATTCCAATACTTTTTCAATCGGAAATGATAAAAGTGTAATAAATTATAACGAATTTCTATCTCTTTTTGAGGTAAACAAGTTTTTTATATCTATTTATTTTGCGTAACTTTTGTCGTTTTTCCACAAATTTCTCATTTTTCATTTTTAATGTAATTTTTTATGAATAAAATTAAAACGAAGTGGCAAATATGGCACCGTCATCGAAACACGCGTTTCTAGAGCTGTGAAGTTTTTGTCTAGGAAATACCGTTCTGGATGACAGTCGGATGTGTTGGGTTTTACTTTTAAAGGATGCTTTTTATCTATGTGCAGTGACTTTAGATGGTTTTCAGGGTTTTTTGTCATTTCTCGTTGGTGTTGCTACTACCCAACCTAAAAATGTTGGTTCTCTAGAATAGCTACATTGCACTTGTATATAAGCAGTGTTGCCAGATACACCGCATTTCCGCGGATGACTCAAAACTCCGCATTTTGGACTTAGGTCGAAACGTACGTTGGTTTTTAATAAAATTGACGAATAAAGCATGATTCTTGACAACTGAATCCACTATTAATTCTAATGGACCGTATGACCAAAATAACACATTCATATATGAATTGTCTTCTTTAATAATAATTATTGCAGACAAATAAACTTATTACTATATACTAAATGAATACCATGAATATAAATAATATAAACATTTTACAAAGTTTAAAGTGGATTAGTGATGACCCTCAGAG
Organism: Andricus grossulariae; assembly: GCA_011634705.1. Classification (NCBI taxonomy): domain Eukaryota; kingdom Metazoa; phylum Arthropoda; class Insecta; order Hymenoptera; family Cynipidae; genus Andricus; species Andricus grossulariae. The sequence continues at coordinate 61,974,015 of JAABKJ010075445.1, read as the reverse complement.
ACCCTTAAGACATCAAAAATAGTCTGGCTCCGTTTCACGAGCTAGACATACAGAATGACTTGAAATTGTCTTGGATTGGTCTTTACCCAAAACAAAATCAAGACAAAATGTTTTTACCCGGGGATGTACCCGGCTGCCCACCTCCCTTTTTCCAATTTTTTCAATCTGCAAGTGTAGAGCAAATGTGCGGGGCATGCAAAGGCAATGCAAATTTACCAAATATTCCCGTAGCACAGAACACTCTGATTTATGTTTCCGACCCCATATTTATATTTGAACACCCCCGAAAACCACTCACAATACTTATTTTGACAAATCATAAATATAAAATTTTGTAACTTGATATAATCACATACTTTACCTTCAGGAAACAATTTATATTCTCAAATAAATAATATTCAAGAAACTCGGAAAAACACCTCCCAAACTTTTACCTGAACAAATCTCAAGCGCCTTTCAGCAAAACACTAAAAATACACTCCAAGTTATATTCTCGGTCGCATAATAAATTTCAACAACGCTTCTCAATAAATTCACTGAATGAAAAACTGTGAGAATATAAACTAAACATTAAGTTACAAGCTCTGATCAGGTTTCAACTCGTTAACATTTGCCCGATATAAAATAATTCCAGTTTAAATACGCAAAGGGTCCTCGGGTACCCCTGCATACACATAAGGGTTAATACTATATTGATTTTAAAATACACTGCAAACAATTTTGGGAATTGTCCCCAATTTTTAGTCGTGAAAATCTACATTTTCGTTGAGGAAAATCATTTTCCCCAAGATTTAGGGAAATTTTTCGAAAATTTCTCATAATTTGCTAAAAAATTGGGGAAAATTCCCTAAAATTGTGGAAATTAGATAATACCTATAATTATTGGAAAAATGTTCCTAAACTCATGGTAATTTATACAGAAGTTTAGGAATATTTCCTACAATTTAGGGAATTCAATTGTTCCTACTGAACGTAGGGAATCGTTCCAAAAATATGGTTTGATTTTTCACGTAGGTTGGGTAAATTCTTTAAAAATTCTTGAAGTATTACCGTTTGTTCAGGAAGATATTCTGTCCCACAGTATTTGATAAATTAGTACAATGTTTTGAATAATTGTACATATTTTTTTGTAGAAAAGGTTCACTAATTTTTTAGTCATCTCGAAGATTTCCTTGCATAAATTTTTGTTTCTTAAGTCAGAATGCAATAAATGATTTGCATGTTACATGCGAAAAATGTATTCATTGTTTTTAGTTAATTTTTTTCACAGTTCTTTGCTCATAATAAGTGTTAATATTGAAAGTTGTTTAATAATAAGTTGAAGAGTAGTATAATGATAGTTATACTGTGCACGACGACAGAGTTTAGATTTTGCTAACGCCTTCATTTGAATCTTGCCGCTCTGAGCTGGTAGTTCAGGAAAAAATCCGCCAAGGGGCGACGTGCCGCCTCTCTCGCAACAGAAATTACGCGTGGAGGGTTTAAGAGAGCAGTCTACACGAAGCAAAAGCATATTTACATGGCGCGGAATCTCTTCCATTGGACTACAGTCGAGCTAACCCTTGCTTTTTTATGACTATTCCACAAATTTTTGGGACTTCTCCATACATAAAATTCAGCAAAATTCTCGAAATTTTAAGCATTATTCTCCAATAGTATGGGAAATATTCCCCGTCAAATCTTGAGAGAAAATTCTTCACTTTTGGGTAACATTCCAAAAAAGCTTAGGGAGACTTTCGTAAGTATGAGTATCAATAGTCAGAAAGTTTTAAGCACTATTCCACAAATTTTAGACAATCTTCCCTACGTAAAGTTCGGGAGAATCCCAAAAATGTTAGGTATTATTACACAAAAGCATATGGAATTTTTCCCATAAAATCTTGGGGAAAATTCAATACTTTCTGATTAATATTCCACAAGAATGTTTGGGGAATGTTCCCCGTTACACTTTGGGGGAAAAATTATGTAAAAATATGTCTTTCAAATTTGTTTTGTATGAAATTACACAATACCATTATATTTAGTATAAAAAATTAGACTTATATTGTTCAAAGCATTTTCTAGTAAGTAGGGAAGGAAAGCACATAATGTCACGTACGAACTGAATGAGATTTATCCACTCTGGTCCTTTTTAAGGTATTTGCGACACACACAAACACACGAGAACACCCGTCACCTTTCGTGAATTCGCTTTTAACGGAAATAGAAGATGTATCTACTTCTCTTAAAAGTGAATTAAAGCCTTCCGAGAAAATGACTCTGTCTCATTTTGAGCTTCGAGAAGAATTAAATTTTCTAGGCTGATTTAAGTTTGTTTTAAGCAGGTGAATAGGACGCGAGAAAAACGACACTCCCGTTACCTGGTCGGAAGTTAGAATTTCGGTGCCAGGGATAGGACGTGGTGGCTTCTTACGGACTAAGTTTACCAGTCAAAATTTCTATTCACTTCTTGATCCTGACGTTCAGGCGGGCAAAAATCCGAGCAGTTCTGGCCTGTGCCAGATTGCTCAGGAGACTGACTTTACTCCCGTCGGATAGAGATTTTTCCAAAAAGATTTTTACATCCGAATCATAGAAATCGAATTCTCCCGGTCAATCCATCGATCCCGGCGGTTCACTCCCGTTCCCAAACCCAAAATAAGAAAAAGAAATTTTAATATTCAAACGATGTTTATAAAACTTTTCGATAAAAAATTATTAACTTTTTTTAATAGAAATAAATGTTAGTTTTGGTTTGACTAACACTTTAATAATAATCTAATGAGAAACTCCTGAAATTTTAAAGAAAAAAAATCGAAAACTCTGTGATTTAGAGCAACTTGAAGTGAAAAAACACTGAAAATCATCGTTTCTCAAAAAATGTCTTTTTGCATTTATTATGGAAACAAGAAAAGTGACAACTTTTTACAAGAGGAAAAAAATATGCGCCATAAAATTTACTATGAGGATATATGTTTTAAAAATAAAAATTTCAATTTTAAAAAAAAGTCACCAAGGGGCCAACCGAATGGTGCACAAAAATTTTATACCCCCTTATTGCATGCGGCGGTTCAATTGCTTAATTTTGTAAATTTGAATTAAAAAGAGTTGCCCTTCTAATATCTTTCTTTTTTAATTGCTATATATTTTATAACTATTCCAATTTCATATCGGATAATAACTTCTGTCTCCGGTTTTTCAGATTTTCAACATGCTTTAAAATGTTTCAGCTTCATATATATAGTTATATTTGTGTTACGATATATTCTTTTTTTATTTACAGGCCAAAATGCTCTAAAAAGTAAAATTAGCGTACTTTCAACAAAATAGATGAATTTTTAACCAAATAGTCGAATTTTGAACTAAAAAGATGAATTCTCAATCAAAAAGATTAATTTTCTACCAAGAAAGATGAACTTTCAACAAAATATATGAATTTTAACACAAGTAGTTAGATTTTTCAACTAAAAAATGAATTTTTAACTACAATAAAAATGAATTTTTAAGCAGTGATGAATTTTCAACATGATGCATCTTCAAACAAAATTATTTTTTTAACAAAGTAGATGACTTTCGAACCAAGAAAGATTTTCAAGTTGAGAAAAAAAAATTCAACCAAATTGTTGAATTTTCAAACCAAGAAGACGAATTTTCTACAAAACAGTTGAAGTTTCGACTCTAAAATAGTTTGATTCTCTTATTGGATTCTATCAATTCATTTAAGTTTCATCATTCATTTAAGTGGAAAAACGAGAAAAAGATGAAAAGAGAGGAATACAGGAAAGGAAATTAATTTTCCACTGCACTATTTTTGATTTCAGACTACACTTTTTTAAATACAGATTACACAAATTGTGTCGGCCAGAGCAACATTTTAGAGACCCTGAATATTGCATATTTTAAAGAGAAAAGAGGAAAAAGGGAAGTTTTTCAAGGATAGGGGAAAAAGGATCATTTAAAAAAGGGGAAACGCAGAGGAATCCGGGGAGCCTCTGATCCCTGTATTAAAAAGATATATTAAAATAGCAGACTTCAGAATCATGGCAATATTGCTTTTTTTAAGCAGCAACCCTCGGAAGAATGGAAATATTGATACTTTTTTTAAAGAACGAAAATATTTTGCTTATATTTTGAAAAAAAATGCCACAAATATTACAGTTTTTCTCTTTCTCTTTAAGAATATCTTCAGGGCTCGGATTCTATTCAGAGATGAAAAATGGTGCCAATAGTGGCATGAATGGTTGTCAATAATAAACTTACAATACAAATCACGCCGATCTCAGATTTACTATAATGTTATTTTAAAAAATCGCATAAGTGACAAAAGGTCACATAAAATAATAAAAAATATGTAATAACTTGAATTTTCTTCTTTCTAGCATAAATCCCATGTATATGAAAATTATATTAACATAATTGAAATTATTTATTAAACCCATTCATTTTTTTTAATTATAAGGCATACCAAAATTTAAGAATGCAATATTGTAAAGAACTTTTATAAAATTCTATCCATAATTTTGTAATCTATTAACGTATTTTGAATTCCTAAAAGATTTTATTATGTGAATTGTAAGCCTAATTTATAGAAATGCTACTTTGATATTTTAAATTAATTTAATGAAATTTAGTATAAAACTTCTTAATTCAATTTCTTATACCAGGGTTGCTACAGAATTTTGATTTCTAAATTCCAGGTCTTTTCCAGATTTTTTCAAACGTAATTTTTTTTTCTCAACGTCACACTGAGTCAATACAAATTAGAGATTTCTAGAAGGTAAGAGAAATATCATTAGAGAAAAATAATTGCATGAAATGTAACTAATTTAACTCTGATTGGAAGTATTTGTAAAGATAAAGAAAAATTTTGAAAATTAATTCCTGCATACTTCACTAATTCCAATAAAATTAATCAATTTCCTTCAATCACGATGAATTTAATATTAAAATATTTTTAAATCCCAGGAATTTCTACATACCTTAAATTATTTTAAAATAAATTAGCTTCCAATTTTACAGACACCCATATCTTAATTATTCCTCAATGAAAGAATTGACCCACGTCTAAAATATTTCTTTCTAAAATTTTAAACCCATCAACTTATATTTATTTAAAAATTAAAAAAAAAATTCAATTTGGAATAATTTCTGAACTGTCGTTTTTTAAAATAAATTTATGTTCTTGCAAAGTCGAAACATTTCAATTTTCTGTATCGTTTAATTTCAATTTCATTAATTTCCAACCTCGAATCTTTTCTATTTGAATTCTTATTAATTGTTAAGAATTTCTAATTTGAACTACATATTTTCAAAACATGAAATTTTGAAATTTTCTACATTAATAAAAGCAGAATAAAAGATGAATAGTTTTATTTAGCATTGTTCATTCTTGAATTCATTCAAATGTTGTTAACTTTGGATCTGATTAATTTTTAAACTATTCAATTCTAAGCTTTTTTAATTTTGAATGCCTCCAAATTGTTATTTTATACCCCTGAACACGAAGGAATAGTAAGGACTGGTATCACCCTATGTGTTTGGTGAGCAGAGGTGGGACGAGCGACGTCCAAGAATTGTCAGCATAATTTCTTTTGCATGTGTATCTAAAAGCACGTTACATTTTGTACAGAAAATTCTAAATAAAACTTTCACGCGATCCTGCCCAAATAATGTTTCTCAATATTGTTGGTCCCACTTTTAATAAGTTCTTAAGGATAACCTTATCTTATTGTTCGCAATCTCGTCTCCCAATGTTGCTACAAGGAATTAATGGTATACTAACAAACTTTGAAAAAAAATAATCCTGTGTTTCTTCTTGCAGAGCTAAGTACACAGTTTGAATGCTTACCTAATGGCGACCCTATTCCTCGTGTTTCTCGTGGCAGACCATCTTCTTCTTCTGACAGACAACATTCTCCTGACAGTTTTTTCCATCTAGCAAGACAATATCCACAGACCAATTTTAGTTCTCCTGCCGAGCCTTCTTTTCGCACCAGGTCCAGGTCTCCTCCTACCAACTACCAAGCTCCACCTACAAGGCTTGCTTCTACTAACGGGCATGGATATGGACTTGGCCAACTTCAATTTATTCGGCTTACTCCTCTCAAGAATCCGCGCCGGCAATTCGAGTTTCGGAGATACACTTTTCCTGCAGATGAATCAATACGATTGCTCGCAGGACTGCATGTCTATACGCCTATGCCAACCCAAGAACAAATTGTGTTGTCAACATTCGATGGTGACGTCTTGGCAATATTGCAGAGTAGTAATGTTCTTGCTGGAATATATAAATATAATGGTCGTCAAAACAACAAACCGCGGGCAAAAATAAACATGGTAAGTGGCCAGATTACCGAATTGACTCCAGATGAAGTCATGGAAACTCCAGTAGGCGATTTTCGCCCAATCTCACTCAATTTTCTAGTAATGCGTGTCAACAACCATTGACCACACCATTAATTCAATTACAGAAACATGTAACAGTAACATATGCAATTTTTTAGAATACAGAGACTGCTTAAAATTTTTGAAGTGCCTCGTCATTACAATAATTAATAAATTCAATGTACTATGGTTCTCAAGGCTCTAATATTTTGTCAATACCCCATTCAGTCCTTTTTGGAAACAAATGAAAAGAAGAATGAATGCGATTTGTTTTGTTTCTTTCACGTAGATTTGAAATTTTTTCATGAAAAATAATCGTTACTCTTTCTGAAAATACGATCAATAAGGACAACTACCTTGAAACTAGAACTTTGAAAAAAGTCTCGTAGCTGACTTTCTTTGTTGTGACACAATTTCCTACAAAATAAATATTTTCCAGCAACACCTGATTTATTTTACTCTGCGATGCCTACTCATGTGTTATATATCCAAGAAACACTATTCAACAAATTTACGTGACCCCAACATAATTTTCTTGGCTCTAAACCTTAGCAGACACATTCAAAAAGATGTTCAAAACATTTTTAAATGGTTTTAAAAATTTCCGTTCCGGGTTCAATTCATTATAAAAGAGTTATTTGATAATATCGCTTTTTACCCACAAAACCAGATTCGGTTGAGGTCGTCAAATTTTTTTCGTTGGACTGATTTATGAAATAAAAATATAATTATCTTAGAAGGACAAGCTTAACGGCTATACTTTATAAAACAAGAATTAGGATACCATATGTTTACTCTAATTTAATACCAGAATATTTATTGTGGGCACTCTGAACCAGCTTCTTCTTTAACGCAATAATTAGTTTTTCCCATAATTGACAAACATGAGGTTCGTTTATAGTCTGGTCTGCACCTTAGCAGTCATCCTTCATTTTATTGGTGAATATAATACTATAATATATCTCTAAATTTAAAAACGTTTCGTACTCTCTGGAAACAACAATTTGTCGGACGTAATCCACATTTTATCCAAATTAGTTTTTTTTTCAAACTCTATGTGATTTTGTTCGAAATGAATACGAATTCAATCTGAATTTATTTGGAGAACATGCAAAACGTGCGTGTTGTGAAAAAATGGAATTCAAAAAACACTGTCTCTTGATATAAAATTGATCTGAATTTTGAAACCAGAAAGTACATTTTAACAATATCCAAAGGGATTGATGTTGTGAGGTTTGATCAAATTAGATAAAGCCTAACTTGAGCTAGGCTTTTGTGAGTTGGATGTAAAAAAATTGAACTTTTGAATATTCAGCTTAAGCAGCCTCAAAAAAAAAGCTTTTGCACTTTTTTTAAAATGGATATCTCGGTAGATCAAAACTCGGATTCAGCACGAAATTTTGGAAAAGAAAAAATGAAGACCTGATTTACATATGTCCGGAATTTTTTCACACTTCCGCCTACGAGTTATTTTTTCGTGAATATAGACAAAATCTACAAAGTGAAGAACTTCAATGTGGAATTTTACATATTTCAGTATCAAGATTTGAAAAACAGCTCAAATTCTCAAGTATCAATTAATTCCCTCTAATTTCATTCTCTGTTTCTTTTTGTAAGGCTAAGTTCAGAATTTGAGTGCTTACCTAATGGTGACGCTATTCCTGGTGTTTCTTTTCGCAAACCTTCTTCTTCAGACAGAGAAAATTCACCTGAAAAGTCTCTCCCTGTAGCAAAACCATATTCTCCTACCAGATTTTTTTTTCCTGCCAAGCCTCTCCTTGATCCCAGGACCAGATCTCCTCCTGCCAGGTACATAGCTCGACCTACCATGCTTGGTCCATCTGATCTACTTAGATATGGTCCTGACCAACTTAAATTTATTCGACTTACTTCAAAAAAGAATCCTCACCGGCTATTTGAACTTCGAAGATACACTTTTCCTGCAGATAAGCCAATTGGATTACTCGAAGAACAATATGCCTTTGTACCTGAACTAACCCAAGAACAAACTGTCATATCAACATCGAATGGTGACGCCTTTGCAATATCGGAAAGAAGTAACACTCTTGCTGGAATATATTCATATGATATGAAAATTTCCGTGCATTTTCTTGTCGAATAGCTCTTGATGGAATTTTTCAAATTCTGCTTTCTTTACTTCGGCTTTGAGAAGTGAAGCATCTAGATGGAGTAATGTACTTTCCTCACTTCTGACGTTAAAATTTAGGCAAAGGGTCTCAGCTGCCTGCTTTGCGGCTTTGTAAAGCTTCGTAAATGGTAGTTGAGTGTAAAATTTAATGCCAAATAAGAAACAAATATTAAAGTTATCATAATAAATAAAAGTTGTACTTTATTTTACAATATCTGAATTAGCAATCCCAGGCTGAGGTACATAATTAAATATAATATCCATTTGATATAATAGTGTTGAACCTATTGTAGAAAAGTCCGCATTTTGAAAAAAATCGAGTGCGAAGCACGAGACACGTGATTAGAATCTGTTCGTTAAAGTCGAAAGAGCTTTAACAAAAGAGAATTCACAATAACCAAATTACAGTAGTCGATGCTTTGACCTTTAACTTTAAGGGGTCTGGCACAAATATGGGGAAGTACAGAGACCGAGCGCAGAGCGCGAGGTAAATACATTATCGAGCGCGTTTTTGTCAAATGTCCACGTTTTGAGACCTTCTGAGCCCAAAAAAGAGGTTCTTGGGAATGGGTCTATCTCTGCGTGTAAGTTTGTGTGTATGTGTGCATGTATGTATATATGTAAATTTTTAGTCTTTCAGCACTGTAACTTTCGAAAGAATTTACAGATTGGATTGGCCTTTCGTATACATTTTGAGTGTCCTAAACTAAAGGCAAAGTTCTTTAGCCAGCCATTATGGATAAAAATTCAAAAATTTACACCAGTTTCAAAACTTTTGAGACCACTTTTTTCCTAATTCAAGCATTCTCTGTACGGTTATTCAAAGTACTCAAAAATATGAACAATTTCTCCTAATGACTTTTTTGATAAAAAACCAAAATTACCAGAGTTATAGCTCTGACAAAATTTCACAAAAAAAAATGAATTACAAAATTACAAAACTTTTTGAATTTTCTTGAAAAATCGAAAATTCAAATTTTGACCGCACAAAAAATAATAAAAAATTTAAAATCCCATTTTTCGGTCAAACTATGCAAGATACGGCAAAAGATGATTTCACAAAAATTATGCAGTAAAAAAATATCTACAAATTTGTTATTGAGTACTTTTTGGGAGGACGTGTAGTTTTTGTCTTATTCGTAAAATCCAAATAAATAAAAATAAAACATTTTTGGACAAATGACAGAAGCTACGAAGAAAAATGGAAACAAAAGTTGTTCGCTTAAAAAAGAGCTACACATTTGTTATTAAACATTTTTTGATAGGATGTGTAGCTTTTACAATGTGCATTGTGCAAAATAAAATGAAAATTGAATTAAGTTGTAACTTATAGCCAAAGTAGTTTCATAACTTATACATAACTTATGCATGTCTTCAATTATTCTTTTGGAATTGTTATTTTAAATTAAAAGACAAGTTAAAAAGTATCATACAAAAATTAGATCAATCGAAAACTGTGCATTTTGTTGAGGTTTTTATATGTCAGAAAATAATTGTGTGTCATTAAGGTTACTCAAGTGTTTTCTTATTTTACATTTAAAACAGCCATGAGTAAAAACGTACAATAAAATAGTGATAAATTGAAAGCTGTACGTTATATGGAAGTTCTTGTCGAGCAGAAAATTATTTTTTTGTCATTGAGGTTATTAAAGCATTTTTGTACTTGATTTTCTTTATTATTTGTTACTTTTGTATCGTTTTTGAATGTTCTGAATATTTAACGACAAAGAGTATTGAGCCCTTTTTGAAATAAACGAAATTCAATTAGGGGCCATTCACAAAGTACGTGATACATTTTTCAGGAACTTTAAACAGCCCCCCCTCCCCCCTCCCGCGTGATGCTTTTTCCATTGCATTTAATATGGAGAATGATACTTTGAAAGACCCCTTCGACACCTTAACGTATCACGTATTTCGTGAAAGACCCCTTATTAGTTTCATATATTTTAATAATTCGAATTCAAACAGATTCAAAGTTTAAAATTGTAATTATTCAATTTTTTGCATTTGCTTTTGAAATTTCTATTTGACGTTTAAATTTAAAGCTTTTTAAACTTGAAGACTTGAACATATAATTATATTTTGAATACTGAAAAGTCGATAGGTTTCGGGATTTGAACTCTCGGCAGTAATAGCCTGATTAATAGAGCAAAGCCTTAAACCGCACGACCACGTTTGTCACCCATAGTGAAATTATTATTCACCTTCTGAACCCAAATAACAGGTTTTGGCGAATGTGTCTGCATGCATGTATGTATGTATTTATGTATGTGGGTGCGTATGTAGATTTTTAGTTTGTCAGCACGATAACTTTCGAAAGAATTGACAGATTGGATTGGGCTTTGGAATACTACTCTTTAAGTGTCCGAAGATGAAGGTTAAGTTCGTCAGTCAGTCATTTTGGATAGAAATTCAAAATGTGAGCACATTTTGAAAATTTTTTAGAACACTTTTTTTAATATTTAAAAATGCTATGGATGGATGTTAATAGTGCTTAAAAAGGCGAACAAAATATTCTTATGACTTTTTTTGATAGAAGAAAAATTACCCGAGTTATAGCATTTATAAAATTCAAAAAAACAAACGAAAATGAACATTTTAAGCCAAAAAACGCACTATATGAAAAAAAGTCGAGAGGTCAAAATCGTTGCTTTTTGAACACCCTACAACATTGTCATAACATCTTTTTGAATTTTGTGAAAAATCAAACATTCAAATTTTGATGGCACATAATATAATTAAAAATTAAAAATTTTATTTTGAGGTCAAACTATGCAAGATATGAAAAATGATGAAGAAACAAAAATTGTGCATATAAAAAGGATCTACAAATTTTTTATAACTATTTTTCAAATACACTTATATAGAAAAAATTAGTTTTTACGAAGATATTAGCAAAATAGGGCAAAAATGGACCGAATCTCATGCATTTAGTCCATTGTTTTCCCCTCAGCACTCAACCAAGTCAAGTTAGTTGGTGGCTAAAGTGAAAATACTTAATATTTGAGCTTTAACTATGGTACCGCCCCCTATATGGTGTACCGTACCATCCGTGGAGTGTCAGAAGTTGACGATCCTGGAGTGTTAACCGAGGTGTAAACCAGATTATACCAGGGATTTCAGCTTTATTATCTTGGAACGTTAAATTATTCATATCAGAGGGTCAACTTTATTATTTGTTGTCCTTCTGCTGCCTACATATATATTCATGAGAGTAAGAGAGACGAGAGAAGGAAATTATAATTATTGAATGAAACCTGAAAAAACATGAAAATTGATATAAAATTCATCAAGTCTGAAAGCATCTTTATTATTTTTGAAGAGTAAGATGTCTGAGATATGATTGCATATACAGAAAAATCGTACTTTGAGTACGAGAGGCTAAGGAAACGGTATAATAGTCTCTCGGAAGTATCGAATTTGACGTTTAAAATCAAAACCACTTAACCCACTCTCCATCCCGTTCTCCACATTTTATTTTTTCTCCATACATGTTCGAAATATCAACGAGTGGTTTAAACTTATTAAAAATGTTGTGTAACACGGCAAACCTGACGCGTTCACTCGGCGTTCGGTAGACGTCGAGACGCTGCCACTTCTGATTGACACTCTGAATGTCGATTTGATTATCCTGTCAGTGAGTCTAAAACACGTGTGCATATTCAAACAGACTACAAAATTTTTGTCTGCCTGACTATGAAGAAAAAATTGTGGATGGTACTTGGTACTATCCAGAAGATCGATATCACCATCTAATTTTTGACACTCCATTTTTTGACTATCCATATTTTTCTCAGTGCGGAAGGAAGCGTTCGGTGACTGTCACGGTCTGATCGTGGCTGATGGTTATGACAGTGACGGTCGTGGCAGTGGCAATTATGGCAGTAATAGTGCAACTGCAATAATAGTAGTAATAGATTGGCTGTTGGGGACGAGGTCGAGGAAAGGGGATCCGGCCCATAATCGTCGGACGAGAAACCTTTCTCGCTCTTGCACTGAATACCGGCTAGACTGCTGCAATCGTTCTTTCTGCGACCATAAAAGTAAAAGTTACAACTCCAACTATGTATTCTATAAAAAAGAGCAATAAACCATCAAGACGATTCTGGAAGATTGGATCGATAAAATTATATCTATCAGAAATCATCTTTCGTTACTCGAAGATAATACGTCAATTAACCATAATCAGAGAACAAGAGGAAGTTCACTGTGTGATTAAACTCATCAAGATTATTATCAATCATACAATTAAGTGATGATTCAATTATTGATTGCAGTTAATACTGAGTGATAATTTATATTGATTAGTAGTTGCTATAACGGAACCTACTGATTATCCCAGTCCGAAATATCACAAATTGTTTACTAGAGACGATTCATCTTCATTGAAGATTATCACATCAGGTTGGTCCAAAAACTTTTTTCGAGGTACTTCAGGGTTTGTTCCAAAGTTGCCAAATTTTTCATGGCTTGAAGAGGAGAATCTACGGTATAAAACCATATCAATAACTTTAATTTTACCTCCCCTCCCTCCTCCACTTCCCCCACAACGCCCCAAATATGACCACAAAATCAAAAAACCACATTTTTACGTATTATTGTTCATTTTCAGCATTTTCTGCCGTCTTTTTTAATACAAATAAATACTAATGGACAGTTTGATTATATTTCATGACTTTTTAAACAATTTTCTAATTATGAAACTAAATGTAACTCTTTTCAATCTTAAATCAATTTTTTTTAAATGTAAAAAATAACCGTATTTTATGAATTAAATGTAATAGTTGGTCATTTGTTTGTTTACAGTATAAGTATTCAACAATAAGTAGCATAGGATACCAATCTGAGAAAAAAGTGGACATATCTGGCTCGATTTTAAGAAATTTTGGAAATAAACAATAATTAATTGTCTGAATAATTACATAATGTTTTCCAAAAAAATTTACTAATCCAAACGATGACCAACTATTACATTTCATTCAGAAAATGTGATTATTTTTTACATTTCTTGGATATTCAAATTGTCCTTTCGTAATTATTTGCATTAAAAAAGACGACATGAAATGCTGAAAATTAACAATAATAAGTAAAAATATAGTTTATTGATTTTTGGGTCATATTTGGGGCGTTGTGGGGGGGGTGAGGGTAGGTTAAAAGTAAAAGTTATTGGCATGGTTTTATTTCGCGGACACACCTCTTCAATCCCGGAAAAATTTGGCAACTTTCGATTAAATCCTGAAGTATCAGTCCAATTCTTCGAAAATCCAACATTTTCCCATTTTAATATCCGGGATTTTCAAGTGCTCGTTGGCACGTGTTAAACTCTGATATTATTATATAATTTAAAAAAATTTTTAATTCAAAATTAAATTAAATTATGTTAAAATCATTTTTTAAATTTAGAATTTCGAAGAAAAAAAACACAGATTTTCTTTCTCCGGAAATGGAAACTTTTGAGGGAGTGTCTTGCGCTCCAGAGTGTCTTACGTGACGTTATTTTTAGTAGAGATGCACGCCGAGACGAGAATTTCTCGGATCTTGCCTGATATTGCCCGTATTCGAGATAATTTTATTGTCCAGAACTTTTGGTTTTCAATTGTTTAATCTCATCCCGTCCCGACTTCAAAATGCAAGCAAGATCGGGCAAGATGCTCGATAATGCTTATATTTTGAGTTTGACATTTCGCGTAAATCTAAAAAATAAGGTAGCAGAATTTGAACATTATGGAAATGGATTCACAAAAGTGGTTCAAATCAGTATCCAGATTCCGTCTTGTAATTCATATCCAGACTCCGTCTTACTTTTTGGTCCAGAACCCGCATAGCTCATCTACTCAGTTGTACATTTCCGCAATTTTAAGCAACAATTTTCATTATTTTTCAAATTTGTTAACTGTAATTTGTTTATAAATGTTACATGTCAAAAGATTTCACCAAGGATAGATCTACACATATTTGTTAACTGCATGCTTTTTAATAAAACTACCATAGTTTTCATTTCAATCGAAATTCTGTCAAAACCTAAGAAATTGATTTTTGGATGAAAACAGCGCGTTATACGTAAAAATATTAAAAAGCAAAGTCTTTCGAAAAAAGTTACAGAGGTTTAAGACTGGGTTCGGGTAACGTATGATGCCTGGCTCAGCTGATTTTTTAAAATAAAAATGTGGCTAATCGAGTTTTTCCGTTTTTCTCACTAGTTCACCACTTCGTTTCAATTTTAATAACATCGAGACTTTCAAACTTGAAATTAAAAACTACAAAATTGTACCTGTTTCACTGAGAACATTAAGAATTAAATAGTTTCTTATGGAACGTTTATAATTATGCAATTTTAAATTAATAGCGTTTAAAATTGACAAATTTGTAATTGCAAGAATTTTCAGTTCTAAAATGTTTTTTCCATTTGCAAGCTTATCAATAGTTCAAAATAATATTGTCGAAAATGGTCCAAATTGATTGATTTCAAATTCAGTTACTAAGAAATGAATAATTTCATATCTCAATTGGAGTCTCATATTTAAATAAAAAAACTAATATTTCATTAGTTTGAAGTTTAAAGTGTTAAAAATTGATGTTCCTAAAGTTTTCTGAACATTCTAATCACAAAATGATTCAATTTTCTTTTAAAATTAATTAATGCAAATGAAGTCTAAGTACAAATCAAAATATGCATTAGGTAGTCTCTTTTATAATTTTTTAATTCATAATCTTATAAAACAATATTTTAGCACGACTTCTAGATTGCAACTAATTTTTTATTGAACACGATGAGAAAACTGGCGGGATTTCTAACAGAAATTGTAACAATAACGTGGTGTCACTTTTTGCGTTAAATACCTACCTGCAGTTCCTCGAACAGTACAGTTCTAATTCGTACCGATATTTCGGTACGAATAGCCGCCTTTTGCAGATACTTCTATTCGTACCGAAATAGCTTAAAACTCTCGTTTTGGCTTAATTTAAAACTGTACTTACAATTTTCGATTTGAAAATTGAAATTTGTCCTAAGGATTGTTTCAACGAGTATTTAATTTATGATATTCTTGTATACATTTTGTCTAAAAATTAGTGAAATCCCAATAAACACATTTATGGTGCAAAAACTTGACCAAGTACAACTTTCTTTGTACAATTAAATGAATTTGTGAAATAAAAGTTGGCTAAGTAAAATTAAAAAATAATAATTAGCATTAATTGGTTATATGTATTCAAAAACTAATTTTAAAAACGATGTACAACTTGAATTTGAGATGCAAATTCAGACAATTGATTTGTAAACAAATTTTGTGAAAGATAATAATTTGTCAGCAGATACGTTCAATTCCGCTAAAATGTTATAAATTAAAAATTTTGTTTCTAAGTAATTTTTCCAAAAAAATTTCTCAAATTTAATTTATAGAGCAATAAAAGTTTTAAAATTTATTTTTAATTTATTTTTCACAATTCGTAACTAATGTTATTTTATTATTTTTTCATTTTACTTGACCAACTTTGATATCACAAATTCATTTAATCGTACAAATAATGTTGTACTTTGCCAAGTTTTTGCATCGCTGATGTATTTGGAGGGATCTAGAATATATTTACATACGTTACTTTGAAATTATGACCTTAATGGGAACGTAAGTTCTATTATTTTGGTCTTACGATCAAATTGAATTGAATATTCCGAGTCAACACTTTAATTATAAAAAGGTTACATCTTGCAACGTTTCGACCTCAGTCTGTCGGTCATCCTCAGGCAAATTATACCGTGTGACAGGAAACTACAATGGGTCCAGAGACAGTGTGGCATCCTAGCCGGATGCCGTCATTTTAAGTCGTGGTTCGCCGAGGTCGGCGCGATTTTTAAAATTACACAAACAAAGTTCCTGTAAAATAAAATGATGGCAACTATAAATTTATTGAAATAAATCAAAAATCCACAAGCTATTAACCCATACATCCCGGGGACAGTTAATTTATTGAAATAAATAAACAGAACCACATTGCTATTAACCCACGCACGCGGGGGAAAGCTGATTTATTTAAATAAATAAATATATATATATATATACCTGGGGGTATTTTACTTTATTTTAAAAAAATTAGAAAGTTAACATAATAAACCTACATACCAACGGGGATTTTTACCTTATTTGAATAAATTTGAAACGAAAAAAATGTGCCAGCTGTGTGGGCACATTCTCATCGCGCGTTATGCGCGCGACCGTTGGTTCTCGCGTTTCGCGCTCGATGATATATTTAGCTCGCGTTTCGCGCTCCATGATGTATTAACCTCGCACTACGCGCTCGGTCTTTTGTATTTCTCCCACATTTACGCCCAGACCTTTGGAAATTAAAGGTCAAATCATCGACAACTGTAATTTGGTGATTGTGAATTCTCTTTTGTTGAAGCTTCCATATTTGCTCCTTATTTTGCACTAATTTTTATTGTCGAAGTCAAAGGTCGGTTCTCCCAGACTTTGCGAAAGAAACAAAATATAAAATGATAAAGTTTGATAAATTCCATAAATTGTGGCTCTGAATACAGACGATTTCATAAATCATTTCTCACTGTGTAACTCAAGTGTAACCTGAAAATTGGAAAGAAAATAGAAAATGTTGGAGTCTACTTTGCCAGATGAGTAGATTAACACCGTTACAAAAAATCAAACTTTAGTATTTTAAATTTTGTTTGTTTCCCAAATTCTGGGAGACACGACTTTCAATATAATATATAAATATATATAAATTATATAACTATAAAAAAAGAAAATATAATTTATTTTATAAACAATTATGTTTGTTAGGGAGTCATGGTGGCTCAGATGGTATCGTGCTTGTCTCATGTTCCCACACTGCAGCCTTGGCAGCCACGATGGCGCGGGTTTGATTCCCGAAGCAGGAAACGAGGCTGGATGTGTTTTCAGAAAGCTTCGCTTCTGGCCCTTGGTATACTACCCCACAGATGATACCCTACAGTTTATAATTAACCCTATAGTGCAGTCGCTAATGACCCTGGCAGTTTATGCGACTATAAACATTCAATTAATAAAAAAATAAAAATTATGTTCGTTAACTTGCATTACTTATTATCTCACTAAGTAAAAAGTGGACAAACATGTAAGAATTTCAGAAAAAAACGCAACTATCTAGCATTATTATAGGTGAGGATAGTTAGAAACAATAATAATTTATTTAAACAATCATTTTTACTAAATTGCATTAATTATTACCGCGCTTTAAGTAAACAGTTGACAAAAAGTGGAAAATTAAAAAAAAAACGCAACTTTCTCAAATTATTCAAACAGAATAATATTTTAAAAATATATTATATAATAATAAATTGTTTAATCAGGTTTGCTTGTTAACTTCGTGTTAATATTACCTGACTATAGTTTGAAAGTGAACAAAAATTGGAAAACTTGAGGAAAAAGTGCAACTTTCTAGCTTTATTCTATGAGAATATTATTATGAATAATAAATTGTTACAATAATTATTTCTGTTGAATTTAATTGATTATTGCCTCGCTTTAACTGAAAAGTTAAAAATCAGTTTAAAAATTCAGATGAAAGCGCGACTTTCTAACTCTACTCTAAGGTAACATGGCTATTAACAATAATAAATTGTTTAAATTATTCATTTAAACATCAAATCATCATTAATAAGTAATATTTTATATATTAGAAACAATGTTTACTGAAAGAAAACTCAATAAAATAGTAGCACAAAAAAATCGCAATACCCAATTTTTCACTTATGAGGTTTATTTGGAACCCTATAAAACAGACTTATGGGGGTGAAATTCAAAAAATAATTTCTTATTCGGATTCTATGGCTAATTCTGTAGTAAAGCTTTTAGGGTCAACTCGATACACCTAATATTGACGATTCTGAATAAAATTTACAAAAACATCTTACTTTCTTATAGTAAATACGTCTTAAACTATATGGGACTTGCGGAACCTCTGAATATTGTTTTTCTTAATGCAAGTATGTTTTTGTGGATTTGAACAAATTTGCAAGCGATATGCATGATAATTTAAAAAAATATATTTTGGAGCACCTTCGTCCACGTGGACTTTGGATAGACCCCTGGCCTCCCTCGTGGACAATCGTGAACTTTAGCCCCCCCCCCCCCAACTGTCCAGGTAGTATATGGGTGGCCCCAAATGAATTCAGGTGATTTCAAGTGACTTTACACGAATTTATGTGACTTTATGTGAATTCAAATGACTCCATGTGAATTCAAATGACTTCAGATAGTTCAGGTGATTTCAATAAAATTCAAGTGACTTCAACTTCAAGTGAATTCAAGTGACTTCAAGTGAATTCAAGTGATTTCAAGTGACTTCAGGAGATTTCATTACAAGTGTACATCTGACTTCACGAGTTTTCAACCCCTCGATTTTATTTAAAATCAAGTGAGCATATTTAGGAAGCAAGCGTACAGATTTTAAGAAAAATACATTTCCTTGAAAATGTAAAACTTTAAGTCTTTTGAAGATAACCTTATCATTATTATTAAACAAAAATGTTTTAGTTTAAATCCAAAAAACATTTCTAGTCGCTGAATTCCTTTTGCCTCAAATAAATTGTCTTATTTCACACTTTATACATGAATAAATTGAAATTTCAGGTTTTAAGAGATACAAAAATAAGACTATTTATAAGGAGTGTCTTATTTATATTTGAGGCGAATAAAATTTTTACTGCGTAGACAAATAATATCTATCCAAGTACATTTCTATGCGTGATGAAAAAATCTGTGATGAAGATAGTAGAGAGACTCGTTCCCATTTCTTGGACAAAAAAACATTCTATGATTTAAGAAATTGAAAATGTCAAAGAATATTTTATTTTCTTGGCTGAATTGCATAGAGCGAAAATTTTGTTTGACGGAACTCTTAGGGCGCGGTCTCATGGAGGTAAATTAGTAGAATAGTGGAACAGTTTTGACCAATGAGGTGCCTGCACAAGCTCTAGCAGTCACCTCATTGGTCAAAACTGTTTCACTATTTCACTAATCTACCTCCATGGGACTGCGGCCTGAGTGAAAATTATCATTTCCGATAAAATCTGTTATCAAATATTTTGTTTAAATGTTCGTCCATACTCTATACGTAGTAAACTGTTTTTATCATATGAATAAACGTATTGTGAGACTGAAATGGCGATTGTCCAAGTTACATTTGTCGAACTTAATTACGCTATGTGCTCGATAGAACATTAGTCGTTTCATGAAATGGCTAGAATAGTTAGACAGATAGTGTATCTATCGATTATTACATAATTTGATAGTAGTTAATGAATCGTCTAAATATATCATGAAATAACTAATATTATAATAAGTGGCTATGACATACACAACTATATATATAATTAAAAAATAAGGTTAAACAACCACCACAGGGTCCCACTGGGAGCAACTGCCATCTAAAAATGACACCGGCTCCCAGTAGGACCGAGGTAAATCACACTCATGGCCACGTCTCACAACCGTGAGATGGGTGGTCACAGGACACGACGAAATCACAATGACAGGCCGGCGTTAAACATTTCGCCAAGTTAGAGTCTCAAAAAAAATATCATTACAATATTTGAGAAAATAGTATTAACTATAATAACGAATAAAGCGCGAAACGTAACAGGCTGTTCGCATACTGTAGTTCTCAGCAATAAAGACAGCAATTTTTAACTCTGTTCTTTTTCTTTTTTCGTAAATTAATGCTTTAGCAAAATTATTCATTTTTGGGGTACTATTGCAGATTCTTCCATGATCCAAGTTTCGAAGGTGCTTCCTTGTAGCCTCATCTTCTTCTAGTCCTTTTCTTTATGCTGCTACATCAATTTTGCAGTAGCTGCAATATGCTCTAGCATTACTGCCCGGAAATGATTTCAACCAATCTAAAAAGAAGAAAGATATATTTTTATTTTATTTTTACTGAATTCCACGCAGAAAGTTACTTCAAAAATAAATTATAAGAAGTAAAAAATTTATTAATTAATTATCGACAATTAAAATCTTTCAGTAAAATCCGCCTTGTTTGGGAAATAAGGAATCTCAGCTCTTGATTGGAATATGGCCATTATGTAACTGTATCTTTTCTCAACAATACAATACAAATTTTTCTTGGGATAATTTTATGTCCGGAATTAAAAAAATATAACGTTCAGAGTAGATAAAAAGTGCAATCCATTTTCAATTTTGGAATATTTCAGATTAAAAGTAGGTACTTCCATAAATTCTTTTACGCATATAGTTCTACGTATATAAAAAATTAGTGACTGAAAGATTTCATTTGTTTTTATATTTTACGCGTAAATTAAATTTTTTCCATTTTCAACACGCTTGAGGAGGTGAAAGATATTAATCGATTCAGAAAAAAATTAACAATATATTCAGCTGATCAAGGACTAACCATTTTTTGCTATAAGAAATTAATCGCACGATATTCACTTTTTTCGGCCCACCTTAGTGTACATAAAACTCAATACAAAAAAAAAGACATATTTTTTGCACGTTTTCTGAAGGTAACATATTAAGGTGGAACATGGGGTTGTTGGGAAAATGCTGAAAAACATCATCAATAAAGGAAATATAGAATAGGTCTGTGTATTTGTTTCTGGTAAATCAACTCATTCTGGAATATAGATTTTCTATATTGATCCAAAAAAGTAACGTGGCTATCAAATTTGAAAAGGGGCTATTCACAAAATACGTGATACATTTTTCACGAACTTTTAACACACCCCCCCCCCTTGCGTCATGCTTTTTCGATTGTTCTTAACATGGAGAATTAAGTTTGATAGACCCCCACTCTCCCCTGAACGTATCACGTACTTTTTGAATGACCCCAAAAGACACATGAGAGTTAATTTGTGATTATGATTCTTACCTTTAAATATTGGTAACTGCTCCCATGATTTTATATACTTTTGAGTATACGGCGTCTTACAAAACACTGGTGGCATTTTTTATTATAATAGTTTCTACGCTTTCAAAATAGACACTTTTATTCGAATTTAAAATGTCAAACTTAATTTCCGCAAAGCTTCTTCTTCTTCTTTTGCTTCTGGACAGACACAAGCACAGTCAGGAGTTTGTCGTGATCGTGAATGACTTACCGAAGAAGACTTTAGAGTAAAGACTATCGAGTGTCCAATCACGATCTGCGAATTCGTATGTGTTTAGTCCCCAGAAATGATTAGCTAAAGACGTAGTAACTATACATAGCTTCCAATAAAAACGCAGAATGGCACGCGTAGACCAATAGGGATTGAGCATTCATTCTAACGCAGAATCTAATAGAGGGAATGGCGAATCACTTGTGTCTTTTAAACGTAGAATTAGAAAATATTTTGAGGAATAATGGAAAGAACTAAAAAAATCCTAAAGTAAAAAAAAACACTAAGTTTTCCCACTGAAGAATTTTTCCCACTAAAATCTCCACTGAAGGCCCAAAAAACCGCTAAATCTAGTGGAGAACCCCCTGATCTGGCAACACTGCCGGACTAGGCCTTCGCCCCATCTTGTTTCGAGTATTCTCCGGCGTAGCACGCTTCCTGTCCAGATTACCAGCTGGTCTGCCACGCCACACCTCGTAGTCTCTCTACAGATGACTTCTGGAGGAGTATTGCTATATTATTATCATTATTATATATATATATATTATTTATATCTATATCCAAGAAGGTGCCCACAGCATTCCCATTCGGTTCCAGCTGCTGCTTCAATTTTGCCACGACAGCATTGAGCGCAGTTTCTACCGAGCATCCACCCGGAAAGGCGTGCTGCCCTCTGTGCAGCGGGGAGGCTAAAAGCACCTCATACCTGATACAACTCTCCACCAGCTTCTCCAACGTCTTCAGGATGAAAGATGTTAAGCTGATCGGCTGTAAATCTTTTGCAGCAGTGTAACCCTTCTTCCCAGTTTTGGGAATGAAGGCCACTCTGCCATCCTTCCATGCCGATGATACGTGTTTTAGGGCAATTCTTGCCCTAAATAGTTTCGTCAGTGGAGGGACCTAGTGATTGAAAGGGGCAGAAGGAACCTACGGCCCATTCCGTGAACTTCCATCAGATGATTCAGCGTTACTTCTTCATCTTCGGCAAACTCACCATTATCGAGCCTTATTAGCCCGAGGCGAGCTTCCAGATTTTTGGCCATGCTCTTGTGGAGCCTCGCTTTTTCCGGAATTTTCTGCGATTCCTCATAGAAGCTCCTCTAATCTTCCTGTTTGCACATTCTTATATTTTTATTGTATTCATACTGGGCCGTCTTGTAGATGTCCCAGTCTGAAGGAAATTTAGTTCTATTTGCCCTGTTCCATAACGCTCTTGTCTTTTTACGGAGTTTCTCCAGGTGGGTTTTCCACCATTCTGCTTCTTTCCTAGACTTAATTGTGCTTGTAGGGCAATTGTTCTCATATGATGTAGTCAGAGTCCTTCGCTTCGCTCGGGCAGCAAATTCACACTCGTCAAAATAGCCTTCTTTACGCCCTTGATACACAATATACTATTTTATACCCCTACATGTGCGTGAGTTATTCTTTATTTTATGTAAGATTTCAATTTTAGTTAACGTTTACTGAAGATGTTTACACATAAATCTGTCTTGGGTCGTAGTTTAGGACGCACATGATGTGTTTTTTTTTTCTTGCTTAGAGGAGTAGAGGGAGATGCGGAGATTATTCGCCACGGCTTGACTGGCATATTTATGCCGGAAGCGTTCAGAAAACGCTTCGCAGGAGTGGTTAAAAGTTTTTAGAGATGTCCACCATTTTGAGGAATCACCCGAAAAAGATCTTCCGACAATTTAAGTGAGTTATTATTTATTTTATGTAAGATTTCAATTTCAGTTAACGTTTACTGAAGATGTTTACAAATAAATCTGTCTTGGGTCGTAGTTTAGGACGCACATGATGTGTTTTTTTTTCTTGCTTAGAGGAGTAGAGGGAAATGCGGAGATTATTCGCCACTGCTTGACTGGCATATTAATGCCGGCAGCGTTCAGAAAACTCTTCGCAGGAGTGGTTAAAAGATTTTAGAGATGTCCACCATTTTGGGGAATCACCCGAAAAAGATCTTCCGACAATTTAAGTCCAATGATTTGCTTCTGTCCCTGTCTGCTGGAAGTAAGCTTCGCATTCTCACAGGAAAGCTTCTGGATTCTCATGACTCAATCCGGAAAATTCCAGTAGAGGGGCGCAGGTGCCTTTAATGCGTGTATAAATTGGCACATGTGATACGGATCCCGGAGGTATTGAGTGGTAGTGGCGTATTTTGTAAGAAAACTCGGTATTGACCGGTTAAGAAGAGGATTTGTTTTCTAGGGATCTGGTTTGTGTTTTGGTCCAGAAGGTTGGACGTATTTCAGACTGAAGCTTCTGTGTTGAGTAATTCCATATGGTGATTGGTTTGGCCATCTATGGAGTCTGTTTCCGCAGTACTTACGGTTTCTAGAAGATCTTCATTGAATCTGGGATTGATGCTTCATTTATACCTCGCTTTCATGCAGGCGGCAAATGTATCTTCCTCTCACTCTACCACGTGAAGATGCCATGCATTTATCTCATTCTAGATTTTTCTCTGTCCGTGAAGATTTTCCGGTTCGATGGAAAATGTAGAGTGAGATAAATGAATAGCATCTTCACGTGATAGAGTGAAAGGAAGATACATGTTCCGTCTGCATGCAATGGAGGTGTAAATAGACCATATGAATGGGATTGGTCGCCACCGGAATTTCTATGCCACTTTCGGAAGTTGGGAGTGGATGGTTGCGTGTCGATATGGTTCTTTCGACGGTTTGTTTCTTCCTAGAAAAACGTGGAACCAGTCTTCTAATTTTTCCTGCCAGCTCTTTCAGGGTCGCTAGTTTGTGATATCCATCACAGGAAAATTTATTTTCAAGCCACACGAATTGGGCCGCCAATTGATATGCTCCTTACTTTATGGTGGTATTAGTGGGTAGCGGTAAGGAGAATAATATGAGGGATTATGGGAAGTCTATTTCATAAGGTAGAGAGAGGAGAGACGGTGTGCGCATACGTCGCGTCGTAATTGCGCGGGTATTCTGGTCTTGAGTTTCCTTTTTGGACCGGGATGATTTTGCGCGTTTACCATGAGAAGATATCGGTTAGCAAACTTTTGTTAGTGGGTGGATAAGAGTGATCCAAAAAAGCGACTGTTTAAATATGCATATGCGACTGGAAATTCGTAAAGCCTAAACAAAATCAGAATATGTCTTTTGTTTTGTTTTGTTGCAGAGTGATGTTTCAGCTTGCTAAAAGCAATTGTTCCTCTTATGGAGTTTAATACGTAAAAATACAACTTCTTTTTCAAGTTCAATTTTTCATGAGAAGTTATGAACCAATTTATTCAATCTTGCCCTACTAAAAAAAAAAGTCAGGAATTGTCAGAAAAAAAGACAGGACTTCTGACTATTTCTGACCACTTTTGTTACGTTTCTCGACAGAAATCGTCAGGAAAAGTCAGAATTCCTGACTTTTTTTTAGCAGGGTGAAGTTATTTCTTCTCCGAGATTTCAAAAAGGATGTTTTCAACTTTTTATATTTTAGAAATATTATGTGACAATTTTACAATAAGGAGAATTCTACCAACATTGCAATATTTGCAGACTTATAGCACGCTTTGGTTAAGTTTGTGTGAAATGAAATTTGTACAGAGTATACATTAAACCTCTCAGAAAAAATCTGGAAAAGAACAACTAAAATGTTCAAAGATTAACAATTCAAAACATAGTTTGAAAAATGGGAAAAAACTGATAATTTCACATTACGTTCGCCCGTATGTTAACAAGTGAAGCCTTTATGGTGAGTGCAATAAACCGCGCCGAGTAGAATTTTTTTGGTGACTCGAAATAAAGACGACCCTAACGGTAGTGGCAGGACAATAAGACCTATAGGTCTCTAGGCAGAAAAGCCTAATAATAACAGGAACGAAGAGCCAGTGCTCCCAATAATGATTGAGAAATGCATAAAAAGTAATTACACAGGCCAACAAAATTTGACAAAAGTCAAAAGCCAGAACGCAGACCAAACATTTCCGAAGGATTTTGATGTGCTGAATGCGAATCCGAACTCAAAATTGCTCCTGTACGTCAGGTTTTTAAGATATCCTAACCTAAAAGTGCAAAAAACTCGTTTTTTAGCTGTTTTTGAGGTTATGTAACGGAACAAGAAAAATGTCTACCACAAAAGCTAATATGGAAATTGAACGTACTAATCTCCCCCTTTCAAACCTACTTGCATTTATTGGGATATCTTTATTTTTCACCAAAATATTGTAATTTGAAATTTTTTATTTTAGCGTTTTAACCCATTAACAAAATTTTCACGAAGATGAACATAAAAAACTAAAAAATCTACTTTTTCTTCACACTTTGCATTTAAATAAAAGTTTTTAAAAAATACAATTAAAAAATCAAGCCACATAACTCTCTTTAAAATTTAATGCTGAATTTTTCTTTAAAAAAAATCCAAAATTTGTTAAAAATTGCCAGCTACAAGTTATTTTGAACCTCGTTTTTTTATTTCATCCCACTGTGCGTCGTGAAAAATTCGGCAATTGTCTGTTATTCGAATTGAATGTTGTAACACATTGGAGGCTTCAAAGGTTTCCCCTGGAATTTGATATCTGTTTGCGTGGTTCGTAACCGTAATATTATAAAAATTCGTAACCCGTGATATTATAAAATTCGCATGAATTGTCAGAAGAGTTATCTGTTTTTAAAAAATTGTTCAGTATTTTATTGGTTACATAATCGTCATTTAATTCCTTAGAGTCACTAAATTTTTTGGTGTTATTGAAGTTTGATTCTTCAAATTCTTCTAGTTTAATTGTTGTAATAGATATTTTTACTGCTGTTTCATTGGTGTTTGCGAATTTTAAATATGCTTTACCTTCATAATTTCTTACAACTTCATCTCCTGCATAGATTCCGTCTCCTATGTGTAATCGAGGAATATAGCCTTCATTTGTGTTGGTGTTTTCAAAATGAACAAAAAATTTTGTAACTGTTCGAGCGGGAATGTTTAATATTTGATTTGATTCAAGAGGGTAATGATTGTTCCTCATTTTCAGGCATTTTGAAGTATAGTTTATGTTTACTTAATTGTCGCGAAAAAATTCAAATCCTAGTACTCCATCCTCGTCAATGGGGACTTCATTAGGGATGACGTTGAATATTGTTGAATATCATAAAATATTTAATTGTTATTTTTGTAAGCCTTTATAGGCTCCGGAAGCTACGATCGTGATTCCTTAAATCTACTAATCCCGACGCAACTGGAATGTGTACGCCATCCACTTCTGCTCCTTCTGTCCTAGAAGGTAAGCAAGAGCGGCAAATTTACTATAACCTCGGATGACCTTACGCGGCAGGCGGGACAGTTGGAGGTGAAGATTTCACCTCTGGATACTTTCTTAGAGCTACCAATCTTTGTAAAATATTATGAGGAATCGTGTTGGCAGACCAGATGAAGTGATCCCAGAAGAACAGCCTTTTGCATCCGGTTTGTTATGGAATGAACCTGACGCTGGCAAGCCCGAATCTTGTTGAGATGGTACAGCCTGCTCAGCTTGAAAAGAAGTGCTTGATATTTCGCCCATTTTTCTTCCTCCTTTGCCGTGATATTACCATCGGCTGGTGCCGAGAATGAGAAATTCCAGTACTCTTACACTGATCGTTCTCCACAACGGACTCGAGTTCCCCCTGGGCGTATGGCAAGACGGCAATAGATCAACACCATAGAAGTGTCTAAGATGGTAATATAACACTTTCAGGCCGGTATTGTGTCGCTCTATGTACCCGTACCGCGCATACTTTGAGCATCCACTGAGAACATGGCCAAGCGTTTCTGGCACTTGCTTGCACGCTTGGCAGTTTGTATCGCCTACAGGTATATTCATTATGCGCTCGCGGTACACTAAGGTATCTATAACGCCGTCTTGACAGGCAAAAAGAAATCCCTCAGTCTCCGATCTCCATCTAGCAGACTTGAGAGACATGTTGGACAGGCCCATCGAGAGTCTCTTCTCTACGTACGATGCCGTAGAATTTACCATCAAGGGGCGTGTCAGCATGCTCTCTCAGTAGAAGCGTATGTTCTGCTTCCTGTACACGACCTTTGAGCACCGAAGGTGTTAGTGATGCTAGGACATGTGTAGTATCGCTGGAATCAAATGGGAGGCCAAGCTCCTTGGGGCCCCTATCTGCAGCACGGTATAGAAACGCCTCAGCATTGACGAGATCGGGTTGATGTACTAGTCGCATAATAGAATCTACACTATTTAGAACTGAGCCGGCCTCTACCCACTTTATCTCGAGGGACGTATATTAGAGGTACGGAAGATCTAAGATGATGACTTCGATGGATTGTCATCATCTTGCGTGTGCTTCGTTCAATTTGCTTTAACTCATCGACGTTACATTTTACTGCACCAAACGTGTCGAGCAGTATAGGAACAGCCAGCACATTGATCGCCTGGATCTTATTCTTTCCAGATAATTCGGAAGCCCAAATTTTGTCTGAGAATTTGGCCATACCTTTTTTCAAGGGCCGTTTTTAATACACGCACATTTTGACTTTCCGCTTGCGGTATTCCAAAATATGTATATGCTTCTCCATTACCAAGATGTTGAATGACATTTCCGCTTATGAGTTGAACATCCTGATCGTCACGCGATGATGTTGTTTTAGTCTTCCTTGGTGTAGGTGGACGCAGGCACACTTGTACGGCCCGAAGCTCATGCCAATCGCTTTAGAGTACCTATTCACCGCCTCCACAAGGATGTTAAGGTCCTCTTTCGTCCACGTCATCCATGTATAAAAGGTGGCTGACCTTATATTCTCTTCTGTTCGGTGGGCCACATAGGTATCCAGAGCTTTTGCCTCGGAGCACAATAGATAAGGGCAAGAGGGAGATGCAGAAAAGTATCAGACTTAGAGAGTCTTCTTGGAAGACCCCCCTGTTATATGTGATATAGCTGGTAGTCACTTGTCTTTTGTCAGATGTTATAACAAATCTTGTCCGCCACAAGAGCATAAGCGCTTTTATGCATCTCACTATTTTTGGATGCACCTCCAGACACTCAAGGAACTTAATAAGTAGCTTACGGTTCTTGTTATCGAATGCCTTATGGTATTCAATCCAAGCCATGGACAGATTGCGTCGATACCTGATCGAGTCCTGGGTAATACACCTGTCTATTAACAGGTTCTCAATACAAAGACCGAGCGCGTAGCGCGAGGTAAATACATTATCGAGCGCAAAGCGCGAGATGAATATATTCTCGAGCGCGAAGCGCGAGAACCAACAGTCGCTCGCCCTAGGCGCGCTCAAACTTGCGATACCAAAAATCTGATATCAAATTCAGATTCAGCGACCTCAAAAGCTTGCAAATACTCATTTCCATTATAATTCAAAGATTTTCAAATTTTTGTATCAGCCATTTTGAATTTTGGAATTCTGATATCAAATTCTAATTTAGCGGCCCCAAAAACAAACAGCAACTCATTCTGATAAAAATTGAACCATTTTCAAACCTTTACATTCACCTTTACATTCAGGTGGGAAGGTGTGCATCTTACCTGTGATTGGATTTATATATGATAGAGGTGACTACGTACAGTGTGCATTTGCTAGTATGGCGACATTAGCGCCGGTGATATATACTCGAACTAGGTAGGCGATATTGCCGATAAAGGATGAACGTTGTCACCTCCGAAGGTTTTAGCGCCAAATGCAATAAAAGTCCATCTACAATGGTATTACATCAAAAAATCTGCCCGCTTAGCGGGCATATTCTCATCGCGCACTTAGCGCGCGGCTCGCTTCGCTCGCAAGTTTGAGCGCGCCTAGGGCGCGCACCTGTTGGAGCTCGCGCTTCGCGCTCGATTTGGTATTCAACTCGCGCTTCGTGCTCGATAATGTGTTTACCTCGCGCTACGCGCTCGGACACATTTGCCTGACGCTTTAAGCTCGGTTCCTCTAGGCTTTCGCACTTCGTGTACTTGCTATTGCGCGCTTCGCCGGCATTTAGTCTCTTAGTAAGTTTCATCGTTATGACTTGATTTTGTTTTAATTATGTCAATTTTGCATAAAAAGAAGAAATAATTTACTTCAGGTTCTATCGACCTTAAGGAGCACATTCTCATCAAGACACTCACGCTTCGCGCTCGATATTTGTTTTCAAAATCATGTAAACCTCGCGCTCCACGCTCGTTTCTGTTCATCGTATAAAAGAAACCCAAAGTTTAAGCGCGCTCACGCAACGACCATATGTTATATTCTATGTACTTTAGATAAAAATGGCTAAATTTGCATTTGATTTAGATTGAAGAAGGAAATTTCTTTACTTCAGCGTATATTTCCGTATATTTCTGATAAATCGTACAATCAAAAGGATTTTTTCCGACTATCTGAAAAGGGGAGAGAAATATTATCTTAGTCGTTTCTGGAACATATATATGATAATTTTTTAAATAATTTTCAAATGATATAAAAACAATCTTTTGGAAAATAGTAGTGTTGGGAAGGAGGTATAGATTTTTTAGATTGACCCAGAATTTCTGTGTTATTCATTTAAATAACACGTTCGTTCCGCATCCCTGCTCCGAAACAGGTTGCTGATCAATCTCTTTGGCGATTACCCACGTGAAGAGCCTCACAAAATTGTTACGTGTGGTTTGCCACTTGGGCCCATTAGTATCCAAGGTCATTGTTTCAGGCGTCAATTACTCTACTCACATTCTTTTTATAAACTATTTGTCGCCAAATTTTTCTATCCTGACATACTACTCTAGCTTATTTCACTCCATGAATGTTTTCATACAAGCTCTCGTGTTTCTATGGCTTCTATGTCTCTTCGGATTAATGTCTCATTCACAGATTCTAACCATTCATTCCGCGGTCTGCCTCTGGGCATACTGCCATTTACTTTACAAACCTTCTTCTTCGTGTCAGGTACACATAGAATATCTAGTTTCCTTACGTGCATAGTTTCTCGTAGTTCTTACATTAAGATCATTTACTCCTCTAGCATTCCAAACACCCAGTCTCTATTCATCGCCTAAAACTCGACCTTTACGTTTACCGTGTGTATGCATTTCGTCAATCAAAGTTTCAGTCCATTCCGAGGCTGTTTTATTTTTTGTATTATTCATGGTTTTATTTGTACACCCAACTACCACCTTTATGCGCGAAATTTGTTTTGCGAGTCGAAAATCATGTTCAAGTTAAGAAGTGATTCGTCGTATGGTGGAGAGTCTTGCTGTAACGTCAGTCCCACCAAAATTTCTGTTACTGATGGGGGGGGGGCAAGGAAAGGAAACCGATAGTCACAACTGGTTGGTGTTTTATGCTGAGAAGGTCACTAGGCTTCTGCAGCGTTCTATTAGATAGGAGCTCATATGTTCCTATCTGCCAATTCCCGGCCTATCTCTAGGCATGGCGCCAAAAACTTTCTTTCTTTTTTTTATCATCATTTTTAATCATCATTTATCGTATCTTGCATAGTTTGGCCGTGAAATTAAATTTTTGATTTTTCATTATTTTTTGTGCAATAAAAATAAGAATTTTCGATTTTTCAAGAAAATTCAAAAAGTCGTTATGATAATCTTGTAGGGCGTGCAAAAAGAAACATTTTCTTGGCCTTGACTTTTTTCCGTGTCGTGCGTTATTTGGCTGAAAATGTTAATTTTCGTTTCCTCTTTTGGATTTTGAAAATACTATAAGTCTGAAAATTTTCATTTTATCAAAAAATGTCATGAGAATAAATTGTTTGAATTTTTGAGTGATATGAACAGCCGCACATATAATTTTCAAATTTTGAAAAAAATGGTCTCAAAAATTTTCAAAATGCGTTCACTTTTTGAATTTTTATCCAAAATGGCTGGCTAACGAACTTGACCTTTAGTTTAGGAGCCTAAAAGAGGATACCAAACCCAATCCAATCGGTAAAATCTTTCGAAAGTTATCGTGCTCATAGACAGACATACATACAGACACACACATTCGTAAAAACCTGTTTTTTGGGTTCAGGCGGTCTCAAAACGTGGACATTTGACAAAAACCGGGGGGTCAAATTTTACACAAATCTAATACCTTCTCTGGATGAGAACTCTCGACACATGTTTGAAGTATCAAACGATGGTTTAAACTAATTAAAAGTGTTGTAAAACACGGCAAACGTGACACTGAACGTCAGTCGATCAAAAATGCGTTTCGGGTGTCGGGTGTGTTCGCTCGGCGTTCGGTAGAGATCGTGACACACCCACTTCTGTTTGACATTCTGAAGTGTCGATTTGACTATACTGATAGTGAGTCTGAATCACCTGTAGATGTTCAAACAGACTATAAAATTATGGTCTGCCTGACTATAAAGAAAAAATTTTGGATGGTACTTGAGACTATCTAGATTATCAAACTGACTGTAATTGTAACTTCGGGGTTAAATCATTTTTAACATTCTATAACTTCATCAATTACCGACGCGCAACGTCTGAAAAATGCCGAAAACTGCGAAGCAACTCTCGGGACTAGGTCCACCGGCCAGGAGGGCGCTGTTAGCAGCCCGATTTTGACGGAGTCTCTTATTCCATTACATGAGTAATCTTCCACCTCATCTCTGATAATATACTGGATACAGGATTCAATGAAAAACGCTTATGCCTACTATCCGTTCACGATACGAAGGTCCCACCAAAACAGCTGCACATTTTGGTAATTTACTCCTAAGAAAAAAATCGCACAAAAACACAGCTTATACCATAATAAAGCTTACTTCATTCATACGTCTCTGAACTGAACAGTGTGAACAATTTGAAAAAAATCGAATAGATGCATTCATATTTTGACTACACATACGTGAAAACAAAACTACAATATATTAATAACAATTAACGTAAAATGAATTTGAACATGACTATGCTATCTCTCGTAATATACGTAGTAGAGAGTTGTATTTTGGCTTGAACTGCTTAGAAAATTTCAAAAAATGCAATCGAATAATAATTAGGAATGACAATCTTCAAACCTATTAATTAATAACAAATAAACCTCGAAGACCCATGAATGGTAGTGTGGGTGTGAGGACACAGCCGGATACAATAGCTGAAGGGTCTACTCATTGAAAGAAAGTAGCTACTGCCTGAAAAAAAGGAATACACTTCCCGAGGTGACCTTTAGCTATGGTATCCCATAATGACACAGTCCATAGTCCACAGTCCATAGTCATGTTCGAATGTATTTTACATTATTTGTTATAAATATATTGCAATTTTCTTTTCACATATGTACAGCCAAAATATGAATGCATCTATATGATTTTTTTCACATTTTTCACGCTGTTCAGATCAAAGATGTCATCATCGAAAGTCAAGCAAGGACAGAGTGACCCGAAAAAACCATGATTTTCATCTTTTCATGAAGAATATTTTCCAACCCAATTTTTGTACATAAACAATTGGGGACTTGTTTTAAGCGCGATAAAGTGAGCTTTATCATGGTATAAGCTGTTTTTTGTGCGATTTTTTTCTTACGAGTAAATAAAGAAAATGTACAGCTATTTTATAGGGGCCTTTGTATCGTGAACGGATAGTACTTGAAGGCGCCCGAGCCGCCATTTTTTATGGATGTTTTGGTTCGGGACCACTCGGAACAGTTCGGGATATGCGGGATATGCGGGAGATTCAAATGTGGCATGGAAGAGAACTTAAAAATATTAATAAAAGTCATGTAAAAGTCCATTTATTGTTAATAAGTGAATGGAATAAAACTGGAAACTTAATAAAATGTAACAAAAAGTAATTACATTAATAAAAATAATCGAAGAGTACAAAAAAAGGAATGCAGATGGGACTTGAAATTGGTGGAATGCACATTTTGTAAACACGTGGTTTAGAATATTTATTTTTTCTTCAATTAAAAGGTACAATAAAACTTCGAAGTTTTTACAAGTGAACAATTTAATAACTGTAATATCCTAAAAATCTTTATACATTTGAATTGTGAAACACTTATTGGAACCTTTAAAGGCTACATATTTATACAAAATAATTTTTCTGCAGATAAAAAAAGTGATGTGAAATTGTAAAGATGACTTCTACATGAATTTGCATACTTCATAATAATTAAAAAGAGTAAAAAGAATAAAACTCGTGTAGCATGTGCGTAAGTTAAATGATGAGTAATATTAATATTATGCCAGTAATATTATGCAATTCATGAATACGAACTTTGAGATAATGTTCAATAAAAATGAATATAGAAAAAGTATAGGGCATGAATATATAAGATAAAAATATATATTGTAAGAAGGACATTTATAATAGAAGAAATTCCTCTTCACTTCAATGTAAAAAAGGCATCATTACTTTTAATTTGCCAAGCCTTCCAGTTGTTTAGACAAAAGCATTTTATGCAGCTGAAAAAAAAAGAAATTGATAAAATTATAATTATATTATATACTAGGAACGGAGATAATGAAGTATGATTCAAGGTTGTATAGGAAATGTAGCGGCAAAAATAATTAAAGAAATTAATAAAGTTTATTGTATTGGAAAAAATACAATATTTTGGCATCTTTGGCCTTTGACCTTTTTTACATTCAAGTAAAGAGGTTTTCCTCCTATTATAAATTACCTCTTTACCATATATATTTTTATCATATTTACTTATTAGGGTGCTCCGAAAATGCATTGCAAATTTTTCTTTCACTCTAGAGTGCGAGGCACTCCCCCAAAAGTTTCCATTTCAGTAGAAAGAAATTCCGTAATTTTTTTTCGAAATTCAAATATTAACACGTGCCATCGGACACTTCAAAATCCCATTCAATTAACATGGGGAAATTTTGGGTTTTCGAAAAATAGAACTCATACTTCAGGGTTTGATCGGAACAGTGAAGGTACGTGGTTTGGCTTTCGCAGATGACAAGGTTGTCATGGCAGAATCAATCCAGGACTTGCAAAGAATGTTGAATAAACTTAATACAAGCATGAAGAACATGGGCCTCAAAATTATCCACTCCTTCTTCACTTGGTCACGAAACAAGAAAAAGGGCCAGGATTGAGGCAGGTTAGAATCACAGGCTTTGCTTCACACTAAAAACTCGCGTTTATTAAAAAAAAAAAACATAACTTAGACTTCCGATTTTACAAGGTTCAGAGGCGAATTTCGAAGGAGGGGGCAGAGAGCAACACTGTCCCAAGTGGTGATTGAAGATCAACTGACTTTTTGTCGACTCGCAGGCCGTCGTTCGTGGTTCGACAAGAGCGGTCCCGACCGATGATTGGCTAGCGTCGAAAAAACGAGAGGGGACTCGTGGGTCGCACGAGATCCCCCGTTTCCAGTCTCCGGACTTCTAGAGCGTCGCCGTGCTACATTCGCCATTTTTAGTTAATCCTAAAATCTTTATTAACAATTTAAAAATATCAAGACTGATATATATAAACTAAGATAATGATCTTCGAGTGAATAGAGATCCCTACATTGTTTAACCAAAAAAACAACTTATTGATATTAAAATAAAAAGTTTGAGAATGTTTCCCGTTAAAATTAAAATGTACTTATTAACGAAAAAAAAATTGGCTATATATTCTTATTTGACAACTTAATGGATGGATCAAGCAAAAATTTAATATAGAAAAAAAATGGAACATACTCAAACTTCTTAAAGCGCGTTAAAACTATTAATCTTGATGTCTACGAAATGAAAGACTCTACTGAGAACAAAAAAAAATGAAAAATACAAAGTGGATTTAAATTTTAAAAAATTCTAACAATTGACAATACTTGAACTCCTTTAAGTACTTTAAAATTAACAATGTCGATGTATTTCAGAAGAAAAGATAATATTTTTAAAGCAAACGAAAAATATAAATTGGACAAAAAATTTAAAAAGAATCTAGCAGTTTACAAGTGTCCAAAAACCCCGTTGTTTTTAGATCTTCCTTTTAATCCATCTTTAAAAATAAGCGGGCCCTCTTCTTCAAAAGATAAAATAAAATAGGAAAAATCTATACTGTCAAGCATCGTGAGATAGATGAACAGGCGGGAGAGAGTGGGAGAAAAGAAAAATTAACGCGAGAGAGCAAGAAGAGAGAAAAGGAAAGGCCTAGACAAAAGAGAGGAGACAGTAGTTGAATAGAGGAAAACCGGTTTAAATCTGGCGTAACAAGGTCGAAGGAGGAAAAAGCGAGATTCTCTCTAGCTTTTGCAGAGTTGAGAGCGTAAACAGGAGCGGGGTGAGAGAGACGAGAGAGGTGCTAGTGGGAAAGCAGAGAGAATCGTCAAGAAAAGAGTAGGGCAAAGGGCGGTTATGGCGGAAGAGAGGAGAGAGTAAACGAGTAGAGAAAAACCTGTTTGAGTCTGGTGTGCCGAGGTTGAAGATGGGAAATAGAGATTTTAGATAGGTTTTGGCAGAGTTGCGAGCGCGAGTGCGAGCGGGGAGAGAAAGGCGAGGGAGGTTCTAGTAGAAAAGCGGAGATAATCGTTGAGAAAGAAGCAAAGCGAAAGGCGGGTGTGAGAAAGAGAGGAAAATAGACGAGGAGATCAAAACTGGATTAGGCATGACGAGCCAAGGTTGAAGCTGGAAAAGGGAACTCGTGTCAGATTAAGTTGAGTGGAAAAACGCAAACAGGAGTGAATGAGAGAAAAGATAAAGGCGTTACCAGGAAAAAGAAGAAAAGAGTTTTATCGAAGAACAGATTTTAAATGAGTCTTACAGAGAGCTGACGAGGAAGAAAAGGTCGTTTTAAGATTGGGCGAAAATTAATGCCTGTATCTTTCGAACGAGCATTTCAAATTTTCTGAAGAAAAAATATGAGAAACACATTCTACCAACGGGCTCGGATTCGTCCAGTAAATTATTTTCATGGCTTGTGGCTGATATCAACTTATTTGAAAAAAATTCGAATCGATTACGTTTCGGCAATACAGCTGGCTTCCGCCATAAGATCTGTATTAAAATGGAAATTAAATGATAAGAACAAAGCAATATAATATAATGAAAGAATGAATAGAAATATAAAAGTATGCCTTATCCAGTCCTCTACAGTAGGAACGGCGTCAGGGCGAAAGTTTTCAAGAATGTTACGTAGAAACATATTTAACGATTGACAAATTGAGAAAAAACACGCAATATTCGTCAATGCGTGTAAATTCAATTTATAAGAATAAAATTGCCTTTTTTCCGTCTGAGAAAATTAATTGTTTATAAATTCAGGAAAGAACCTAATAAATACGACATCTTCCAGACTAATAGTTGAAATTTATTTGAAAAAAATTCGAATCGATTACGTTTCGGAAACACATCTGGTTTCCTTCATCAGATCTGTATTAAGAAGGAATTGAAATTATAAGAACGAAGCAATATAATGTAATGAAAAAATGAATCGGAACATAAGGGAAGTATGCTTTATCCAGTCTTTTACAGTAGAAACGGCGTCAGGGCCAGAGGGTTCAAGAATGTGACGTAGAAACATATTTAAAGATTGACAAAATGAGAAAAAAATGCAATGCTCGTCAATGAGTGTAAATTCAATTTATGAGAATAAAATTGTATTTTTTTATGTCTGGGAAAATTTATAGTTCATAAATTTAGAAAAGCACCTAATAAATACAACATCTGCCGGCATAATAGTTGAAACTTATGTGAGGAAAAATCGAATTGATTACGTTTTGAAAACACTGCTGGTTTCCTTCATCAGATCTGTGTTAAAGAGGAATAGAAATTATAAGAACGAAGCAATGTAATGTGATGAAAAATTGTATCCAAACATAAGAAAAGTATACCTTATCCAGTCCTTGACTGCAGAAACGGCGTCATGGCCAAAGTTCATAAGAATGTTACGTAGAAACATATTTAAAGATTGACAAAATGAGAAAAAAGACGCAATATTCGTCAATGCGTGTAAATTCCCTAGTGACCTATATATATTGGTATGGTTATTCATATAACTTGAACTGATATCTCCCTCTTGCTTTTTATTCTATAATTATAGAGACGCACGAACCGTTTCAGATGAGAGGAGTCTCAGTACCGTCCTACCGTATCTACCGTATCTTTAGTCAGTGACTAAAGGAACAATAAACAGACTTGTTTTCAATTTACACTCTGCTAATTTCTCATGAACCCTTTCGTAACGTATTCATATAATACATGATATAATATAATATAATACATAATACATCATGGCTATTTATTATATTCATGGACAAGTGTCTGAAAAATTGCTCTTTTCGACGGAGAAGGTGTGGATCTCGAGATAGTGAGGGTACGTGCGTTAGCGTTCACAGATGATAAGGTTGTTATGGAAGAGTCCATCGAAGATTTACGAAGAATGTAGAGCAAACTGATTACAAGCATGTTGAACATGGGCCTTAAAATTAACGTAAATAAAAAAAAAATCATATTATATCTTGGTAGCCTATTCACTAACGACGGAAAAATAGATGGAGAGTTAGATAGACGTATAAACGAGGGTTATAAGGTTATTGGTAAAGCAGAACCCATTATCAGAAGTAAAAATACATCAAGTAAAGCTAAAATGGTAATAGATAATTCTATATTTATCCAGACTGTGATGTAAGGTAACGAGACCTGGACCTACTAAGAAAAGGATAAGAGTAAAATTAACGGGATTAACATGAAAATACTGCGCATGATGTGCGCCAAAACACTCAGAGACAATGTAAGTATGAAGATAATCATCAAGAGAATGTATGAATGAAACCCTAATACGAAGAGACATAAGACACAGAAACACAAGAGCTTGCATAAGAAAATGCATGGGCGTAAAGAAAGCTAGAGAGATATGCCAAGACAAGAAAGTGTGGCAATAGATAGTTTATAAGAAATGCATGAGGAAGAATGTTGGTGGAGTGAATGACGCCAGAAACAAAAGACCTTGGATACTAATGGGCCCGACTGGGAAGCTTTATAAAATGACTTTGTGAGGCTCTTCACTTGGGGTGATCGCTAGAGAGATTGAATTCTAGATCAATATAAAATCTATACAATCTCCCCCACATTTCTCCCTTCCTCGCCGAGTGAGTCACGTTTACCCCGAAAGGGAAATGGCATAATGGTACGATAAATAATAATAAATGTTGAGGTGCGACTGTCAGCCCTGGGCGGGAGCTGACTGGCGATAATTTCCTCGACGAGGATTGCCTTTTAGGCGACGATAAGGTTGGCTCTAACAAGCCGTACAACCATCACCGTGCAAGCTATCACAACGGCGCGCCGTTGTGATAGCGGTAGGCCTTCCTTGCGAGAGCGTTTTCAGCGAGGGAGAGACAGCACTACAATCTGTCCAAAAACCTTAGATACCTCGATTTTTGTACAGATTTTAGTGAAAATCTCAGCAGACAAAAATTCTAAAAATATCGGACAAATTGCATGTTAGAGTCAAAGGTTTTGCCTATAATGATACAGAATTTTTAAAATTTCAGTTGATTAGCGATTATTTCCTGGCGAGTGGAATGTGAAAAAGTACCACAATTTAGCGCCTTCCGGCGCTACTGCCACACGTACAACACGATCTACTCTCACACTCACACAGTTACACAGCCCGTAAACCCTGATGCAAAAAATGGGATACTATGCAGAGTCCAATAACTGCCAATATCTCTGAATAAATTAAAAGTATGAAATATTTACTTGAAAGCATTAAATATTTTAACAGCAATTGCAATATAAAATTTTGACATTTCTTATTTGGTTAAAGTTTCGTGACTAATAGTCCACACGATTATTATATTGTATG
The DNA here is from genome assembly GCA_011634705.1 of Andricus grossulariae. Lineage (NCBI taxonomy): Eukaryota > Metazoa > Arthropoda > Insecta > Hymenoptera > Cynipidae > Andricus > Andricus grossulariae. The sequence goes on along the minus strand of JAABKJ010075445.1, from coordinate 61,934,722 downwards.
AAATATAATTAACTGTATATTACTTTGAATAAAATCTGTAAAAACTCCGGTGATTAAGAGAGATCCGAATTTGAAAGAATCGCAAATTCAAATTTTTTTCCATCCACATCGTTCATAAAAATCATTCACGTTAATTCTTTATATGGATATGTTGAATTAGGTACAACAGAGATTCCCTCACGAGTCCAGGTTTTTGCAAGGTACATCAAGTTTTTGTGAGGAATAATTTTTCATAATACGGAGCTATTTAAATATTTCCCATTCCTGTAAAACACTTGACTCGGAATATGTTGACTATTAATCATTTTAAGTAAGAAGCCTTTTTTTGTTCCAAATGTAACTATTTTGTTCTAAATTAGTTTTTTATGGTTTCAAATTTTTTTTTGTGGTTGACAATGATTTTTTTGTCGGTTGACACATAATGTTTTTTACTGAAAAAGGACGACTATCCTATGTTTGGCCGAAAAATTATCATCTGAAGTTAAAAATTCATTCAAGATGAATTTTTAACTAAAATTATGAGTCTTGAACTGGAATAGAAGAATTGCAAACCAAAAAGATTTATTTTTACCACAAGATTTTAACTTACAACAAACTAGTTTAATTTTCAAGCAAAAAGATGAAATTTCAAGTACTGTATTGTATTGTATTGTATTTTATTACTCTCCCTTTTACGGGATTGAGGGCTCCGTTCCCGTTACATCTTTTACAATTTCACTTAATCACTATGTCTTATGTTTATCTTAACCTATAATCGCTTCGCCTTCTTATTATTTACAAGTTCTTAAATATTAGCTCACTAACTATTATCTATATCAATTGCGCGAGACCTTCCAGGGCTTCTGTTTCTTCTTACCATTACTCTTCAAGGTTTTCCAAGTCACGCAAAACTAATTTTCCGTATAAATAATTAAATTTTGGTTTTTTCCTACCCCATTCATTCTTTCTTCCCTTTTCTCTTCTAAGCTCTTTATCCACTTTTCCCCTTGTCCACAACCACTCAGTATCCACCTAACTTTATCTACCACGCTCTTTCCGCCTTCCTCTTCTTCGGATTCAGCGCATCAAAATCATTCGGAAATGTTAGGTCTGGTCTCTGGCTTTAAAATTTGTCGGCCTGTGTTATATTTCACATGTTGGTATAGGTCTCCACTAATTCCAAAGATTGGAATGGCAACTGAAAGATGAGGCTGATGACGAATGAGCCGGTTTGAATAAGATTTTTGTTAAAATGTTCAGTTACTTGAAATGTTTATTTCAAATCAAAAATTTGTAATCATTACTGGTACTGTAATTATTACTGTGGCTGAGACTAGGAAAATAAGTAAAGCCAAGTTGGGGCCAATTCGGTCCGTAAGCTAGCCTCTGGCCGGGTGAGGCGTTTCATTTGTGGTTTGGTCCTGTCTAAATCCCCAATTTGGGGCCAAGTTTTTCCTGCTTTAGGCCCAGCTAGCGCCATGAGAAAATTTCCACACGGGTATAGTCTACTTACGAGTAGTTGAACATTGACGAAATTTGTTAGAGCTTCAGTTTTATAAGATCAAACAATCCGAAGTTTGAAGTTAATAATGTATTAAACTTAACATTTTTCATGTAAAATGAGTTACAGTAAAAATTAAGAAGGTTTTCTAAAATGTAAAAAACACACGCCCCTGGACATGCAGTGCATTTTTGTGTTAATCAAATAAACTTTTTTGAGCAGCACTCCTTATCACTATGGCTGCATGTCCAGGAGTGAGGTTATGTTTATCATGAATTGATGATTTTAAATGCGGTCGAACAGCAGAGCCACCTATCTTGTGTTGGTAGAATTAGATAAATTTGAGGGAAAATTAGATTCTTATATAATAAGGAAACTTCAAGATTAATAGTACTTAATATTGAACTACGGTATATATCACTAAGGAAATCGTTGTCAGAATGTTTGTTTACAGAATTACTATGTTTTATAATTTTGAACATTTCTTTGAAGTTACGTTTTTTGTTTTTGTTTTCTGTACCTAATATTTTAGCATTAGAAAAGTAAAATTTGTGATCTAGAGTGTGTGAGTGAGACACTAAGGCAGTACTTCTAGCATCTCTTTTGAAATCATTATTGTGTTCTCTGAGCCAATATTTAAAATGTCGTTCTGTCTGACCAACGTATACTTGCCCATATTCACAAGGAAGCATATAGGTGATGTGTGTTTTTAGTTCAGTTGGAGTTTTATCTTTATTTTTAGTAAAACACCGAAAAGGATCTCTTTGAGATTTAAAAGTTATTGAAATATTAAATTCTAGGAAAGTTTTTTGGTAAAATCTAGTAAGTTCTTTAATAAACGGTAAAACAATCAATTGTTTAAGATCTAATTTGTTATTATTTTGAATTGTAATATTAGAGATTTTTTTTCTGTTTTGTAAATGAGTTAATCTTTTATCAATGTATTTGTTGTTGAAATTAACGGGATAACCGTTACTTTTAAGAGTATTTGTGAAAATGTTTAATTACATTCTCATCATAATGAGAAGGTATTGGTTTTATGTGAAAAATGACTTTCGTGGGTTCCATCAAATGTCGAAGTTTTGAGGCCCCCTGAGTCAGCAAAAATAGTTTGTAAGTCGGTGTTTGTCCGTCTGTCGTTGTGGTCGTCCTCGTCGACTGTATATCGGATAACTTTCGAAAGGCTAATCGGATTGGATTCTGCTTTCGCACACAGTTTCAGGGACGAAAAAGAAAGATCGAGTTTGTTGACCAGCAATTTTTCATAAAAATTCAAAAAGTGAGGGCACTTTCAAAATTTTTGAGACCATTTTTTTCAAAATTCATGAATTCCATGGAAGGCCACCCGTAGTATTCAAAAATAAAAACAAATTATTTTCACGACTTTTTTCAATACAAAGAAAATTGACAGAGTTATAGCATTTTCAAAATCTCCCCAAAAAAGCGAAAATTAACATTTTGAGCCAATTAAAGCATGATATGAAAAAAAGTCAGGAGAAAAAAAGTGTTACTTTTTGATAGTCCTACAAGATTCTCATGATGACTTTTTGAGTTTTCTTAAAAAATCGAAAATGCAAATTTTATTAGCACAAAACATAATGAATTTATTACATTCTTATCATAATGAGAAGGTATTGTTTTATATGAAAAATGACTTTCGTGGATTCCATGAAAGTTCCACGTTTTGATGTCTCCTGTGTCAGAAAAAATAGTTTTTACGTCGGTGACTTTCCGTCTGTCGTTGTCGTCGTCGTCGTCGTCTGTATATCGATTAACTTTCGAAACACTAATCGGATTGGATTGCGCTTTGGCGCACAGGTTCAGGGACGAAATGGAAATATCGAGTTTGGTAACCAGCTATGTTGGATAGAAATTCAAAAAGTTAGGGCACTTTCCAAATTTTTTAAAACATTTTTTTTTAATTCATAATTTCCATGGACGGCCGCCCGTAGTACTCGAAAATTAAAACAAATTATTCTCGGGACTTTTTTCCGTACAATGAAAATTGACAGAGTTACAGCATTTTGAAAATCTCCTCAAAAAAGCGAAAATTAACATTTTAAGCCAATTAAAGCATGATATGAAAAAAAAGTCAGGAGAAGAAAAGTGTTACTTTTTGATAGTCCTACAAGATTCTCATGACGATTTTTTCAGTATTCTTAAAAAATCGAAAAGGCAAATTTTATTGGCCCAAAACATAATGAATTATTACATTCTCATCATAATGAGATGGTATTGTTATATATGAAAAATGGCTTTCGTGGATTCCATGAAATGTCGACGTTTTGTATATCGGATAACTTTCGAAAGATCAATCGGATTGGGTTGCGCTTTGGCACACAGTTTCAGGGATGAAATGGAAATATCGAGTTCGGTAACCAGCTATTTTGCATAGAAATTCAAAAAGTTAGGGCACTTTCAAAAATTTTTAGACCATTTTTTTCAAAATTCATAAATTCCATGGACGGATTATCTTTGGATTTTTTCGTTATAGTACTTATTTTTACGCCTTCCGGAACTAATTCCAATAGGCTAATTTCAGAAATTTTTTTTTTTTTTTTCTCGTTTCGTTCATTTGAACGTTCGGAACTTCAGGTACATTAATATATTTGCAAAAAATCATTCAAAATCATTGTAGACAATCACTGTTTTTTGTGCATTATTCTTAATTTATAAAAATATAAATTATCTACTACTTTTAACGTTTAACTTACAATGGTCACTTGGATATTTAATACTTGTATTATCCACCTGTATATTTTATAATTTTTGTTTAGACTTTACTGGTTTGAGGATTTAGGGGACGAGTTTACAATGTTAAGTATATGCATGTCAAGTTAAGTTGGAGTGACTGTTCAGTGACGTGTTGGCAAACACAAAGGACGAGAGACTTGATTGCGGGGGTTTGAAAAAAAAATGATGTATCGGTTTGGAAATAATAACCAGTACAGGAGCAGCATGCCACTGGTAAAGTGGCAAACAACATCACGTGACTGCTTGACTACGTGCGGGCGCACATACGTATACTAATTCAGAGCGATCGAAAAACGAAGAAAGAACCGAGCAAAGTTGACTGGAGATATTTATCTGGCCTGGCGTGTGTAGCCAAATGTATATGCGCACGTACATATGTATGCCTGCGACCACTTTATCCCGCGTGTATATCGTCCATTCACCGCACCGACTCGTGCACACAGGGGCTGCTTGACAACGATCGAAATGTCCCACTGCTTAGGGGACCGGGCGACGAGAAAAATAAGTGGAATTGACTAGATAACGCGCACGTAGGCAGGAAAGCCCCCGCCGAGATAATCCCTCGTTACACCGCGCAATTTCGAAAATTAATAGCCACGATATGCAAAGTTTTTAAGTATTCGGTTAGTATGGCGAGCAAAAAATAACTTGACTCGCCTTTTATCTAAAGAAATTTACTATCACTGACTTCAAAGCTTTTGTACTCTTTCTCCTTTTTATATTTTTCACGCATATTTTGTGAGTGAAATAAACTTCTTTCTTCAAACGAGAGAAAAAACGAGTGTATTTTCAGTTGCGTACTACTAGGAATTGACAAAAAGGCGAGGGAGTACTCTGTCAAGTGGATGAAGAATTTAATTAAAACTTTTCACATTCTACTTCCTAAAAACGTGCCAGATTTTTTCTCCAGAAATTACTTCTCGACTTCCGACAATTTTCTCACTAAATTCCACGTCTTGAAGATCTTTTTTAATTTTAAAATTCGCTCTCGTCCTCACATTACGCTGCGAGAACAAAACGGCGGCGGCGGGAAAGTTTTACGAGTATTTCCCCCTCGATTTAGGGGAGGTTTCTTTTAGATTTAGAGTGCTAAACCGAGGACCAAAGTTAAGGGGATTAAACAAATCCTTCGAATCCTCCCTCGACATAATTCACGTTGCTCAAGTTTCTGAAAGTTGCATTTTGATGAAACTTCAGCGCGTTTTAACGTAAACTAGTGTCACCAGATAATTGGGGGATTTAGCTCAGATTCGAGCAAGTTTTCTCTTTATAAACTAATCTTGGACACGACTTTGTTTAAAATTTAAACCGTAAAAGTGTAAAGGATTAAAAACTACCTTGAGAGTGAATTCTGCTGGATGATTTTATCTACTACTAATCTACTGCAAATGCAAACTATGAGAAGTTCATTTTTATCAAAAATATGTAATGACCCAGAGTTAATTTTTAAATTGTAATATCATTGTTGTATTAAAACCAGATGGAAACGTAGCCGCGAACTATCAGATTACTGTTATTGCGGTAAGGTACTTTTACGTCTCTAAACGTACCGTGCTTACGAAAATAAAAATGAAACGTGGGAAGAAGTTAATGAATTCCACGGAGCAGCTTAAAGCATTCGACTATACGAAACACAATATAATTTAAGAAATCTAAGAACTCTAAGAGCTGGTGACGTTTTTTGTCAAGCGGGAGTATATGTCCTTGTTAGAGGCAAATATATCTGGGAAACCACTCATCTGTTGAAGCCCATAAATTACAAACGCCCCGCGTGGGCTCAGGTCCATTATGCTAGCACCTCCACAATCGAATTTTAGAATTTTTCATAGCTCAGAATTTTTGGCTTTTTTAGGGCTTTTTTTTGGCCCCAATTAAAATTTTTGGGCTCCTTTACTTTTTCCAAAGAATCAATTTTCTTGTGGAGGTGATAGCTTACATTAAGCTAGCACCTCCACTTCCTAAAAACACAAAATAATAAAAATTCAATTCCACCAGAATTTTGGAATTTTATAATGTGCATGGAGTCTCTGATTTTTGGGATCCTCGAAAATGCCCACCCCTATTTTCGAGCTCCATCCCTTAACTTTAAAAATCAACCCCTTGGTACCACGCAGATGTAACTTTCTCAAAAAATAATCTTTTCTGGAATTTTATCGCGTGGATAGAGTCCCTGATTTTTTGGCTCCTCGAAAATACCCATCCCGGTTTTTGGGCTGCATCCCTTAACTATAAAAATCAACCCCTTGGTACCTCGCAGATGTGACTGTCAAAAAATAATCTTTTCTGGAATTTTATAGTGTGGATAGAGTCTCTGATTTTTGGGCTCCTCAAAAATACCCACTCCGATTTTTGGACTCCAACCCTTAACATTAAAAATCTACCCCTTGGTACCACGCAGATGAGACTTTCTCAAAAAATAATCTTTTCTGGAATTTTATAATGTGCATGGAGTCTCTGATTTTTGGGATCCTCGAAAATGCCCACCCCTATTTTTGGGCTCCATCCCTTAACTTAAAAAATCAACCCCTTGGTACCACGCAGATGAGACTTTCTCAAAAAATAATGTTTTCTGGAATTTTATAGTGTGGATAGAGTCTCTGATTTTTGGGCTCCGTATATATATGTGTATATATATATATATATAGTGTGTGTGTGTGTGTGTGCGTGCGTGCGTGCGAATTGGTGTGTTTTCAAGTCAGCATCTGTAAGTTGGCCATTTGAGGTTCTATACATTTTTCACATTTGCCCTCATTAATAACTTTTTCTGAAAATATCGCAATATATGTTTGCGCGCGCGCGCATGTGAGTGTGTGTTTGCAAGTCAGCATATGTAAGTTGGCTATTTAAGGTCCAATGCATTTTAAAAAAATTCCAAAAATATTGCGCAATATTTGCCATTTTTTAGGGTATTGTCAATTCCCTTAAAAATTTGGAAAATTCCGGACTTCTTAGGGAATGTTTTATAATTTTCCGGAACTTTCTCTAAAATTAGGGAGAAGTCCCTAATATTTTCGAGAAAGCCTTCTTTCCCAACGAAATTTGAGAATTTTCCCTAACAAACAGTAGTGAAAATTTCTAAAAATTTGTACAGTGTAGATACCCCCAGGCCGCGTTCAAGATGTACCATGAGTGAAGGACTCTCTCTCCGGCGCTAAATACGGCCTTTGATATCGCAACGCCTAAGATCATGCATGTGCATAATAGCTTTTCGAGCAGTCAAGCCAGACGCGGTCTTCTGAATCTCCAATGTCTTCATTACCGAACGTTTCTGAGTACAGCTTATGTGTGGTTGCAAATGGCAGAGATCCTCTTCCAAAAATGGGCAGGAAACACGAAATTATTGGCAAAGAAGCGTTCCTTTCCAAAGCCGCGGAGCAGGCAGCCGAGACCCTTGGCCTCGATTTCAACATCAGAAGTAAAGATGCCTCGAGATGCCTTACTTCTAAAAGCCCCAGTAAGAAAAGTAGGTTAAAAAATTCTGCTAATAGCTACTCGCTAAGAAAATACACGGAAACTTTCACAGAAATGTAGAAAATCAGTCCTTGGTGCAGCAGCAAAGTTTTGCTTTTCTGATATGATCAGTACTCAATTCAGGTATAGAGGATTTCATTTCCGCATCCCAGAACGGTGTCATTTTCACCTTAGCATACCGTAACCGTATTTTACGTCAAGAAGTTCCCAGCGATAGGTGCAAAGCCTTTTTATCGCACTTCCAATGCTACACAGAGAAAAATGTCTAATTGGTGTAACAAGGGGATAACAAGGAATGACTAGCTGTCTAGTAGAAGTAAGCAAAGATTAGGCTAGGCTTACATTTCCGTTTTCAGGACATCAATGACATTATGAGCCAAACAATATGAAAATAAAAACTATCAGTTGAGAATATATCAATATAAGAGAATATTTACAAGGCTTCAGGGCTCCATTATATATTGCGTACCACGTTTTTCTTTTGGTTGAATAAATACTACAATATAATGACGGTGAAGTTGTAAAGGACATAAGGATATAAACAAAATAATAATGCGTTACGTAATTTAAGTGCAGCCCCCAAAAGCAACGTATCCTTGGCCAGATGAAAAAACTTGATAAATGACCAAGAATGGGTTCAGTAGGTCGTTACGCTGATAACACTGCAATATGGAAATGTCACTCACTAAATAAGCATTCAAATTTTCATCCAAAAATCTTGTCGTAACAATTTTGCAAAAAAGCAGATTTTAGATTTCTCATTGAGGAGGATATTTACAAGGCTACTAAAGACTTGACAGGAATCAGAATCGTGAAACAGAGTTTTGCCTGTAAGTTATGCCTATGCATTTCACCCACGCGACTGTTATACATGGCTCCATGAACCATCTCCAATTTGTGCTCTAAGCCTCTTTTACAAGCAATGTGGTAACAAAAGTTCAATTGTTCCTTTATGCAAAGAGTGCGAGTTATATTTACCTGATAACTCGTACTTTTGGCATTTGTTTTTAAAATTTCATATTCGGACTCAAACTTGTCAGAACTCCTGTTCTGTGATGCTATTCGACAAGATCGTTCAACTTCTCAATACACTCAATTCGCCATGATTTAGAGACAGAAATATCTATCATTTCTCGCAGTGTAAGATAAAGTGACCAAACGAGATCTTGTCTGTCAGCTTCAAAATTGTCCCTAACAAAAAAAATTTAAAAGTAGCGTAAAACGAAGCATCTCTGTACCCGACATATTTAATTAGCCATCCTGTATATTATCATATGTGAAACAAGGTGGCTTGTTTCCTAAACCGTTCAAAGTATAATTAAATGAATTGATTCTGGCATTGAGAGATTCGACGGAAAAACTCCTCTTGTCACGTATGTTGTATCGCAGAAGAATAATTACGTCAGTTTTGCAGACGCCCTCAAGCAGGTCATGCAGTATGTCTGTAGCATAGTTTTCATATACCTGGAAGTTTGTGACAGGGTAAAATTTACATACCTGTCACTTCAATTGATATCCAACATTCGACCGTAAGAAAGTTAAAATTGTGACCAAGAGCGAACGTCACACCTCGACCTGGAGCACTCACCGAAAAAGATTGTTAATTTTGGTTACTTATTCCTCGAAATATCTGTTTTCATGTTACCTAACCTCCACCTGTCATCGAGGCTTTATGTGACGATAAATTCACCATTCAAGACTCCATGGCAACCAGGGCGGAGTCGCCACGTAGAAGTATTGCGAGGGTTTCTGGCATTCTGGAATAGTTACTATAGGGAATGTGTAACAATCACCAGTAAAAATCTAGCAACTAATTACTAACAATCACTATGGTAGCCGGTGCTTCCCACTCAGAAGTAACGTTGGGCCAGTCTGATCTTCGCTAGACGCCGCCATCTTCTGTCATTTTTTAACACCACCTCACGAGGGCGTGACGTCACACGAGCAACCACGGATCTGGTGTTACTGAACTCAACTTATCAGTAACCAGGGACGCCAGTTAAGCGCCATATTACCAGGACATGTGACGTCACGATCCTCAGGGGGGGGGGGGGGTCAAATTTTACACAAATCTAACACCTTATGTGGATGAGAATGTAAAAATGAATCTTAAATCATAAAAATGAATTGTTAACAACATAATTTTCTTAACCAGTTGAATTTTCAACCGGAAATATAACTTTTTACCCAGAAAGATTTATTTTCAACAAAATATGTGAATTTCTAACATGATATTTAAAATTAAGGAATTTTCAACTGAAAAAACATTCTATAACGAAACATACACTACCGTCGGAAATTGTGGGCACAACTCTTGTGAGCGCTATTCAAAACCGCTGCTCACTTCGAACCACGATATTTCGGTGAAAAAAAAATAGGCATTTTTCAAAATACAGTTAGTAAGCTTATGATATTCCACGTCTAGTGGTACCCAACAAATATTTTTTTGACCTACTGAAAATAATACAGAATGTGAGAAGTTTAAAAACAAAATTCAAGATTTTCTCCAATTTTCTACCTCAACTTCAGCTTTTAGCACGACCTAGGGAAATTCTTTTAAAAACCCTAAAAATTGAACGACGTCGAGCCCGAAATCTTTTCTTTAATTGAAGCCAAGAAAACTTACAAAATCTTCATTCGTACCCGAGATATGATTAAAAATGTTCAATCGTAACTGAACTCAATTACTCAAAATTGATGTTTTTGAAAAAGTTTCCCTTGGTCGTGGAATTTCATAATTTTTCCAACCGTTTTTTTTGCCCCATCTTTCTTGTTCACCGAATAATCGTGGTTCGAAGTCAGTAGTGATTTTTAATAGCGTTCACAATAGTCTTGCGCACAATTTCAGAAGGTAGTTTAAAATAGTCGAATCTTCAGTTAAATAATTATTTTACAAATAAAAAAACTCAATTCTCATTGAAAACTGAAAAAAATTTTTGTCAATTATTAATTCGGAAAAATGTCTAGTAAGTTGAAGATATATTCAGGTGTTTTGAAAAGATACCAAAATAATTTAATACTTGAAAAAATTTTGAAACATTAAAAACAAAACATAGATTTTTATAAAGATACTGAACAAAAAATTAAGAAGCTTTCTAAGCATTTTCAAAGGTTTCGAAAGAATTATTATTTTTTTATTTCTACGAAAACTGGAAATGATTTTGTTGTGAAAAATAAATTTGAAAAAATATCGAATAAAATTAGCAAAATAGAATCTTGAACATTTTTAAGCATTTTTTTCATTTTGACGGATTGTCAAAAAATTGTAGGAAAAATTCAAGTTACAAGATAATAAACACATTTGCATCAGATTTCTGAAAAATTTTCACATGATTTTTTAAAACAAAATTTGATGTATAAAAATATGTTCCTACCTCCAAATTGCTTAAAACTAAATCATTTTAAAATTTTATAATTTTTTTTTATTGATCCTTCAATTCAACATTTTGACTGAGAGTTTTTTTCTTTATCGACTGAAAAGTCTTACTTGGGTAAAAATACAACTCTTTTTGGAAATTTCTTTCTTTGGTTTGAAAATTAGTCTGTTTCGGTTGAGGCTGAAGTGAATAAAGAGAAGCCGGCAATATCAAACATATTATTTTTGAAAGGAAGAATAATAATTTTTCAAATTTGCCGCATTCAGTTTAAAAATTTTCAAAAATCCGTATGATTTTTGTTAATGAGTTTCCACATCAAGCTAGGAATGACACTAGCCATACTTTTGGTCTGGGAGTGCAAAAATATTTAAGGATAATTCGGAGAAATGTGATTGAGAAATAAACCAAATGTATGAACCATATGGTCAATAAGTTTTTTAATGTGGCCAAATTTTAGCTTCTGGAATGTCTCAGGTCAAGCAAAATATAGCACCAATAAATTAAAGCTACTGCAGTGGATTTCAGTAAAATATATTGAACAATTTTCCATTAAATTTCACATAAACTTGAACATGTATTCTTTAATTTCCAACTTTTAAGTGAAACAACATATCGGTGGAATCGATATAATTCCCAGATTTCAAATATTATATTTATGAATTACCAAGTGCTAAATTGAACAAATTTTATATTCGGCATTTTAGTCCTCATTAGGTACAAAGGACTCCCGCTGACCAGGATCGACAGCAGCAGTTCGGCTCAGTGAGGGGATGCCGTGATCATTGTTCGCAGGTACCCAAGCCGTAATTGACCAGCGTCCTGCGTAATCACCTTTTGGGATTTCCCCAGGCTGAAGAGTGTAAAAGCATAAGTAGAGCAATAAACAAATCTGGCACCAATCATCGAAAGGCCATGCGCCCTAAAACAAGACCTTTTGGCGCGTGTGCAACGTTCACTTTGCAACTCGTCATTCATATATCGCCTCTGATGAATGGGCGGGTATACCTGTGATCATGAGATTAGTATATATTTTACCTACTATTCCTTTCCTCTTATCTGTAGACTGTAATGTGTAGATTGAATAGTTATCAATAACTATTGTTGTAATTTTTTTGTGGCAATATATTTAAATGTACTGAAAATTTGCTGGGGATATTCCTGAAAACGTATGTGTTTGATAATCTGCAGCATATGAGAATATTCATGCTCGTATTCCTATATACACACTTCAGATCCGTGAAGCACATGCTGAAAACTATTAATATGTTACGACTTATTCTTAAGAACCTATTTAAGAAAGCTTCAGTGTTTCATAGAAGTTTGAAAGTGTTCAGTTTTTAACGCTTCAAGTTTTAATTGCATAAATTTAAAAAATTTCAATTATAAAGCATCCTATTTTCAACATTTTTAGAATAATGTCACTTTCAAGGTTCACAATATTTGAAATTTGTCAAAACGGCGAAAACCACAGGGATTGATTTTTGAGAGAAATCATATTCTTTGTAGAAAAATCTATCTCATCACTTTGAATCTCAGTTGATACTACCTGATGTGATACTTATTTAAACAAAAAGGCTCTCAGTAACTACTTCAAGGAAAATTTACATTTAATATGATCCATATAGAAAATTTAAAGAATATTTTAAATATCTGTTTTATTTCAGAAAAATATATTTAAAAGAAAGAAAGAGATTGTTTAAATATGATTCTTTCTCGTGTTTATTTATTATTTGTTCATAACTAAAAAGGTGAAATAAAGTTAATCATTTCAGAAAAAATTTCAACTTTCTAGCACTTTTCTAAGGGAAGATAGTTATAAACAATAATGAATTGTTCAAACAACTTTTTGTTAACTTGTAATAATTATTATGTTACTAAGTGAAAAGTTGAGAAAAAATAAAAAATTTCAGAAAAAACCCGCAAATATCTGGCACTAATATGGATAAAGGTAGTTATAAACAATAATAATTTGTTTAAACCATCATTTTCGCTAAACCTAATTGATTATCAAGTCACTTCAAGTGAAAAATAGACAATTATTTTTGTTAACTTGAATTATTTCTGACTTTACTCTAATTGAAAAGTGGACAAAAAGATCAAAATTTCAGAAACAAACTGCAACTAGCTAGTATTAATATAGAAGAGGATAACTATAAATAATAATAATTTTTTTAAACAAATATTTTTGCTAAATTTAATTAAATGTTAACTCACTTCAAGTGAATCATCTAATTGTCAGTATAAAGTAGTATTTCAGGTACTAGAAACGATTTGCATTTTAAAAAACCGCAAAAAAATCATGGCAAAAATTTTATAACAAATAGTTGAATTTTCAACTTATAAAGGATACATTTTAAACCAAAGAGGTGAATCTTGAAAAAATTAATTTTTAACAAATTAGTTCAACTTTCAAACAAGTAGTTGAATTGTCAAAGCTGACTTTTTAAATCAGTCAATTTGATTCACTACTGGCGAAATCAGGCATCTAAATAATCCAATTTATTATTTTCACTGATAAAATCATATATTTTAAATTATCTTCTTTCTGATATTCACTGATGAATTAGTATTTTTAAATGATCCAAACTGTAACTCTAATAAACTAAATCTGTCATTTTAAAAGGTCCCATCAGTAACTTTCACTAATGAAGTTAGTAATTTTGAATGATCGAACCAGTAGCTTTCACTAATTAAATTAGTCGTTTTTAATTATCTATACTGTAACTTTCACTGATTGAATAATTATTTTCATTGATCTAATCCGTGACTTTCAATGCGTAAATCAGTCATTTATTGTTGAATTTAATAATTTCTTGAAATAACGGAATTTAATTAAGAATTGTGAATTACAAATGATTCTACTATTTTATCATAACAGACAAAGCAGTCTTCAATATTGACTGAAAATCAGTCATTTCAAGCGACTGTTTGATTTATTCAGAAATGTTGACTGATACGTCTATTAAAACCACAGTTTTGTCAATTCAATTGACTGATTTATCAGTCAAAAGATGCTTGATTAATTTAATCAGTAAAATTTTGACTGATTAAAATTGATAATGTATAGAAAGTAAATTTTGAAAAAAGCTAGAGGTTCACTCATTGACCATTTATCGTTGAATTTAATCATTTCTTAAAATGACGGAATTTAATTAAGAATTGTAAATTACAAATGATTCTAATATTTTATTATAACAGACAAAACAGTTACCAATATTGACTGGAAATCAATCATTTTAAACGACTGACTGATTCATTCCGCAATATTGACTGATTCGTCTTTTAAAACCACAGTTTTGTCAATTCAATTGACTGATTTATCAGTCAAAAGATGCTTGATTAATTTAATCAGTCAAATTTTGACTGATTCGAATTACTAATGCATAGAAATTGAATTTTGAAAAAAGCTAAAGAGGTTCACTCATTGACAGACAACTGTCAACACAAGTAGATTCACCTTAAATTCCACACCCTTCGAAACATATGCCACCCAAAATGACAGACGTTTACGAGCACGTAAAAGGTCCTTTATACTTATTCTTATGGCCCCATAAATTATCTGTTTCGCGTTCCCTCTCGATGTCGATGCAACACCGGAATAAAAACGACCCAGTTCAAACTTGCATTAATTCCTCGACATATTCAAAATATAATTTTTTTTTTTTTTTGAACAAGTGCCACAGCTTGTGTATCGATTGAACGGGCTCACCGGTCGATGCGTCGTTGCTATCAACCTGTTATAATTTCAAGGGTAATTTCACCCTCGCCGGGGTGCAGAATTAATGGAACCGGCTGGAGCCCCAACGACAAGAATTATTATTCGACGGGTTAATGCGTAAATACATGCGTATAAGAACGCACCTTGCTCGAAGAAAATTTATTCCTTTTGTGCACTCTAAATTTAAATTCGTCACAATTTGACTGATTAAATTAATCAAGCGTGCTTTAATTCAAAATTCAGTAATTTCTATAGTCAACAAAGTCGTTTTAAGTGATGAATCAGTCAATATTAATGACTGTATCAATCATTCACTTTAAAATTATAGACTTTAAAATGACTGACTTTAAAATTACAGACTTTAAAATGACTGATTTTCAGTCAATTGAAATGGCTCATTTGGCTGATATATTCTGAATTATAAATAAATCAATCAATCAGTACTTTCCTACATGTGCATAAATTATTAAAATTAACCATAAATGACTGACATACTCAATGAAGACTACGGATGAGATGAATCAAAATGACTGATTTAATTAGTGGAAGTTACTGGCTAGATCATTTAAAAGAAATTATTTAGTCAGTGAAAGTTACAATTATGATCATTAAAAATGACTGATTTAATCAATGAAACTTACCATATAGATTATTAAAATGACTGATTTAGTCAGTGGAAGTAACTGATTAAATAATTTAAAATGACTAATTACATCGGTGAAAATTACGGATTGAATTATTCAACAAAAGGAAAAACTTTGAACAAAAAAGTTAAATTTTAGACTAAAAAAGATGAAATTTCAACCAAGAACTTTTCGACAAAAAGAAATATTAATTTTCAATACAGAAGGGCCAATTTTCTATCAAAAATACGAATTTTCCACAGAAAAACTCAATTTTCGACCAAAAAGATGACTATTGTAAAATAATTAAATTTTCAACAAATAAGTTGAAACTTTCCACAAGAAAGATAATTTTCAACCAAGAAAGATGAATTTTCTACAGGAAAGACGACTTTTCTAGCATAAAAGATGAATTTAAAAATCCAAAATGACGAATTTAAAAAAAAAACAGATGAATTTTCGACCAAAAAAGATGAATTTTCAACATAGACCTTTTCTACAAAAAAAAAAATTAATTTTCAATGCAGGTCGAATTTTCAACAAAAAAACTAAATCTCCGACCAAAAAAAGATGACTATCAACAACAAAAATAAATTTTCAACATAAAAGTTGAAATTTTCAACAAGAAAGTTAATATTCAACCAAAAAAGATGAATTTTTAACCCAAAAGTAAGAACTTTGAACAAAACAGTTAAATTAAAAAAAAAAAAAAAAAAATATCTAAAAAAAAAAAAATTAATTTTCGATGAAGAAGGACCAATTTTCAAACAAAAAAAATT